>CM054112.1:263641217-264044449 GCA_028673005.1 Tanypteryx hageni
CTTAAATTGTGATATCGGAGAGTAGTTTGTACTGTTTTAAGTGGAAAAGAATGTGGATTCTAATTCTTATAGCCGAATTTTTGAGGCAGTTTCATATTTGTTTTAAATTTTTTAACTTATCCAGTATTTTTAGCTGATTACGAATCTGAGGTCTGAATTTTAATGGGATCATTATTTTGCAAGAAAAAAATTGTTAAAGGTAGCGTTTTATATCGAATTGTGGAAAGGTAATTAATCGTAAAATCGATATTTTGTGGCGTCATAAGTCGTTCCGGGATGATGACTGATGCTCATACAAATAGGCATAAATAAATTATCTCTCTGACAGTTACGTTAAAAAATGTATTAATTACAAACCATTAATGCATATATGATTTTTCATGTCGCTTTAATTGATTTTGTTTTTAGTGCTTTTCGTCAATGCTCAAAAGCACTCTTATCTTCGTAATGTCCGTCCGTCCGTACGCCTATATTAGGGAATAATTGCCAGAATGCTGGTGGAGGTTTTCTGGTTTCGCTGCGTTGGCGGCATTTCTGGCTCTCGACGTTTCACAGACATTGCAGCCTGCATCCTCAGGAGATGAAGTGAGATCCTTATGGTTCATACCCTCCCGTGGTATATGTATTTCTGAGCTGCCTTTCCATGGTGGCTTTACTCAACGTCGTAATGTAAAATAAAAAGGGGGTTTACAGGCACCTCGCCCGTGTTTTAAAACTTGCTGGTCACTTGTAAAACTGAGAAATCAAATCATTTCATTTCCGCCGCTTTTTAGGAGGGACCCAATCCTCTTCACCTGTGGATGCCAAAGCCCTTTTGTATTTGTCCCAGACCGACACTTTGTTTTTCGCGAGATCGCGGAGAACGTCATTTGTTTTCTTTTCTAACGTTGCTTTGTATGTGATGGCCAAGTTCATGGCCTCTTCCCTAATCGGTCTTATTTTTAACATTTCGTGGTAGTCTACATTCCGACCCCATGTCCTGCTAATGCGCTTTAAAATTTTTCTCTCCGCGATCTCTAGTATTTTCCAGGACTTCTGCATAATAAGTCCGGTATATACTGGGGCCACATACGTAAGTGTCGTTCTGATTGTTGTTTTATATATGTGCGTTTTTAATTCCCTGGACACGTCAGTTGAATTAAAGATTGGGAAGAGTCTGGCTCTTTTCCCTGCTGCTGTTAGATTGATCCTTTTTACATGGTCGTCAAACCGTAGTTTCTTGTCCATAGTTACACCTAAATATTTAATGTTTTTCGCCCAGGGAATTTCACTACCTTCAATTGTTAATTTCCTCGGCGTATTGGCATCCTTTTTGTTGAAGAGGATTGCTTGTGTCTTTTGAGGGTTTATCTCGATTCTCCACTGTTTATAGTATTTGATAAGTTTGTCCGTTAGTTTCTTTGCATATCGGACAGCCATTTCCGGCTGGAAGCTTCGGGTTACAATGGCGCACTCGTCCGCGTAGAGAGCGATGGTGGAGTTCCAGTCCCCCTTCAAACTGGTTCTGGGGGATCACATCATGCCCTTCCGCGTGTGTCAGTATGTGAGGATATAAAATTTTTTCGCATACCTTTCCCAGGAAGGAGAGGAGGGATATGGGTCTAAAGTCAGTGGCTTTCAGAACCCTCCTTCCTACCTTGGGAATGCATATAATGTCTGCGTGCTTCCAGCCGGTCGGATAGTGCCCTAACCTTACCACAGCGTTGAGAATCGAGATAAGGTGCTCCCCCGCAGAAATCGGCAGTCGTTTAATCAGTTAATATGGGATTTCATCCTTCCCTGTTGCTTTGCCTTTTGGTAATTTTTTAATTACTTCTGCCAAGTCTCTGATGGAGAACACCGGAGTGGCTTGCTCCTCATCATGCTGTTCCCTTAGCATGGACTCTATGTCTTCCATTCAAATGTCTGGCGTGTATACCGTCATTGCATTGGGCGTGAAATCTGCTCTAAATGAGCCGCTAAATATTCAGCTTTGTCAATAGACGTGGTGAGTTTTCCTCCTGGACTTTCCACCGGGGGGTCAGTCCTGGCAGAATTGGTTAGGGAACGCACATATTTCCAAATTGTATTGTCTTTTACGCTAAGGTCTGCCGGTCGGATCGACCATCTATATTTTCTTAGGCGCCTCAGCTGATCTCTAGTTGCTCTGTTGAGTTCCTGGAGATCCCTTTTCTGGTCAGCGGTGCCGAGGCGATAGTATCGCCTCCTAACACTGTTACTTCGTTTTATAAGTTCCTTAATTTCATCAGGGACCTCCAGGCTCTCTTTGGCTTTAGTTGCCCTGCGCGGGAGAGCGTCTTCCGCTGCGTTCCTTATGGCGTTCCCCAACAATTCTGCAGCCTCCTCCATTCCCTCCTCGGTGGTTATCATGGACACCTCACTTGGTAGTGACTCCGTAATTTTCTTTCTCAATTTGGCCCAGTCCGCAAGTCCGTAGCACATGCGGCGGTTGTCCTGTTGATAAAACATTACCTGTGTCCCGATCCTCAGAATTACCGGGTAGTGGTCGCTGGTAAGTTCCGGGACCGTTTTGGACACTGTACGTCGATTAAAATTCTTGACCAGGGCAAAGTCAAGGATACTGTCCTAGTCGCGTCGCTGTTACCGGAGCCACTACCTTAATTTGGTTGTCTCGTGCCCATGTTATAATTAAGTTTCCACGCTTGTTGTCTCTACTGCAGTTCCACGCCAAATGCGTTGCGTTGAAGTCGCCTGCAATTATAATACCGTCGTCCATGCTAAGGAGCCCATTTAGGTCTTGCATGCACAGTACTTTTTGGGGTGGTATGTATATGCTTATTATTGTGACTTCACCCATATTAGTGTCAGCTCTGATTCTCACTGCCTCTATTGGACCAGAGCTCCTGTCGTCTATTGGTGTGCATGCAATTCCTTCAAAGACGAGGATCCCCACTCCACTCCCCTCGGGTGTTGCTTTTTCGGTCCCTCCTGAATACCTTGTAACCAGGAACAGCCAAATCTTCATTTGGTAACAGATGCGTCTCTTGTATTAAAATGATTTTAACTGAGTGTTTGCTAAGGAACTCAATGAGTTCCGGCGTTTTACTTCTTACGGCCCCATTAGCATTCCAATGAGCCATGATGATCGTAGTGGTTTTTAAGACCCTAGCGTCCATTTCCGTTTTGCGCGGTTATGGCGGCCACTAGGGTCTGTATGAGGGTCATCATGGCCGTCATTTGCTGTTGGATGGTAGCAGTGAATTGGGCCATAGTCGCTACTAGGCTTTTCATATCCGAGTCATTGTTTAAGTAATTATCTTCCCTTGTGGGCTGTACCTTGGTCTCCTTTTTGGGTAGCGGCGGAAATCCTTTAACCTCGATCCCTTTATTCGTATTTTCTGGGATGGTCCAGACTGATCGCGGTGGTGGGGGAACCGGGTTGGTTTGTGCGTTTTGTCTGTCTTATTTTCTTTCGTTTTTAACGCTTCCTCGTGCTTCATGTAGACCGGGCACCTACGGGAGAAGGAGACATGCTCCCCGCCGCAGTTACAACATTTAGCCTTTGACGTATTTTTATCGTTAGAGCAGTTCTTGCCTTCGTGGGCCCCAGCGCACTTAAAGCATCTGGGAGTTGCTGTGCAGTTCTGGGACCCGTGTCCATATCTATTGCATCTAAAGCACATCTGCGGCCTTTGGTACTTATAGGATTCAATTATTACTCTATGGCTACATATTTTATTTATGTCGGCCATGGAGGTGATTCAAAAGTTTTCATTTTTTTCTATGGTCGCTACATAGAGATCCTTCCTCGTAGGTGCCAGTACTCTTACAGCAACGCACGGAACACCTAGCTCGGTAAGCTCGTTTTTAATGAACCCCAGGTCCATCCCCTAATCCAGCCCTTTTATCAGATACCTGACGGTAGTATTTGTTTTCCCCGCCCAGGTATGCATCTGGTCGCCAGCCTCCATTAAATTCTGTTTAATATTATGATATTTGTCCATAGTGGTCAGCTGTAGCCTTGACCCCGTTAGTCTTAGTTATCGTAAAATCGTTGTTACCAGTTATCTGTCTTATAGTCTTCACAAATACTGCGTTATTGATAATTTCGTAAATAACAATTGCCGGAGGTCTCTTTTCCTGGTTCTTTTTCCCTGGGATGTCTCCCGGAACGTCTATTAGTGGATCAAATCTATTAGTGGTTTCAGTTTCTGTGGGCTTGAAGACCAAAGGCTGGTATCTTTTTCTTTTCTTGGCCCTCTCCACCGTTGTGAAGATGGCTGCGTCGTCATTATTAAAATCGGTGCCGGGTTCAAGGTCTACTAGCTCGCTGTCATTTGCTGGAGCCGCGTCATTTTGGTTTTTCTGTTCTTTTGCCTGGACTCCTTCCGATTCTCTTTGGAAAAGAACTGATCGAATATTCCACGGGATCGGTATTCTCGGAGCCGTTTGCGTCGAGGTGCCTGCTTCGCTCGTTGGAGCTGCGTCCTTTTTTGGAGGCGGTGAGCGGATCATTCTGGGGGGGGTTAGTACCTGCCACCTACACGAAATAGTGAAAGAAGACGAGCGGGTGAAAAGGTGGGGCAAGTTAGCCATCCCCCGCGGAAGAAGTGGGGCCGACCGTGCAGTGGCGGCCACCCGGGATTGATCCGCTCGTGGCAGGGCGTGCAGCCAACTCCCGAATGGTACCTGGCCGTGTCCCGGAGAATACCCTAGGGAGTCCCGCAGCGACTTACGTACTTCCCCCCGTGAGGGGGTTTTCCCGCACCAGGCAGACGGACTCCCACGTTAGTAACTAAAAAAAATCAATAGTAAAGGAATGATCCGCGACGTGAAGGGTATGAACCGTATCTAGCTATTGAGATCCGATGGTAGGGATCTGACTTTTATATCCACTCGTGCCTTCCTAGTTTAACCGTTGTCCATCGCTGATTGGCTCGTTCGAGTTGCTATCCCTTTCTCTTTGGTGTTTGCTCCAACGTATTTTTCCTCCCTTTCACTTTTCCGTTGGAAGAGTCGCTTCCATGTTGCGCTGATGTGCAAACCGTCCTCCCGGTTGAAATAGACTGGATGTTTTTCGATTTCAATAGTTTTGCGAATTAACCTCGGAAAATATCGATCTTCTTTCGCGAGCAATTTCGTTTCCTCGAGCGTGATTTTATGTCCCGGGCCGGAGGTGAAGTGCTCCGCTATGGCCGTCTCCCTCAATTTCTTGTTCATCATGGCCTGTTTATGTTCGGCTAAGCGGCAGCGAATGGATCATCCTGTTTGTCCGACGTATACGTGTCCGCAGCTGCATGGAATCCTGTAGACTCCTCCAGATGTTAACGGGTCGAGTGCATCTTTCGCACACGGAAGTTCTTCTTTTATTTTTCTTAGCGTGTTAAAACGGACGACGATATTTTCTTTTCGTAGAATCTTGGCTATGCGTTCTGATGTCCCGGCGATAAAGGGAATTTTTGCGTAGGCTGTGGGTTTTGGTCGTTCCACCGAAGGTTTTTGTTTCGGTTTTATATTCCGCCGGATGAATGGGTGACTGTAGCCATTATTCATGAGTGCCCTTCCTATATGCTCTTCTTCGTCTTTTAGCGAGTCGGGATCGGAAATCGTCTTTGCTCGGTGCATCAGGGTCTTGATTATTGATGCCTTCTGCTGAGGATGGTGATGAGAGGCAGCATGCAGGTAACGATCAGTGTGCGTCTTTTTTCGAAATACGCTGTGTCCAAGGCTTCCGTCAGGACTCTTCTTCACCATGACGTCGAGAAATGGTAGGGTGCCGTTCTCTTCGACTTCCATGGTGAACTGGATGGCCGGGTGGACTTGGTTGAGTAGACGGTGGAACTCGTGAAGTTTATTTGTCCCATGGGGCCAAATGACGAATGT
The DNA here is from genome assembly GCA_028673005.1 of Tanypteryx hageni. Lineage (NCBI taxonomy): Eukaryota > Metazoa > Arthropoda > Insecta > Odonata > Petaluridae > Tanypteryx > Tanypteryx hageni. The sequence goes on from CM054112.1 coordinate 263,647,062, forward strand.
GCCATCCACGTAACGCAGCCAGCATGAAGGACGAGAACCACATGATGATAGCGCCTTAGACTCGAAACGCTTCATATACAGATTGGCTATGACGGGGAAGAGAGGACAGCCCATAGTTGCTCCTTCCTTCTGCTCGTAGAATTGTCCATTCCACAGGAAGTAGTTGTTGGTGAGGCAGAATTCTGTTAACTCCGGATAGTCTTCCGGAAGTCATTAATGTATATGCTCCTTCAAGATCTCGATGGAGTCCTTTATGGGAACCTTATACGGACGATGGGCTTCTAGATTTCCAAAAGTTTAGAACGTTACTCTTTTTCTGATTGATTTCTAGCTGCCATTCCTTGCACCAAACAGATAACGCATCCAGATCAACCTGAAGCTGACAATGGTCGCTAAGACCACTAATTTTTCTATAGACTACGGTGTCATCCGCAAAAAACCTGATATTACTTTTCACAACTGAGCTGATGTCGTTTATATAAAGCAAGAAAAGCATAGGTCCGATCACACTACCCTGCGGCACTCCGGAGACTACATCTGCCACACTCGAGGATTTACCATCGATGACTACTTTCTGTTTTCTATTCCAAAGGAAAGCGCGAACCCAGTTTATGACTTTAACATTAACGCCAAGATTTCACAATTTTAATAACAACTTACGGTGGGGAACCTTGTCAAAAGCTTTTCTAAAATCAAGGAACACTGCATCGACCTGTTTTTTATTTTCTCCGCATGATAAAACATCATTCATAAACAGACCGAGTTGGGTGTCAGAGGATCTACCTTTTCTGAAGCCATGTTGACAGCTGACTAAGAGCGATCTACTCTCAAGATAACGCATTGTGCTGCTAACAATAATGTGCTCCAAAATCTTACATGATAATGATGTTAGAGAAATCGGCCTATAATTTTCTGGGTTTTCTTTGTCCCCTCCTTTCGGAATGGGTGTGACGTGTGCTAGTCTCCAATCATCAGGAACCTCACAGAGAGTAAGGAATTTCTCGAATACTATCCGAAGGAAGGGAGCTATTTCTTCTGCTAGTTCTTTTAATACACGCGCGGGAAATCCTTCTGGTCCTGGGTTTTTGTTGGGCTTTATCGCACTCAGTTGCTTCGCTATTCCTGCCTCAGAGATTTTAATATTATCCATCCGAGTACATCCATCGGGAATAAGATTGTCTTTAAGTATATTTCCACCTGCCGTGAACGCCTTCGCGAAGTAAACGTTTAGTAGATTAGCTTTATCCTCCCCATCGTAAAGGATGTCTCCGGAATCACATCGCAGGGAGGGTATTGAAGGACCCCCTCCCTTGATTTCTCTTACATAGGACCAGAACGCTTTTGGATCCTCCTTCAATTTTGTATTTAATACCTCATTCCGGAAGGTGTTAAATGCGTTACGCATGGTTTTTCTCTCTAATACGCGGGCACTGTTATACTCATGGACTATAGCTGTGCGATACTCATCGAAAGCGGTGATAGGCATGTTTTTCAATTTTTCGTGGCTACGCCTCTGTCGTCTTAAGGCAATCCTGACTTCCTTATTAAACCAACGAGGTTCTTTCTTATCAAATTTTAACTTACTGAAGATAAATCAATTGATACCATTTCCTAGTATATCCTTAAATAATAACCATGATGGCTCCATACCTAATCGTTCTGTATTTCACGATAACTGGCAAAGATACTTCTGAGATGTAAGCTGAAACTTTTAAAGTTGGCCTTGGCGGAAGGGTATACATTCCGAAGGGACTTAGGATGTCTTTTGAGCTTTAATTCGCACTCCGCATACACAGCTCGATGGTCGCTAAGTCTCTCCTCTGTGGATACATTAGTTATCCTGTGCGGGATGTTATAAGCAAGCAAGTCGAGAACATTGCCCGAACGCGTGGCTTTTCGTACCATCTGGATTAATGAATATTCATGAAACGTATCAATTAAGGCTTCACACGATTCGCGTTCTTTACCTCCCGTAACGAAACATAGGTTTTCCCAATCGATTGACGGTAAGTTAAAATCGCCTCCAATTATCACATAACCGTCGTTCATAATAGATCTTAGCTCGGCTAATTGCCTCTCTAAACTTATAATATAATCAACTTTGGCATTAGGTGTTCTGTAAAATGAGCATAAATATATCTTTTTCGAATTATACTTACCTAGGCGGCACCACACGCTCTCGGTCGTTTCATCGATAATAGGGATCTGACAACTATCGTACTTTTCACTTATTGCCAAAAATACTCCGCCACCTATTCTATTGGCACGGTCTTTTCTGTACACTCTATAGATTTTCGGAAAAATTTCTTGGCTAGCGATATCTTCGGTGAGCTAACTTTCCGTACTTATAACTACATCAGCATGCAACGTGCGAATTACGTGTTCGAGTTCGGCAGACTTCCTACGAATGCTGCGGCAGTTAAAACTACAATATTTAATTTCTCGTTATCGCCCGAAGCATTGACTGCACTAGTACGGCTTCTGCAGGTGGACTCTCTCACTTCGCGACCAGAAACTCTATTACACTCGATGCCCATAAGAGATCTCATATTACGCATACACCCTATCATACTCTCTAATCTAAAAAAGACCTACCATGATCGAAGGTCCTACACGCTACACTCTGTGAAGCCTCGGTCGTGTAATGGACTCCAGAGCCGTTTAGAGGTACCCTTCACGATCCGAGAACCGGCCGGAGATCAATGAAGCCACGCGGCTCCAAACCTCCGAACCACAGTCAATCTGCGGGACAATACTACAAATGGTGAGCCGCACATCAGAACCCGACTCCTCTCGGACACGAGTGAACTCGGCGACCAAGTCCTCAAAAGAACTTAAAATCTCCTCGAACCCGCGCTTCGAGGCGTCATTAGTCCCAACATGGACCACCATCCGCAGCCTAGAGCAACCCGTTGAACTCCACCGACTCCCGTACCGCCCTCGTCACTTGGGGGACCGTTCCTCCTGGTATACACCTGGAGAACACCCGCTCAGCCACTCCCTCCCGGCGGGCCCGAGTTAGCATGGGAGCCATAACACGCCGGACATTAGAAATACCTATTAGTAAGAGCCATACCTTCCCACAACGACTTCCCATAGATCCAACCTCCGCCAAAGAGACGGGAGGGGATGCGAGAGCATCGGCCGAAGTGTCGTCCTCCGACAACGCCGCGAACCGATTGCAAACTGGAAGAGGGTCTGCCGAGGCATTCCCAGCTCCCAGCCTTCGCAGGACCACCCCACGATCCCTCCGGTTGGAGACCACTCTCCAATCGTTGGGTTTCAGGATTGGAGCGACCCCAGCCCCCGATGAGGTCCCACAAACACCCTCGATCACACCACCGACTTTTGCACTCGAGCGCACCCGAGTCGCCATCTTGGCGCGGTGAGTTATCGGGGATGGATGCGTTCTCCCAACACGAAGAAGGGCCGACTCCGCTCTTGCCACCCTCCGACGGAGGTCCGTAACCTCTCTTACCAGCTCCGTGATTCGAGACCTCATTCCCTCAAAATCAGCGTCGCATAGAAAGGAGGAAACGGGAATCCTAGGTGAAGCCATCCTGAACACTAATCTGTGCTAGCTACGAATTAAATTAAACTTCAAGCTAAGGTTATACTAAGTGACTAACTAATTCGTGAACTTAAGGTCTACGCTGGAGAGGAACGCAGGTAAAAAGTAAAAGGGAAGCGCTGACACACCGCACAAACAACGTTAGCGAACAGGCAAGATAGACACACAAGCAAGCGTTAAAACAATTTAATTTAGTGTACCAACAGCGATAATAAAGTTAAAACAAGTTAAGTTAGTACACAAACAGCGTAGAGTTCTTACAGAAACAATTACTACTTGAATATGAGTTTTTTTTAAGCAAGGGCGCCACAGTGCTAGAAAAAATACAATTGAAAAATAACGATATTGGGATTAAGAGATACTACAATAAGCAATATAAATAAATGTTAGTTCTACTTATCAGTACTGTTACTTCGACTCTACTTCTACTGCTACACAACGATACAGTTACGGAAGGACAACTGCTACAGGTACTTTACAGCTACTGCTATTAATGCGCCGGTCACCCGCAGGAGGAAGTGAAGGGCACGTCCTTACCCTTTGACAATCAGGCACTAACTAAGATTTGTACTTCATACCATAATGAAATCAAGATGCTTAATGCGGAGCCAAAGAGCAGGGGTACCACAGTGAAAAGTAAAATGATATTTCTTTTACACGAATTTATAGAGAACTGATAAAATGAATTTTAACCAAATATGTTATATATAAATTTCATATAAATAGATAATCAAAATAGCATATTTCAACCGGGTCGACTAAACAGGGCTACCACAATATCAAGGTTAGTGTTCTTCTGTAACTATGAAGTTTGGAATTTTATAGCTGAACCGACTTCAAAAAGAAATTTCGCTTGAAGGGCAAAATGAAATGGACATGTTTTGAGCGTATCTATAAAGTAAGACTACCAACATTTAAGGAAAATAATCTAAGATATTTTATTGTTAATTTTAATGTGGGACATTTATATTTATAAAATTGTTAAAAATTAATACAGTCAATAAATTAAAATTTATTTCTAATGGGTATTTAACTACATGTAAATTTGTATAATTAAAAATAAAATTACCTAAGAAAATTATAACTTATACAAGCATGGAGCAAGTTTCAACTCTGCCTGCCTTCATTCTTTGGTGAAAATCGGTTACCGCTAAATTATAAATGCCAAAAGAACGCTCTGCATTTACACTATTCACGGGGCACCAAATGGATTGCAAGGCTACTTTACCGAATGCTTTATATTTAGTATTGATGGCAAGTAATATTTAAGGAACATCGGTTTTAGAAACGCTTTTTAAATTACTCACTAGTTGACTATGAAATTGCTCATACTCTTCTATACATTCAGATTCTGAAAGTGACGGAAAGAAAGGATTTTTTTAAAATCATTAGCTATACTAACTGGATCAATATGGCGTTTTCTGCCTGCTGTAATTGGATCAAATAAATTACTCACTGCTTCATAAAAACTATTGGTTGGACCTGGAACTTAGTGAGCATTCAGTTTTAAAATACATTTGTTTGTTGCTGATTTTATGGCATTCAAAAGTTAAATTTTCAAATCATATTAAGTTTCAGTGAGTAATTTATTCGTTTCTGATGAAAAATGCCATCAGCATTTTTTGTAGTCCCCGTTTGATACTTTGAAGTTTTTCCGATAGTATATGAGAAAAAGAATAAGAAGATCCTTCCTGGAAATTGATAAGTTACAAATTGTATGCGTATTTTACTAATAAATTTACATTGAATTCTTACAATTCTATTAAGATTATCTTATACATTTCCAAAATACGTTCATAATCTTTGTTTTTGATAACTGATTGTGTAAAAAACTCTATTAGAGGATCAAAATAGTTATCTAAATATTCGACGGAGTGAAATGATGAATTCCAGCGAGTAATCACTGGACTGGGAAAGAGTACAGGTCAAATTTCACATATTTAGACTTCATTTTTCTCGAATAAAGAAATACCAGTTTAATTTTAGTTATTAGTTCATTCAATTCTTAAAGTTCTGTCATAAATACTTTTTCCATAAGATGTAATTTAAAAGCCCAGCACTAAAAATGAAGGATTTGACTTCCGATGAGCACATTTAAACTTTTAAAATATTTGCGATAATGTATGGAACTGAATCAGAAATGAGTTCAACCACATATTTATAATCTATATTAAAATCATTCAAAGTGTCCACAATTCTTTTGCATTTGCAGTTTCCAATAAATTACAGGATACAAGATAAAATTCGTGTTAATACGCAGGCATCACTGTTATAAAGTGAACAGCAAAAACACAGCGGCCATTCTTGCCCGATGTCTCGTCAACCACAATTGCAATAGGCTTATCTTTCATGTTTTCTTTTATATTATCTTTTATTTAGGCACCACAGATTGACACATAATCTCTCTTTAGTCTGTCAAAACACGGTAAATCTTCAGATAGGCAATTATTATCTCAAAAACCTCAAAAGGGCTAAGAAAACGTGTTCTGGAAACTACCCTATGACCTTACGGTTACCTGATTGTTCAGAGTAGAAGCATGGTGCTTGCATTTCATCTAGCCTAGAAAAACATTCATTTTTTAGAGAGATATTTCATCATGGTAAATATATCTTTAATTCAAATAATTTCTCCCCGGGACCGATTTTCGTTTTTTCTTTATGGAAAAATAATGGAGTAAAAAAATCACTAATTTTTATAATTCTAGGAATATTATACTTTTTCCACACTGTGTTAATAATGCTACACATTAATGCCAAATTTGAAATTTATAGCACATTTAGAAGTGAAATAACATTTATCTAATTGTTTAAATTTAAAAAAATTTTACCGGCCGCAATAAAAATTTCATGGATACACTGAAATGTTTATAACTCGAAATTTTCAGCTCTCTAACATGCCCCGTAGCATCTAAAAATTTGCCTATTTGTTTAAATTTTAAGTATTTTTAACTGCCAAACAAATTAAAATATCAAAATTTGTATAATACCAAATTGTTTTTTTACATTTCCTACCTCTAAAAAAAAATATCAGCTCCGTAACACATTCGGAAATACGTAAACCATGAAAGTTTGATTAAACCATTGCGAATTTTTAGCGGCCGCATTATTGCACTTTTTCAAGATTTTCGTTTTTTGTAGTCGGTTTTGCACAAAATCCTACCTTAAAAAAAATTTCGAATCTACAGCTCATATGGAAGTGCCTAAACATTAGCATCCTCCGGTTATATGTTATATGTATGCTATCATTATATATAGACGTTCCTTACAGAGGAGGATATAACATACTAGTAGAAGGTGCTTGCATTCTGCAAGCATATCATCTCATTTTTCAGAGAGATATTTTATCATTACAAATATTTTTTAATTCTAAAGATTTCACCTCCGCAGCGATTTTCGTTTTTCCCTTATGTAAAAATAATAGATTTAAACAATTCCCAAACTTTTCAATTTTACGAATTTTATACTTTCTCCTTCATAGGGTACTAATTCTACATATTTCTGCCCAATTTTTAAGTTGTATCAGTTCTAGAAGTGAAATAATATTTTTCTAATTGATTAAATTTTAACGGCCGCTTCAATATATTTATGGAGAGATTCAAATGTTTATTTGCGCAAATGCACCACATTGTCAATAACTTGAAAATTTCAGCTTCCTAGCTCATCCCGTAGTACCTAAACAGTTCTCTATTTTTTTAAACTTTAAGAATTTTTAAAGGCAACACAAATTAAAATATCAAAATTTCTATTGTCCCTATTTCGTTTTTTTACAAATCCTACCTCTAAAAAAATTTCAGCTCCATAGCACATTAGGAAATACATAAACCTTGAAAATTTGTTTAAACAATTGCGAACTTTTAGCGGCCGCATAGTTGCACCTTTTCAAGATTTTCGTTTTTTCTAGTCGGTTTTGCTCAAAATACTACCTAAGAACAAAATTTCGAACCTCCAGGTAATCTGGAAGTGCCTAAATATTAGTATCCTCCTCCACCTTCCCCTCTTTAAGGAACGTCTATATATAATGACTAGTAGAATGTGCGTGCATACTGCAAGCATTTCATCTCGCCTTGAAAATACATTAATTTTTTAGAGAGATATTTCTTTAATTAAAAAAATTTCTCCTTTTATTCCTTATGGAACAATAATGGAGTCAAACAATTGCTAATTTTTACAATTTTATGAATATTATACGCTTTCCGCATTGAGTTAATAATGCCACACATTTATGCCAAATGTTAAATTTGTAGCACATTTATAAGTGAAATAACATTCTTCTAATTGTTTAAAATTAATTAATTTTTAACGGCCGCAATAAAAATTTCATGGATACACTGAAAAGTTGATTCGTTTAACTAGACTAAACTCACACCACATTGTAAATAACTTGATAATTTCAGCTCTCTAACTCGCCCCGTAGTATCTAAACATATACCTGTTTTTTTTTTTAATTCTAAGATTTTTTAACTGCCAAACAAATTAAAATACCAAAATTTGTATAATCCCTCATTCGTTTTTTAAATAATCTCAGCTTCGTAGCACATTCGGAAATACATAAACCTTGAAAATTTGTTTAAACGATTGTGAATTTTGAGCGGCCGCATTGTTGCACTTTTCAAGATTTTCGTTTGCAGAAAATCCTACCTACGAAAAAAATTCCGAACCTCCAGGTCATCTGGAAGTGCCTAAACATTTGTATCCTCCTATATGTTATATGTTATCATTATATATAGACGTTTCCTACAGAGGAGGAGGAGGAGGAAGAGGAGGATATAACATACTAGTAGTTGGTGCTTGCATTCTGCAAGCATATCATCTCGCCTTGAAAAAACATTCATTTTTCGGACAGATATTTCATAATTACAAATATTTTTTTTTTAATTCTAAAGATTTCACCTCCGCTGCAATTTTTGTTTTTGCCTTATGTAAAAATAATAGATTAAAACAATCTCCAATCTTTGAAATTTTAAGGATTTTATACTTTCTCCATTATGGGGTACTAATGACACACATTTCTGCCAAATATTAAAGTTGTACCACTTCTATAAGTGAAATATAATTTTTTTAATATTTTAAAATTTAAATATTTTTAACGGCCGCCGAATTATATTTATGGAAAGATCCAAATGTTTATTTGTGCAACTGAACTACTCTGTAAATAACTTAAAAATTCCAACTTCCTAGCTCATCCTGTAATACCTAAACAGTCATCTATTTGTTTGAACTTTAAGAATATTTAACTGCCAAACAAATAAACACATCAAAATTTGTATAATCCCTATTTCGTTTTTTTACAAATTCTATCTACAAAAAAAAATTTCAGCTCCGTAGCACATACGAAAATACATAAACCTAGAAATTTTTTAAAACAATTGCGAAGTTTTAGCGGCCGCATTGTTGCACTTTACCAAAATTTTCGTTTTTTCTAGTCGGTTTTGCACAAAATCATACCTATATGTTATCATTATATATAGACGTTCTTTACAGAGGAGGAGGAGGAGTAGGAGGAGGAGGATATAACTTACTAGTAGAAGGTGCTTGCATACTGCAAGTAATTCATCTCACCTTGAAAAAACATTAATTTTTCAGAGAGATATTTCATCATGAGAAATATTTCTTTAATTCTAAAAATTCCTCAACTCTGGACCGGCTTTTGTTTATTTATTATGGAACAATAATGGAGTAAAGGGATCACTAATTTTCGCAATTTTAGGAATATTATGGTTTTCCCACATTGGGCTAATAATGTCACACATTTCTGCCAAATTTTAAATTTATAGCACAATTAGAAGTGAAATAACATTTATCTAATTATTTAAATTTAAATAATTTTTAACGGGGTCACTAACGATTTCATGGATATATTGAAATGTTGAATCATTTATATAGGCTATACTCTAAATAATTTAAAAATTTCAACTTCCTCACTCACCGCGTAGTGTCTAAACATTCACCTATTTTTTTAAATTTTAAGAATTTTTAACTAACAAACAAATTAAAATATCAAAATTTCTATAGTCTTTCTTTCGTTTTTTTACAAATTCTACCTCTAAAAAAATTTCAGCTCCGTAGCGCATTCGGAAATACATAAACCTTGAAAATTTGTTTAAACAATTGCGAATTTATAGAGGCCGCATTGTTGCACTTTTTCAAGATGCTGTTCGAAGACAGGTTTCAGCTGAATCGCTGCCTCCATCTCTCTCGCTCTCTCTAAAAGCCTCTTTTATATCTCTATAAGTACTATATTCCTGTTTTTTTTGTCTAATATTCCTATTCATTTTCTCGCTCTTCCTCTTCTTCCGCTAATTTTTCCCTATAGGATAGTCCTTTGTAAACACAGTCTTCTCAATATGTGCCCTATCCAATTTGCTTTTCTTTTCCTGATTGTTTATATTAGCATCCTTTCTTCTCCCACCATTTCTAATACTTCTTCATTTCTCTTCCTCTCTGTCCATTTCACTTTCATCATTCTCCTCCATACCCACATCTCAAAACCTTCCAAATATTTTTCCTCCTTTCTCCTTACCGTCCACGTCTCTGCACCATAAAGAGCTATGCTCCATATGTAACATTTTGCTCATTTCTTCCTTGTTTCTAAATTTATTTTCTTACTTGTGAGAAGCTCCTTCTCGTTAAATGCTGCCATTGCAATCCTACTTCTGATGTCATGTGTACTACTTCCATCCTGCGCTAAAATACTGCCAAGATATTTGAAACTACTTACTTGTTCCAATTTTTGGCCATTTTCCATTATATTTAATTGTTTATGTTTTATTTAAACCTCCATGAATTTCGTTTTTTCGGTATTGATCTTCATTTCATATTGTTGGCTAACCTCCACTAGTCTGTCTGTCATCCTCTGAAGTTCTTTCTCGTCTTCTGCTATTAATCCCTGATCATCTGCATATTTAATGGTGGTAATACTTTCACCTCCTATCTTAAATCCTTTCTCTTCCATCAACGCTTCTTCTATTATTGTTTCCGCATAAATATTAAATATCGCTGGTGAAATAGGACATCCCTGCCTCACTCCCCTCCTTATTGAAATACTTTCTGTTTCTTCTCCTTCAACCCTGACTCTAATCTAAATCTAAAGTAAAGGTTTTTAAGCAGTCTTTTATCGTTCCAATCTATTCCTATTTTATTTAAAATACCCAACATTTTATCCCATTTCACTCGGTCAAAAGCTTTCTCCCAATCTACAAAACAAAAACACATACCTTTATTGACTTATAGCGCTCTTTCTATCATCATCCTCATACATCCTATAGCATCTCTAGTCCCTCTTCCTTTTCTGAAACCAAACTGATTATCTTGCAGCTCCTAGTAGTAGTAGTAGTTCTTCATTTATACTGGTGCGTCGACATCGAGGGTCATTTTGCACCTTCGTCAAAGGGTTAATATTTACAATTTAATGATTATATATACATATACACACACATATATATAAATAAATAATAAAATAAAAATAGAAAAGAATAGAATTTAAAATCGTTCGAAAAGTCCAGCCTCCGTTAAAAATAATAAAACTTCATTCATCCTAGTTGTGTCATCCCCTGATATTGCATTTCCTACGCAACTCAAGGTATTTTTGGCATTCTGTCAGGAGGTGTCTTATGGTAAGAACAGTGTCGCAGTCATCACATCGAGGTTGTACACGTGGGGTAGTAAAAAGGTACGAGTGGGTTAAGGCATAGTGGCCTATCCTCAATCGCGTGATGACCACCTCCTCCCTTCTACTAATCCTGACAGATGATTGCCATGCACCGGTACTGACCTTGATTGTGCGTAATTTGTTGTTTCCGAGGTTTTGCCATGAGGCTTGCCACTCCTTCTGCAGTGCGCCACAAAACATCGCACGAAGGTCTCTCCAAGGCACGAAATCCATTTGCACCTCTGGGTTTCCCAGGGCATCCTTAGCAGCGACATCAGCTGCCTCATTGCCTGCTATACCTACGTGGCTCGGCACCCATACGAACTTAATTTGCACACCTCGACTCTTCAAGATGATGAGGGAGGAGTGCACATCCTGGACCAAAGGATGTACTGGATTATAGCAGGCAATGGATTGTAATGCACTCATTGAGTCGGAACATATCAAGTGAGATATATTCCGACGTTCAATGCTCTCTAGGGCCAGCTTAATAGCTGTGAGCTCCGCAGTGTGGATACCACATAACGGATTAAGCTTGAACCCGGAGGATGTGTGCAGGGATACAAAGGCACATGCGCATTCTGTTGAGGACTTCGACCCATCCGTGAAGATAGGTGCGAATCCTGGACAGCGTGACAGGATTTCGGCGAATGCAACCTCGTGTTCTGCAGGAGGACACTCATTCTTGGGCCTTCGAGCTAAATCAAATAAGATTTCTGGCCTCGGGGTATTCCAAGGAGGGTTACGCGGAACTTGCAATCTATAAATCTGGGGTAAAGTTAAATTATTGCCTATAATATAATTATAAAAACGAATACCAAGGGGCTTCAGGGCCCGGGGTCTTCTGTTAAAAACGTCCATTAAACTACGGTTAAAAACAATTTTAAAACACGGGTGCGAAGGAAGGGCTAAAAGTTTGCTGACATAACTGCACATCAGGACATTCCTCCTGATTTCCAACGGTGGCTCTCCAGCATCACAATAAATGCTGGGGATGGGACTGGTTCGAAAGGCACCAGTCGCCAACCGTAGTCCGGCATTGTGCAGTGATGTCAGTGTACGCAGATAAGATGCCCGGGCAGCACCGTATATAAAACAGCCGTAGTCGAGCTTGGACCGAACCAATGCCCTGTAAAGGAGAAGCATTGATGTTCGATCCGCACCCCACGAGCGGCCAGTCAACGCTCGTAATACACTGAGCGACATCCGGCACTTCACCTTAAGGGATTGAATATGGCTTCGCCAATTTAGTCGCTCATCAAACAGAACACCCAGGAAATGCACCGAGTCCACAAAATTCAACTGGTGGTTGCCCAGCCGAAGTATAGGTTTGGGGAATATACCCCTGCGCCTATTAAAATGGACACAACATGTTTTCTCTTCCGAAAAACGGAAGCCATTTCGGCGGGACCACTCGTGGAGACGATTGAGCGTAATTTGTAGCTGCCTCTCAGCCAGTGCTACCCTAGACGATCGACAAAATATTGCCAGGTCGTCAACAAACAGAGAGGCTTCCACAGGTGGTGTGATGGAATTTACTACGTCATTGATCGCTATTGCAAACAGCGTTACGCTTAATATGGACCCTTGCGGAATTCCATTTTCCTGAGGATATGTGTCGGAAAATGAGTTTCCAATACGGACCTTAAAAACTCTATCCGATAAAAAATTTTGAATAAAAGTAGGCAGATTGCCTTTAAAACCCCACGACCTAAGACACTTTAAAATTTTAAAACGCCATGTCATGTCGTAGGCCTTCTCCAGGTCAAAGAAGACCCCCACAACATGCTGGCGATGGACGAATGCCTCTTGGATGAAGCTGTCAATCCTTACCAAGTGGTCGACAGTACTCCTATGCTGCCTGAAGCCACACTGGATGTTGGAGAGAAGATTACGGTTCTCAAGACACCAAACTAGCCTTCGGTTCACCATTCTCTCCATTAGCTTGCACAGGCAGGAGGTCAGAGAAATTGGCCTGTAGTTCCCGAGGAGAGTCTTGTCCTTTCCCTGTTTAGGGATCGGGACTACTATAGACTCTCTCCAACTCTTGGGAAAATCTCCATCTTGCCAGACTTTATTAAATGCATTCAACATCTCTCCTAAGATAGAGTTCGGCACACATCGCAGGAAGGCATTGTGGACACGGTCCATTCCTGGAGCGGTGTCCCTCAGATCAGCAATGGCTGACTCCAGCTCCCACAGTGTGAAGGGGTCATTGTAGCTAGCTCCGGCCAGGCCTGGTTCGAAGGGGCGGAAGCCTCCTTCTTCACGACGCTTATGCGACGCGAAGGCCAGATCGTAGTTGGCCGAGCTACTTATGGAAGCATAGTGATTTCCAAAAGCCTCAGCTACTGTGGCTGGCTCCATCACAATGGACCCATTCACAACAACAGATGGGGTGCCTGGGAGATGATAAACACCGGAGATACATTTCACTTTCCTCCAAACCTGTGCAATAGGTGTTCGGTGGGTGATCGAACTGACATACTTCATCCAAGAGTTCCTTTTTGCAGTTTTCACCACCTGACGAGCCTTCGCTCGCAGGCGCCGGAATGCCGCTAGATTCATACATGTAGGGTACTTGTTAAAAATGCGTAGGGCCTTCTTTCGTTTCTTGATTGCTTCAGCACATTCATCGTTCCACCAAGGCACTGGTGAACGACTTGCCTTGACAGCTGAAACAGGAACGCTCTTCTCTGCAGCATGAACTACTGCATTACGAAGGTCCTCTACGTTTTCAACGCCACTACGAGTCGAGTTAAAATTAAAATCAAGGTTCTTTTTAAAATCCTCAGTTGGATTTCTTTAAAAGCCATTTCTGGGGGCTGTTAAAATTTTCACAAAAAAAATTTTTACGGATAAGAAGGGGGAAGTGGTCACTTCCACAGAGATCATCATGGACTTGGAGTTTAAAACGGGGAGCAATACTACTGCTGCAAATCAATAGATCTATTGAGGAGTATTCTCCTGTAAAAGAGTTAAAACGAGTCTTTTCTTTTTTATTAATTAAAATAAGATTAAAATTTGTTAAAAACTTTTCTAAAACACGCCCTCGCCGATTAGAACCACTCACAGTTTCTCCCCAAAGGGTGCTATGAGCATTAAAATCGCCCAAAAGGACGAATGGCTTGGGTAATTGCTCCACCAGATCCTGCAGGATCCTCATGGTGACTGGAGCCCACTCCGGAAGGTATACATTACAGAATGTAACCCTCTCCGGTACAGATACCGTCACAGCTAGGGCCTGCAAGGGTGTCTGCAAGTCTACCCGGGAGGTGTATAGGGTCTCCCGGACAGCAGCAGCAACACCACCTTGCGCTCGTCGACCGCTAAGGTCATCTAGCCGCAGGATGCTGTACCCCTTCAATTTAGGCGTGTCGGTAACCTTAAAATGAGTTTCTTGTAAGAAAATACAGGACGGGTTAAAATGTGCAATTAAAACCTTCAACTCCTCTAGATGTTTAAAATAGCCATTCAAATTCCATTGAATGGCAAACATAAATATATATTTAAAATGATAAAAGTAAAAGACTCGCGATTAAAACCCATCTCTGTGGAAGGGAAGCTTATCGGTTAAGCTTCAACTTCCTACCCTTCTTCTGGTTCAGGAGGAGGATTTTGAGTTGGTCCTCCTCCAACTCGCCTTCCTCCATCTCCTCCTCGCTTAGTGCCATCGCATCACGAGGAGGAGATTGTGGTGGAGTTATCTCACGTCTCAGGGCGTGAGCTTTTGTCTCTGTGTAATTTTCCTTTGGAGCAGTCTTCTTGGAAGATACCACACAGATGGTTTTATCCACATCCATGGATGTGGCAGTATTTTTCCCTGTTTTTCCTAAAGATTCCTCTACCTTTTTTTCCGTTTTTTTCCTTGGTTGCTGTCCCTGATTCTCTGTCTGTATTCCTATGCTGGCTGTTTTAATAGGAGTTGATGGTGTTGCTGCCGTTGCCGCATAGGACCTCGAAAAAGTTGGGGCTACGAGCACCTTATACTTCTTCCGGGCCTCAAAATATGGGATCTTCTCCGTCACCTTGATCTCCATGATCTTCCTTTCTTCCTGCAGCTTTGGGGAATCCCGCGAGTAGACTGGATGTGGTCCACCGCAATTGCCACAAAGGGCAGGAGAGGCACAAGAATCCCCATCGTGCTTATTCTTGGCACATTTTGGGCAGATAGATTCGCCCTTGCACCGAGGTGCAATGTGGCCAAATCTTTGGCATTGATAGCAACGCATGGGGTTCGGAATGAAGGGTCGGACTGGGCAAGACTCGTACCCAACGAAAACTTTTTCAGGAATTTTGTCACGTGCAAAGGTGAGTACCACCGAGGTGGTATTCATGGTCTCACCATTACGTTTAGTCGTGAGTCTACGACAGGAGATGACCCCTTGCGAAGCCATCTCCTTCGTTATCTCGTCGACTTCAACGTATAAGAGGTCATAACAAGAAATTATGCCTCGGCACGTGTTAAGGGTCTTATGCGGCTCAACGGTGATTTCTATGTCGTGAAGCTTCGTCATCGACAGCAACTTCTGGCTCTGCTTCTCTTCAGACGTTTCTATCAGCAGAGTACCGTCACGCAACTTTTTAACATTAATAGACCCAGGAACAGCATTGGTCAAAACTTTATGAATTAAGAAGGGAGATACCTTGGTGAGGTTCTCTCCCTCCTTCTTACATTTCATTATCAAATACTTGCGGCATGTGCCGACAACCATATCTCGCCCATCCGTTTCCGGACGGGGTCTTTTGGGAGGAGGTAGTCCTTTCATAATAAGGAAAAATTTTCATCTCTTGGTCTCCCCACCCACCACGGAGCCACACATTTGGGACGCCACACCGCAAACCGGTATGGTCGCCAGGGCTAACCAAGGGATATAGCACCCGCAGCTAGGCTGCCTGCTTCAGGTTAGGTCTCAGCACCCACTCCACCCACCATACATGGGCCTCCAACCCCATGCACCTTCGACCCCCCTCCACAGACCTCCATAGCCCAAAGCACTCGCCACCGGAACGCCGAAACGTGACGGAAGCCGATTGGCCAGGTGTGGCTAGCACCTGACCGCCCGTCTACAGTGAATCTGGGGCCTAAGTGGTGTATTACTCCATGGCCCTTCCAAGGCATCCGACCTCTTCCGGAACCAAGGAGCTCAACCACCAGGATCCCCTTCTCCCCCTTACGGGCCGCCGTGCACGGCAAACACACGGGTGGATTCTTAGCCAGATGTTGTGGCTTTATGCACAGATAGTGAACCCACCTACTATCTGGACACTGCCCTCGGCAGAAACTGGGGGTTTTTTAACGAGGTCTGCTCCTCGCCTCATTGGTCGCCTCTTACGACCAGCAGAGGGGCTGCGGGAGTATTCTATATCCCCCTACCCGCAGGGGGGTCTTGCAGCTCCTTTTCTATTATACCTTCAATTCTTTTGGTTATTATTCTGGTTAGAACTTTAGCTGTATGAGAAATTAAACTAATAGTTCTGTAATCCTTACAACATTTTGCATTGTTCTTTTTCTCCAGTGGTACCGTAGCAACATCTAAAAAATCTTTAGGCCATATGCCAGTATCATGTACTTGGTTAAAGAATTTTGTGAGTTGCTTAACTGCCTTCGATCCCAAAACTTTAAGAACGTCCACTGGTATATCATCACTCCCAACAGCCTTCCTTCTTTTCATGCCATCAATTGCTCTTTTAACTTCAGACTCGAGAATACTTGGTCCTAGCTGATCTTTTTCCACATCCTCTTTTTCATTTGATTCAATATTTCTTGACTTTCCTTCTTTGTCATACAGCACCTCAATGTATTCTTTCAAGACATTCTTTACATTTTCTGGTTCCGAGACTTTTTTACCACTTTTGTTCATGATTCCTTTACGTCCTATCATTCTTGCCTTTTTCTTGAATAGTTCCCTTGCTTTGCAATACATGCGATATGTTCTACAAATTCTTTCACACTCGACAATCTCCTCGCATTTATCATTTATCCACTGTTCTCTGGCTTTTCCTGTTTCCCTTCCTAAAGCATTATTTAACTCCTTGTACATTCTTTGGCCTTCTTCAGTGTTTATGTTCTTCCACTTTCTCCGCTCTTCCATTTTTTGCAGCATGGCTGCTGTGACCCAGGGTTTTTTGTTTCTTTCACCCGTTATCATTCTTTTTCATTACATCTTTAATGTTGCTATGGATGTATCTCCACTCCTCATCTACATTCTTCCTATTTTCTTCAGCTCTCTCCCCCAACCTTTTCTCCAGCTCAGTCATGATAGCCTCCTTGTTCTTAAGGAGTTCCTCTAAGTTTCATTTCATGTTAACTCTTATGTTTCTCTTAACGCTCTTCAGTCTACATTGTGTATTTGCCACCAAAAGGTTGCGGTTGCAATCGATATCTGCCCCTGGTAGTGCTTTAACATTTTTTATGCTATTTCTAAATTTTTCATTGACTAGTATGTAATCTATCTTGTATCGTCTCTGGTCTCCTGGGCTTCTTCATGTGTAAAGTCTCCGCTGGTGATGCTTAAACCATGTATTAGTTACAATCAATTTCTATGGCAGAATTCCAAAAGTTTCTCCCCTCTTTCATTTCTCTTCCTTAGTCCATATTTTCCCACTATGTTATTTTCCTGTCCCTCTCCGACTACACTGTTCCAGTTTCTCATTACTATGGTAGTGATCCTTCCTTTTTCCTCCTCCTCCAATATCTCCATAATATGCTCGTACATTTCATCTACTTCGTCGTCACCAGCATTAGTTGTTGGCATATACACTTGACTTATAAGCATTTCCACTGGCTCCATCTGAAGTTTTATGGCTATTTATCTATCATTAACTGTCATTACCTTGCTAATCCTTTCAGCTATTTCTTTTCTCATTATAATCCCCACTCCCCTTTTCTTTTTCTCTCCTGCCGATTAAATAATCTTAAATTCGTCTGAATTTATCTCGCCTTCTCCTTCCCACCTACATTATTCCTGCTCATTTCCCTTTTTAAGTTCTATAGTTTACCTCTGAATTTATAGTCCTAACATTCTATATGCTTATTCTTAATTTCTCGCTACTTTCTTTCTTCTTATTAGTGTTACATTTCCTCTGTGAATCCCTTAGGGTAGTACCCACCCGGAGATCCGATTGGGGGACTATTTTACCTCCGGAATATTTTACCCCAGAGGCATCCATAGAGGTATCCGCAGCTTTTCAGCCTATCATGGGAAATATAATGAGGTAGTTTCCCCTTGCTTTCCTCATCGCAGTTTCACAGGAGTATCTGTAGCTGTTCAGATCCACATGATCACCACCTACAGAGGTACTGTGCAAGCTGCTGCCCTTGCACAGGGGGATGTAAAACCTCCAAGACTGTTTCTTAGTCTGACTCTTCCTCTCAGACCTTTCCAACTTGGATGGTCCTACCAGGAGAATTATCTCCAGCCGACATAGCTCTGTGGTTCATAAGAGTACACAAACCCTCCCACCTCTGTAAGTTTATGCAGTCCTTAGGGAGGGACCTTCTACTAGTATAATGATATTCTGTTAATATCATAAGTAGGGTATGGATTTTTCGGGTTTTACCCGATTTTTACCAGATTTTTACACTCCGATTGCCTTTTTTATAGTTCGGGTAAAACCAGAAAATACCCAATATTATTAGTTTTCTTGAAACATATTATTTTTTATATTTGTTCACAGAATTTCTATTCTGGCACTTGCAGGCACTACAGCACTTTAGTGCATTCCGGTATGTTCGTGATCACTCTGTTTATTCTCTTTGTAAACAGTTTATTCGTAAGGTTACTTTGTAAAACAATCTTAATCGCCTTGGTTTGCTCGCGCCACTAATAGTCAAGGACCTCGCCTTAGCTAGGCGCTGCTAGATCTTCGATGGGATAAGGAAAAAAGAGCCCAAGTGTCTGCTTATTGAAAGCACTACGAAAGAAATATCATTCACTAATATCTGGTGTGTTTTCAAAAGAAGTTGAACGTGAAGCAAGATATTTGTGCAACCAGCGAGGTGTTCCTCTCCATCTGGAGGCGTGTAGCAGAAGATATCACACTCTCAAACATACTTATGGTATTGTAAAAAGTGTTATTGTTGATCTAACTTTTAAATAAGATTTTCGTTTTAAAATAATTTTATCCGAAATACAAAATAATAAAACCCGAAAATTGCCCGAGATTGAACTTCTTTTAAAACCTCGAAAAATCTGTAACTTATTTATACCCGAGTTTAACCCGAATGAAAATGAAAATAATAAAACACGATATTTACCCTCCGAATTAATTTTTTTTAACCCGAAAAATCCATACCCTAATCATAAGTAAGAACCATCAATATAGTATAGATAGGATAAATCCTATAAAACCTAATGAATATAGGTCATTAGGTACAAGCTTGGGAAAAATCCGAAATTCCAGAAATTGTTATATTTAAGGGGTGTTTTTGACCCAACGTCCAATTTAAAACATCCATAAGTAAATCATTGAAAACTGTGCATGGTTATATAAAATTGCTTTTTTAAATTATTTAAAATAAAGATACAGAGTCGGGACATGCACCATACTTGGAAACAAATATGAAGTTTACTTTTATTGAAGACAAAATTCAAATCCATGCTAAATTTGCGTAAAAATTTGATTTTAATCATAATATTATGAACAGTTTTTCGGTTTTCAACAATGAAAAATATGAACTACCATAGCAATGACTCCAATGCTTTTCAATGGGAATTCATTTTCCATACTTCAAGAGCATTCTATAATGCTTAGACTGCATTAAAATCCATTTGATTTCAACCTACGACGCATACATATGACGTCCTGATAATTTTAAATTAATTTTTTATCCGGATACATACTCAAAGCCAGGGATGATGAAACCATAATCCTAACACACAAAATATCCTAATTTTACATAAGTTTTAGTGTAACATATAGCCAAACATTCTTATTGATGATTATAGTTATGACTTAAAAAGGGCGATCTGAGCTTGAAATTCGAAAACTTGGACGCGATCAGATGGCCAGAGAATTTAGAAATTCTGGATAGATGCCTTAATATCTGGGGAAATGAAAACTACTGTCTTATTTAAATGGGCTGTGCGTAGTTCAAATGATGTCGCGTTGGTTTATTTATGAATTTAGACCTTGGGGTATGGTGATTTTTTAAGTTCTTGCAGTATGCAAGCACCGACAACTCGTATATATAAGAAGCAGCTATTTATAATACTTTGTATATTGTACTGCCATTAATTTATTTGTGGATTATTATTTTGCACATTATATTGCGTTTCATTGCTTATGACTAAAGTGATTACTAATCTAGACCTCACACAAATAAAGAAATTTATCTATCGAGCGTGAGAATGTTTGCCGTAATCGATAAAAGAGACAAAATATCTCATAATCCGGATGTCCATTTCTGTTGCCTGACAATGCCCAGGTATTCACGGATAAATGCTAAAAGAGTCCCATTCATTGTTGCAGCTTTTTCTTATAGGATTTATACGTTATAGTCGAGTGGCTAGTTAATGATGGACTTGTCCATGATGATGCCTCATCAGTTGCCCTCTTATTTAAAATGTAATTGTGTACGTACCTATATAGAGATGCGGAGATGAACACCTATGTTCACCCGCCCTCAGGAGAAGCGCTGGTCGGTGGCCTGGAGACACCCCCCCGTTGATGCCCTGGCTGATCCATGAACTTCCCGGAGGAGGAGGCAGCTGCCGTTTAGCGGAGAGAGAAGGCGTTGGACAGGCCCCTCCCGCGGCGGAGGAGGAGTTGGTCCCTCCCCCGCACTGGCCTCCGCGGGAGGGGGTGGCGGCGGAGGGGGCAGAGGGCGGTCCCGGATCGCAGGATGCCCGTCGGCGGGAGAGTCGCCGGCAAGATCGGGATAATCTCTACGATCCGAAACAGTGAGCACTACTCCCCAAGCAGAGAATACAATGGGGAAGGGCAGGAGTCCGTCGGTCGCTCTCTGGGATCCACGTGGCTCATACGGATCCAGTAAGCGCTTTGGTCCAGCTGTGTTCGTGTTATGACTTACTAAATCCTTGCCCAAGCACGTTGATGGCGGCAGCTCCGATACTTCGGTGGCTGCGGTCCGCGGTTCGACTTCCTCTTTTCTGTCGGTCGAACCATTTGATTACTACTCGGAATGAACATGCTCAAATTATCCAAAATTAATGAACATCGCGCGAAAAGAGTTTATTGCGTCATGAGGTGTCTTGAGTGATCTTATAATCGTGATGTATGGAGATTCACGGACAACATTTAAATGTGGATGTCGTAATTCTTTATCTTGCTATGCTTTTTAGTTTTTTTTTCAATTAAGATCAATACCTGCGTTATTATTCTAAATGTTCTTTACTCTTGGATAATTTAATAGAATTAAATAAAGCTTGGTTTCCGCTTTTAGAAATTCAACAGTTCTTCTCCATGCCATACGAGATACGCCTTTCAAGAACTCTGTAAAGGCACAGCACCTTTTAGGTTATGAACTTCTGTTGTCGGTTGTTGTCCATTAGGATGATATCCGAGGAGTAAGGGGGCCAAGAAATTGGTCCTTCCTGTCCAATTCATGGGCCAAGAAAATGTTCATTGAGAAATTCTTAAACCTCCAGGGCCCAATGTGGTGGAGCACCTTCTTGTTGAAAGAAAACATTCGCTTGGTAGTATGTCACATGCAGCATTAACTTACTTTCAAATTGTTTTTCGCATTCATTATTCTCTGCACGTTTCATCACTTTTGGCTTACATGAGTACATGTAAGTACATTGAGCTATTTACTCAAGAATTTACTTTATTATGTCATTTGTGCATATTATCTTTGAGTATATACAGAACCAGATAATTTCAATGGTATACATCCATACGATAGTTGTAGGATCAATTATTGTTAAAGGAAATTTCCAAACCTCTAGCCTTATGATTGATAGTTTTTCCCAATATCTTTTAAATGTTTGTATTGATTTTATTGATGAAACTCTAAACTTAAAAGTATTTACTTACAGTTTTTTTATCAATATTCATCATTGGGATAATAAAATATGCACGTATTGTAAAAGCTTTTTTATCTGATCCCACAGGGTATGCAGAGACTTTGTATTACAATTACCTGAATTATGCCATATGTGTACATTGAAAAGCATATCCATTATACAGGTGAACAATCTTCTTTCTCCATTGCCACAAAGGGCTCTAACCCCAATTTTCTGTTATGAGGTTATCCAAACTCTGGTAAGCATCCACTGGTTATATATATATATATATATATATATATATATATATATATATATATATATATATATATATATATGCATATACACATGCAGTATAGGACCCCTTATTCTGCATGCTCCGGACTGGGATTTTGCTGGGCTTGGAAATTTCTAGATTTTATGTACTTAGCTTAGTATATAATTATAAATTGAAATTTCTATTTTATGAATCTCTGAGAGAATGATTTTACCTACATTATATCAATATACTCCTCATTTTCTCATAAGACATACAGTAGACAGTTATTTCTATATGTAGGTAGTTTTAAAATAAACTGTTTCTACATAAATATCAACAATAAAATAGCATATTCATAAATAATTATGTCCAATAAAGTTTGATTATTTACAACAAATAGAATTGCATGAAATAAGTTGATGGAGAGCAAAGTGAGAAATTGCAAGGACTTGAAATATTTTCTGCAACTTGTAGTCCTATTAACTTTTAACATAATTCATACTGACCATTTTTTAAATTTAAATAGTTGGTCAGCATGTTGAGAGTGCCCCCTGACTACAATGCCATATTTAAGCCTACTATATATATATATATATATATATATATATATATATATATATATATATATATATATATATGCTTAATAAACAAATAAAAAGCTTTCAATATTTGTTAAATTTATAATTCGTCTTAGAATATTACAACCAACAGCAACTTTAGAACTAATTGAGTTAATGTGATTTTCCCAGTTAAAACAGTTATTGATAAGTATGCAAAGGAACTTGGTATCAGATTGGGAGGGAAGATCAAGATTATAAATATGTAATAAGGGAGATATGGTAATCTTTTTTTGATGTGGATGGAATTGCATGAAACCTGATTTTTTATAATTGATTTGTAACCTGTTATAATCATACTGAGAGACCATTTTATCAATTGCTTGTTGACAGTGGTTAGTTTCATCATTACTGGTGCTATTAATGAGATGGTTGGTATCATCAACATACAAAAATAGTTCTCCATTATCAAAGAGGTATGGGAGATCATTAATATATAACAGGAAAAGTAGGGGTCCTAAAATGGAACCCTGAGGGATACCTATTTTTACTCTTTGAAAGTTAGAAGTATATTGAATTTTTGAGTAGGATGATTTAAGAGTTACTGCTTGTGTCCTATTAGTTAAAAATGATTTAATACAATTGTTGGCAATTCCGGTTATATCATATGAATGTAGCTTCCATAGTAGAATATCATGGTCAATAGAATGGAAGGCCCTAGAGAGATCATAGAAAATCCCTGTTATGTTTTCATGGTTGTTTATACCCTGAAGTATGGAATTCATAAATATGTAGATTGCCATTTCTGTACTCCTCCCTTTAACAAACCCAAATAGTTAGTAGACAGAATATTGAATTTATTAATAAAGAACATGATTCTATTATACATTGCATATTAAAAAACTTTGGAAAAAATTGAAAGAACGGAAATGGGTCTATAATTACCAATATGGTATGGATATACATTCATGCAAATTCATTTATTTGCCAAAATTATTAACAAAAACAGAATAGTCGTTCTCAAAATCACAGAAATTAATTTTTAAACAAAAATTGCAAATGCCTTGTGGCAGCACCAAACTTTTCTACTACTTGGTCCATAAATATTTTTTTGTTTTCATTTACATATTTCCTATGTATGCTTAACATGCATAGCCCAGACAAACGATCATCACCCATAGTTGACCTTAACCAAGTCTTAACTCTCTTCCTTGTACTAAAACTTCGTTCTATCGTACAAGTAGAAACAAGCAATGTTAATACAATTAAAACTGCTTTCCTAATAGCTGGGTAAAGGTCTGTGTGATCGATCAAATCAATTATGCCATTCTCAAACTCAAAATCCACCTTACTTGACCACATATCATACCATGTCATCGCTTCATTTTCCGAATTATCGATTTCATAAATTATGTTTAGATTCAAAATTCTGTTTTTATACTCCTGTGGTCCTAATTGACTCATTTGTTTTTGGACAGAGTATAAAAAGATTGAAGTGCTTCTTATTTTCTGGAGAAAATCGGCATTCAAGTGATGAGATAATCGAGTCTAAATATGGAATAAAAACAGAACGACGATAATAATCCTCCACAGGCAAATCTTTGAAATTGGATTGATAGGTCTGGCATACACATGTTCTTGGTAGCATTAGATTAATGTTCAGTTTTTCGGCTAGATCCTTAACTTCCAATAAAATGTCATTAAAATGAATATCAACATTTTGTCTGTGATTTCAGAGCACTATTAGAAGCTTTAGTATATGCTCATGAACTTTAAAAATATCCAGCTGAACAGCCTGAAGAGCTTGCATTACTGGTTCTAGTATTGATGAATAACTCGAAATAATAATGAGACTGAGCAAAAAACTTGTTGTTTTTGTGACATTGACTAGTTGATGTGCCTCTTGGGATGCTTTACCAAACTCTGTTTCAGCTATTTGGTTTAATTTTTCGTGAATTTTAAAAAAGTTATGCGTGAAAACCCTAATACTTTTGTACTTAGCACTCCAGCGAGTTTCGCATAGCATTGGTATAGACGGAATCAAAGATCATCTTTTATGACTGCCACGAAAATAGTTTATAATGGCTTTGACTGAGCCAATGGTGTTCCTTATTTCTGGCACTGCATTTAAATCATGTACAACTAGATTTTGTCTGTGTTCCAAACAATGCACGAAAATGACTTTAGGACATATTTCTTTAATAATGCTCTGCACTCCTCACTCCTTCCCAGCCATTGTTGCACATCATACCCTTGGCCAATTAAGTTTTCAAGGCGCAGCCCGAATTGTGTAATTTTATTCATTATAGTTTCAGCAATAGACTTTGCATCAAAACTAGTAAGTGTTGCAAACCCCAAAAATTCTTCTCGTATCATGTTCTTATTTTCTACAAATCGCACACCAAGAGACAATTGTTCTTTACCTGATATGTCAGTGCTTTCATCTGCTAATATAGAAAATCTGACTGATTTATTGACTTCTGCAATGATTTTTTGCATAATGTTCTCTTCACGGAGTCCAATCAGCTCATGTTCTATTTGCACCGATGTGTATCGAGCATTAGCTGGAGAATTTTCTAAATTTTTATGGAGTGTTTCATCCCCTGCTTTGATCCGAAATTCGTAAAAGTTTTGCACGTTCCCAATATTGCTGGTTTTTCCACGAAGTGCAATGTCGTGTGTGCCACAAAATATGAGAGTGCATCTTTCTATTTTCTTCAACTTTTAGCCTTGATGAACTGTCAATTTGACAAACAATATTCTGTTCTGGGTTTTTCTTTATTTTTAAAAAATTACTTTCATCTATTTGTGCATATTTGTGCCAGGAACTCGAAAGATGATTTTTAGCACTCTGATGAAAATCTTTGTATTTGGTGAATGGCTTATTGATGAAAGCTCCTTGCATGCCTCGATGAACAGCTTGTGGAAAGAATATGCAATATTTGCAAACTGCACCTTTGAGATTTATCGAGTAACCAAGCCATGGAGCATACTGATCAAGCCATGTGTAGCGGAAATTTCGTGAACCATTTGAATCTTTTTTAAAATCATATCTTTCTAAAAATGTGTATCTTTGTTCCAGAAGGTTATGTTTCTTATCGTCCGTCATTTTCCCAGATGAATTTATATGGAACCCAATATCGGTTGAATCACCATTAGAAAGAGCATCTTCAGACTTATCATTAGCACGGCAACTTTCTACACATTCGCTTGTCGTAGAAGATAAATTTTCAGGTTCAAAATTTAAAACAGAAACGGAACTAGTGCTAGGCAGATCTGAAATTTTTGTGATTCCTCGATTCTTGGTCCTCATGAAGACTTCGTTTTTTTAAAAACTTTCTAATGTCCATTTCTGAAATAAGGGGTTTTCAAAAATCTTAATATAAAATGGCAATTAAGGGTAAAGACAATCAAAAACAAATTTAAAGTACTCTAAAAATTAATAAAAAACAATTTAAAAATAACATTTACATTATGCACTATAAGGTAAAAAATAAATTTTCATTTATAAAATGTCTCAGTAATAAAAGATTTTAACTCTTTTATAGTTTCTATCACTCTAATGTTACTGATATTAAAGTAAACTTAAGCAAAAACTGGGCAAATGATGTTGAAGGCCTTAGCGCAAGATTTGCAATTCTTACATATTTTTCCTTAGAATACGCCTAAAAACCTACCCCAGAATGCTAAACACATATGAATAAATATCAAAACTACCATATATCCGATCTTAGTTCGGCTTGAAATTTTGTTATCAGCAAATATTTAGCTATAAATGCAGCAAAAATTCATTCTCTTGGCACAATATTTGCTAGTTTTTACTGTATACCGCTTTAAACAGTAATTCTTAACTAATTTACGTAATTAGGTTTGCAAGTATCTATATCCTGTCACTAATCACACTTGAATAGACTGCTGCAGTAAATATGCAATGTATAATTTTAGTAGAAAGTACTTACTTATGATAGGCAAAAATACAGGAGTAGATAAAATGAAATCGAGGTTAATCAGTTATATATATATTATAAAATGTGTTACTTGAAAAATCGATTATAAAAGATTATATTCAATATTAACTCAGCTTTGTACAATTTCATTTCGTCGTAGCAAAATAAGATAATTTGATTTTTAAATGTTCCCTTCTAAGAAATTATTGTTTGATAACACAAATTTTCACACTATAATAGCTGCTTTTGTAGTGATAATCGATGTATTGATATAAATTTCCATTGCTATTTCCTCAAAAATCGCATAAAGCTCATGCTATGGTGGAAGTGCAAGGAAGTTGTATACTGTCATTATTTTACAGATTTTTTAGTTTTTCCTGTAAACGATCCTTAATGTTAAATCTGTTATGCACATGGTTTTTACAGATTTTATTTACATACAATTCTAAAGTAGATATATTTTTTATTTTTCCGTGTATGGAGTTATATGCATGGCATTGCAAAACGTTTTCGATATCTCATGCCTTCGTAGGCATTGTACATACTTCAATTATTCGGAATTTGGAGACATAAACATGTGATTTTAAAATTTAATCTGAAGTTTGCAAAATAAGTGAAATCATCGCTTTCAAATTTTCCGTTTTCACTTTATTTCGCCCTTGTGGAGTTGATTTCAATAATTCATAGAAGTTCTTAATAAATATTACTTATTTAAAAAAAATCTTTTATAACGTGCACGCAACCTTTGCATTTAGTAATAGATAAACGAAACCTAAGATTTTGTTAATAAAAAAGATGTTTCTTACAATAAAGTGACATGTTTGAATGGGAAAAATTCTCGCCATCCATAGTTAACGTGTTAATTTATTAGGCATTTCCAGTTTATTCCCATTTAAAAGTAAATTTTAATGAAATATTTACGTTTTTTATATTTCCAACTGCCCCTCTTGCCCCTCCCCCCCCCCCCCCCACCGACGCCCATGATGTCAATGTTAAGAGACTTTTTTGTTTCCTGCACAAACTTAGCATAGAACCTTTTGCACTGTAAATAATCATTTTTATCAGACTCGGATTTAGTTGACCTGTAATCCTCATAAAAATGTTTCATCTGAACTGATAAGGCACTAATTTCTGGAGTAACCCAACTTTTTTTTTAGATTTAATGTTATTATTTAATACAACATTATTTAAAGGAAAACATATTTCAAATTTGTGCATAAA
This sequence comes from Tanypteryx hageni, assembly GCA_028673005.1. Taxonomy (NCBI): domain Eukaryota; kingdom Metazoa; phylum Arthropoda; class Insecta; order Odonata; family Petaluridae; genus Tanypteryx; species Tanypteryx hageni. The sequence goes on from CM054112.1 coordinate 263,675,235, forward strand.
CAATCTTTAAGAATTTATCAAATTTATCATCAAGTTTACCTACTAAGTGAGCTTCTGACCAATCTTCAATTAGAAAAAGATTACCAAATGTACTCTTTGCTTGTTCAGGAAAGAATCATTTCATGGATGGAGTGTATTGCTTGGGTTTAGTCCTTAAGTCATAAGAAAATGAAGTTGGCTGAGCAAAATGGTCAGAAATGCATGCATTAATCACAAAGCTATTAATAACATTTAAATTTGAAAAAATATTATCTATAACAGTGGCTGATGTTTTACTGATTCTAGTAAATTCATGAATAGTAGGTCTTAAGTTATAGGCTTCAAATACAACAAGAAGTTGAAATGTCTGTGGACATTGACATTGAAATCATCAGACACAATTATTGAGCCTGTATTGTTACTAATAATATCTAGAGCTGTGGATAATTTGCTAGTAAACAGAGGAAAATTGCCATTTGGAGACCTATAAACACACATTATTGGAATTTTAGTGCTATCCAGTAACACATCAGTTGCACAGTATTCAAAATTAAATTCAAATGATAACTTTTTGACTTTGACTACAGTATGAGTTTTATATTCCTCCTTTACCAGTATTAAAACACCTCCATGTTTGGAATCTGGTCTACAGTAAAAGTCAGCTACAAAATAGCCACTTCCAGATGAGCTGGAGATTCAAAATTTTTTTCATAGGTAGGATTTTGTACAAAACCGAAGAGAAAAAACGAAAATCTTGAAAAAGTGCAACAATGCGGCCGCTAAAAATTCGCAATTGTTTAAACAATTTTTCAAGGTTTATGTATTTCCGCATGTGCTACGGAGTTGAATTTTTTTTAATTGGTAGAATTCATAAAAAAATGAAATCGGGATTATACAAATTTTGATATTTTAATTTGTTTGGAAGTTAAAAATTCTTAAAGTTTAAACGAATAGATAACTGTTTAGACATTATGGGATGAGCTATGGAGCTGAAATTTTCAAGTTATGTACAAAGTAGTGAAATAGCACCAAAAAGAAATTCAATTATACCATACATGAATTTCGGCGGCCGTTAAAAATTATTTAATTTTAAAAAATTAGAAAGTATTATCTGACATCTAGAAATGCTACAACTTTAAAATTTTGCTAAATTGTGTAACATTAGTACCCCATAATAGAGAAAGTGTAAAATTTTTAAAATTGCAATATTTGGGGATTGTTTTAAACTATAATATATAATATAATATATAATATCATGGGAAATATAAAAGTCTAAATTGTGGGAAAGTGCAAATTGAGGGAAAAGGAAAAATAGCTATTGATTTTCCTTTTAAACTCCCTCATTTATTACAGTAAGACTAACAATAAAATCAGTGTTCAAAGAGCTAACTTTATAAAGAGTATATCTATTTATCCATTTACTAAACCAGCACAATTATTTAATAATAATAATATTTTAAAATGTGCCAAATAAAAATGCTAGTTTATATAGTATGCTTGGGTTTTCATTGCATTCTCCACATTACATTTGTCTGGAAAATTGTAAATAGACGTAGGTATATTGACTTCAGGAACATCATACTTTTTGTTCGTTTTTCCGCCTCTTGAGCTACGACTATTTTAAAATCCATGTCATAAATTCGTCGGATTCCTCTGTTAACCTGTGATTTGAAAGAATCTTATTCTCAACATGATCAACATCCTTTTTGTCAACCATTGTTAAAATAACGGATGGGTAAAGACTAGCTATGGTAGTTACAAATAATATGCTGACGCACCTATAGCTTTAATTCAATGACAAGCGAGGGGTTCATTCGCCGATTCAACTCGATCTATTCTCGCCTCAGATACTTTTCAAGTACAGTGTAACATATACCTAATGTGTCTAAACTGTAAAAAGTATCTTGTAAACAGACGTGCGGAATGTACGGTGATTTTTCGAAACACGATTTTACGATCTTTTAAAATCACTATTACTCGAATATAACGCGGAAGCTACTTTCAAAATATAATTTCTTGAAAAAACATATTCGAGGCAATACGGTAATTTAAATTACAACAAATTACAAATTAACTTAAATTTAATTACAAACTGTGGGAAGCGAGGGGCAAAATTTTTGTGTAAAAGTTTAAAACATGATAGTGCCAAACATTTAACATCTTTTCAATAGCATTCATACTTGGTTCAAAGATTAAATAGCGCAAATAATATTTCTGTATCTAGGTGCGTTGATTATGCTCTGCTAGTGTGATTTACGTGTGAGGTTCTGACAGGGTCGGTTCTGGCTCCTTGGCCGCCTGTGTGCAGAAAATATTTTATATTACTAAAATAACTTTAAAAACCTTAAGTTTTTTATTAGTAATATGAACACAATGGCACAAATTTAAATTAAATTTTTATTTAAATTGAAACAAAATTACATAAAAACATAAATAAATAATTTTAAAAATTGCACTTAAAATTTTTTATTAAAACTGCACCCTTCTAACCTTCTTATTGGTTAAGTTGTCAATGATGTTAGCTAACTCTAAACTTTCACAAAATTCATTTTCGATTGATAGGAGTCCCAAATCACTTAGCCTCTTTGACTCATAGAATATCTTAAATAGTTTTTCATTAGCTTTAATTTTGAGAAACTTTTTTCACCGGACGCTACAGTAATCGGTATTCTCAAAAAAATTCTCAACGCTATAAATACATTTGGAAATAATGATTTAAAATTATTTTTTACAATATATTCCAAGTTTTTCAATGGGTCTATTTTGTCGTTTTGTAGTATTCTATATGACACTAACTCATTAAACAACTCAATACCCTCAATATCCTTGGAAATCGTATTTTCTTTAACAACTTGCAGAACAAAATCTAAATCAAAACTAGCTCTTTTTATTTCGTCTTCAGACATTTCACGAAATACACATAGAAATCTAAATAATTTATTACATTCATTTAGAGCTTGAAACCTTTCTTAGATGGCAGTTTAAGCTGTATCTACAATTGTTAGATAAAATTCAATTCTAAACATTTCTTTTGGATTTGTAATAGATTCATCAACACCTTCATAACTAAAATTACGAACTTTGGTTCTACTTTTTGTGGTCGGAAATTCTGCTTTTACATTTACTTCTGCAGCTAAAGCTTCAGCATCATTTATGTATTTATTAAAAGCCTCATTGGATCTAGCGTCATTTAAAAATTTAATCAAATCAAATTTTTACATATTCATTTATATTGGATTGTGTGCATTGCAACATTTTGCTTACAATATCTACTTTTGATAAAATATCATTCCATATTATTACAGAACATATGAACTTAAAAGACGCGACTTCATTTAATAATACATTAGCTGTATGTTTCGTTTTCATGTCTCGCAATTGTCTTCTAGCATGTCATTTAAACTTTTATTAACCTCGTTTAACTGCAATCTGAGAGGTCGAACTGCTTTTATTCTACTCTCCCATCTTTCATCACTTAAAGATTTTAATGTTAATCTGGAGAAATTACGTTTTGGTATATCCCACCTGTAAGGGGATACAGAAAAAACGTGTATAATTCTTAAACAATGCTAAAAATTAACGGTTTCAAATGTTATCTTGACAACATCATTTACGACTAAATTTAGTGAATGAGCAGCGCAAGGTACAAACAAAGATCTCTGATTTATGTTTCTAATTCTAATTTGTATGCCAATATGTTTACCGCGCTTGTTCGATCCGTTATCATAACCCTGTCCACGCATATTTTGAAAATCTAAATCATAATATTTTTAAAGTTCATTTAAAAGGTAATGAAACAAACCTTCCCCGGTGGTGTCCAATATTGGATAAAACCCTAGAAACAATTCCTGAACAGCAACATCACAAGTGCTGATATTGACAATTCTAATAACAAATGCCATCTGTTCAGTGTGGCTGATGTCTGGCGTACAATCGAGAATTACAGAAAAATATTTAGCCTGTTTTGCAAAATTCTTAATTTTTGATTTTATACCACTTGCTAATACAAATATAATTTCGTTTTGAAACGTATGACCTATATAATGAGGCATATAACTTTTAAGATATTGAGATTTTCTTTTGTTATTAACGTGATCTGAGCTAATTGGATCAAATTTTGCTAAGATTTCTAAAGCCTTCAAGATATTCCCATTATTCGCCTGATATAATTTATCATTTTCACTCCTAAATATTGGCCTGCTAAAAACTGTACAATTGATATCATTGTTTCAATTATGGCTCGCCGTCGTCTTTTTGCAGTGACAAAATAACGTTGTTGTTCTTTATCAATTGTACAGTTTTTGTACAATCGTGTTTTTAATTCAATCCTTTTTTTAAAGTTTTTCATATGTTCCACATTATTTCGTGTCTTGATAAATGCGAGGCTAAATATCGGCAATTATAATATCCCAAACTATCTGTTAGTTTGTTTTGTTTTTGAACAAACCATTTACAGTAAAATCAAAAGAAAATATTAGATTTTTTTGGAGTAGACTAACGTATTACTTAGTACTTTTTCACCGTTTGGTAAAATTCTCATATTGCGACAGAAAATGATCTTCCACTGTCGTCTGCAGGAAATTTCCTATTTTGAACCATTACAGGACATTTCTGAATTATAATTTCTATTGTTCGGTTATTAATTACAGTGGGCCAACAACAAGGATCCACTATGTCAAATTCTGTTGTCATTTTAGAACAATTATCAACACAATTATCTTCATTACCACTTGATTCAACGTCGCTAGCAGGTGGCACCATTTCTTGAACATCCAAACGAACTTCAGGCTGATGATTTTCATGTGATATTTCAGTTTCAATTTCATTCATCCTGATTGGACTGGATTCCAAAGTAACTGATGCCAATGTTGTTGTCTCATCCTCATCCGGCTTTAAGTATTTTAACATCGAACCATGTAATTTTTCTATTTCCATATCTCTTTCATTCTTTCGTTTGCGATAATAAGCACCAGATTGAAGCTTTGTTTTCCTTTCCGACATATTTTTGAACAAAAAATAATATTATAATAATTAATAATATTAATAAATTTAAAATACTAATAACAAGCGGGGCGGATAAGATTCGTACAGCATCTTATTAATGACTTAGGCCTCAGAGTTATCGACAATTTTTATAAAATGACCGGTTTCACAAAAAAATAATATTATAAGATTTGAAAATGATTTTGATGACAATTCTATTTAAAAAATATAGTTATAAATATAAAAATACTAGTGATATCAATGGATACATTCCCAATTTTTTATAAGTATCTATTAGTAACCGTTTCTCAACCTAAAAGTCACGACTGATATTCCTAAAATATGCAAAGGCAGTAAAGATTTTTACCAAATCAAATTTTAAACGACTATCGCCTATGAACTTTTACAGGGAAATAAAATGTCTATCAACAGAGTTAATGACCTCAAATCTTAAAGAAAAACTACACTGCTTAGTAAAGGCATGTTTAAAAAAATTCTAATCGCTACAAAATTATTTGAATAAAACTCAAAAAGAATTGACCATACAAAATGAATACATTCATTAAATTTATCGAAAAATATGTATACGAACCTTCTTATTTGAAGAGCTCCGTTTATCGTAGACGGAAACTCTCCGGTTGCAAAATTTCCTTGTATCACTAGGAAAACAATGGTGTTTACAGTAAATATTGATGCCACTTCTTCAGCAAAAGCAAAAATAAATCAATTATTCCCAAGGAAAGCTAACCTGCTATAACTTGATGAAACACTTCAAATGCTTAAAAATTCAGATCATCCTATAGATGCTCTTGAAACGATGGGCGCATTGGAGCTGATACGAACTAATTACTCTTAACCTATCTTATAGATGTATAATAGGAGGGAAAGAGAGGGTTGAAAACAGTTGCGTTACAATATATGCCCCGTTCTCTATGAGACCTACGGCGTGACAATTACTTAGAAGCGCTCAAGGAACCAAAAAGGTCCATTGTTCGTGCTCAAAAAGATGCCGCTACCAATAATCCGGTAATTTGGAACGTATCTTGGCGCACATGGAAACATAGTAAACAGCAGGAGCATTCCTTGGACCACCTTTCCCGTGAATCGGACTGATCCAAGGGGGGGGGGGGGGGGCGATCACCCCTGGGTTCTTTCTGGAACAAAGGAATGAGCACGGTGAGCAGGCCGTCATGCGGCGGGACGGTTCCTTCAGTAGCCTAAGTTTTGGCACAAATACTTCTTCGAAATTTCCCATGCTTCTCGTCTTTATAATCTCCGTCTTTCACAGGATTTAGGCTCGTCGCACATTGAACATAGGAGTTTTGTGACTCTTCATTACAAATGGTATCCGCATATTGGACAGAGAGCAGGCGCAGCGAAGAAAGACCTCTGCTGCGTCGCATCTGTGATGAGACAAAGCTTCCTGCCTGCCTCTGTCACCCTCTGCGTGACCATAGCAATGTCGGAAGCTTCGGAGTCATTCGACGGATTGTTCGAGCAAAAAGGGTCGCTTGGAGATGGGGGCACCCTGGTCGGTGCTAGAAGGTGCTAATTGGGGTGGTGGGAGGAGAATGGGATTGTCAGGATTTACAACAAATGGCAAGTGAAGGGGTGGGGACCTATCCAGGTGTGACTCTGCCCTCGACTGCGCTCAATGTGCGCACTCTAGGCGCCGGGCCCTTTGGAGAACCCTCGCACCCGATGCAGTAAAGATAGTATCATATAATTGATAGTAGCTCAATAACTTTGGCCAAAACTAACAAAAGTGGAATACTCCTTTAGCCAAAACAACTAGAGGGCTGCAAAACCCAATGCATTTCGCCCACAAGGTGGGCATCGTCAGGGGTAGAACCTGTTTCAACAGTGACTGGAAGCCAACTGCCAGGTTGTAACGGAAAGTATTAAGAAGACGACCGAGAAACAAGCGAAACGCGGAAAGATTTTTCGGCGTGTGTGTCGTTTAAATCTGTCAATTTGTATAGGGTCTTGTTCAAATCTGTGTCTGTGTTCATAAGTGTATCGCGGTTTTTGTAAATGTGAAGGTTTTCTAATGAGTTTAGTGAGTTATTGGCTGAAGTTATCAGTGTTAAATCGTTTACGTGTATACTATGACCTGTTTCAAAGATGTGGTTGGCATTATATGGTTGAGGTACGTGGATGACATATTCACAATCTTTGATTTAAAGAAACAAAATGTAGATGAATTTGTTAATCAGTTAAACAACATATATCCTTCAATCAAGTTCTCTTATGAACTTCAAGAAAACACCTTGCCATTTTTGGACTTGCTTATCATAAATAATAGACAACACATTGAGTTTGACATTTTTAGAAAACCTACACATATTGATAACTTTATTCCTAACAACTCCTTTCACCCTATGAACCAAAAAATAGCTGTTTCAATTTTTAACACACAGATTATGTAACATCCCCCTCAATAAAATCAGATATGCAAAGGAACTCAAACACATAAAACAAATTGCCGCTAAACTTGGATACGATAATAATTTAATTAATAAATTAGTGAGAAAACATAACTTTAATAAAACCTTGTCCAATGCCACTTCCCTCAAATTAGACAACAAAAAAGAGGACAAATATGTAAAATTGCCTTATTTTCCACCATTAAACAGAGGCTTGAACAAAATTTTTAAACATAAGAATTATACCATACCATATACAAATCCTTTTAATTTGAAAAATTTACTGGGCAGTACAAAAGACAGAACAGAATCTTTGAACAAGTCCGGTATTTATAAAATACAATAACTAATAACACGCTTCAAGGAACACATGGCTCACTATAAATATAATCGTTTTGAAAAATCAAGCGTTGCCAACCACATCTTTGAAACAGGTCATAGTATACACGTAAACGATTTAACATTGATAACTTCAGCCAATTACTCACTAAACTCGTTAGAAAACCTTCACATTTACAAAAACTGCGATACACTTATGAACATGGACACAGATTTTAACAAGACCCTATACAAACTGACAGATTTAAACAACACACACGCCGAAAAATCTTTCCGCGCTTCACTTGTTTCTCGGTCGTTTTCTTAATACTTTCCGTTCAAACCTTGCAGTTGGCTCCCAGTCACTGTTGAAACAGGTTTTACCCCTGACGATGCCCACCTTGTGGGCGAAATGCATTGGGTGTTGTAACCCTCTAATTGTTTGGCTAAAGGAGTATTTCACCTTTATTATGTTTATGAGAATAAAATAAGAGAACATTTCCTTTGTTTTGTGGACTTGCATGAGACAAATTTCGGATCAGGCAAAATAATTCATAAGTGGAAAACTGCGTCTGTATCTGTACCGACAGCTGTCGTGTCATGGCTTCCGAGCAGTGTGCCGCTGTTTCAGAAATTCGTAAGGTTGCTCCGCATACGGTCAGGGTTCCCTGTCAAAGCCGTTCATTTAAGTTCACTTTGTCGAAATCCTCTGAAATTCTACCTATTAGAAAATATTTTTTAGTAATGGGTGAGGTAATAAATTTCTTTCATGTATCTAAGTTTTATTTTAAAGAAAAATTTGGGGAAACAGTTGAGTAGCTTGTGCAAGACATGCTGGGTAGAAGGGCATGATGCACATTTAATAATTGATAATATTTTTCTTTCAATTAGAGAGGTTTTGAAAATTATCAGTAGTTGGGATGATAACACATCTTCCACAAAGGCAAGTCTATTATTTAATACCATTATGACCTGCGAATTTGTTGTATCAATGAAATGCGTAACATTTATATTTTCACTAACCCTCCTGGTTAGTAAGTCACTCCAAAAAGAATCCCTAGACCTGAGTTCTGTTATAAAATGCATTGGAGATGTTGTTTGTTTATTTGATTTAGAAAGGAAAAGGGCTGACGAAGTATTTCGTGGAATTTGGAAAAGTGCTAATAAATTGCGTGATACCTAGGGATTCGAACTAATGAAGCCCCGGCATGCAACTGGACGATATGCAAAAATTTCCAGTTCTGAAACCATTGAGGAACACTACCGGCGCAATATATTTGTCCCTATGAACGATACTCTCTTAGTTGATTTTCAAAGCCGTTTTTGTGCTGACACATTGAAATCGTTCTATTTAGGGAATATATTGCCGAAAAAGCTACTTTGTTTGAATGGGGACGATTTTCTAAATATAGCTTCATCGTTATGGGCCAAGTATTCCGCTTTGTCGAAAGAATTGAGTGTTTAAAATTCATTTGATGTTTTTCTAAGCGAATTAAATATGTGGAGAATTAAATGGGAACGTGAATCTACATGCAACCATGTAAAAATTGACTTGGATGCATGCGAAGTTTTCAGTTTGTGCGACGAAGAAATCTATCCAAACTGCAAAATTTTACTGAACATTTTACTAACTCTCCCTATAAGCGTCGCTAGCTCTTAACGGAGCTTTTCTGCTCTGCGACTACTAAAAACCTGGATGCGTAGCCGAATGAGTGAAGACAGGCTTTTGGGTTTGGCGTTGCTTCATATCCATCAGGATATTCACCTGAACACGGAAGAGATTTTAGAACGATTTGCAAATTCTGGCAATCGACGGGTCGATTTTACATTGTAAGATAATGATTTATATCAAAATGTACAGGAGAGCACTGCTTTGTGGATGGTTGTATTATATTCACATTCTTAGCGTTAATGTTTAAGTCATTAACTTGGTTCGCGCTTTCCTTTGGAATAGAAAACAAAAAGTAGTCATCGATGGTAAGTCCTCAAGTGTGGCAGATGTAGTCTCTGGAGTGCCGCAGGGTAGTGTGATCGGACCTATGCTTTTCTTGCTTTATATAAACGACATCAGCTCAGTTGTGAAAAATAATATTAGGCTTTTTGCGGACGACACCATAGTCTATAGAGAAATTAGTGGTCCTAGCGACCATCGTCAGCTTCAGGATGATCTGGATGCGTTAACTGTATGGTGCAAGGAATGGCAGCTAGAAATCAACCAGAAAAAGAGTAACCTTCTAAACTTTTAGAAATCTAGAAGCCCATCATCCGTATTTACCTATTTCGGAATCCGTGAAAAACCTCGGGGTAACCTTGAATCGTGACCCGTCTTGGGACACCCAGATAAGACGAGTGATAGGTGCGGCAAATAAGAAGTTGGCTTTTGTGCGTAGGATAGTCAGGAAAAGCACGGAAAAGGTGAGAGAATCCTGTTATTTATCCTTGGTTAGACCTCAAATGGAATACGCAGCAGCGGTTTGGGATCCATATCAGAGGGGACTCATAAAGGATTAAGAAAAAATACAGCGACGAGCAGCTAGATTCGTGAAAAGGAATTGCGATATAAAACAGAGCGTTTCGTTACTCATTGAAGAGTTGAGTTGGCCATCGTTGAAATATCGTAGATTATAGGCGAGACTTAAACTTCTACATAAATATAGGTCGGAGATATTAAATGAAGGATATTATTCGACAACCAACGTATATCGGACGGAGAGATAATGAGGACAAGATTCGCGAAATAGATAGTAGGACAGAGAGGTATAAAGAGTCCTTTTTCCCTAGGACAATACGTGACCAGAATAGATAACAGTGAATAATAATTAGTTAGGAACTTGGTGCGCGGCACCCCCTGCCATCCACCATCAAGGTGACTTGCAGGGTAATATGTACATGTAGTTGTAGTTAGATTAAATTCCTAATTTGAAATTCATGCAATCATATTTATTACAATATAAAATTAATAAAATGTATTTCTTACTTATTGTAGATATTAGTGTTTTTTTTCCTCACGATAAAAATAAAAGTATGTAATATGATATATTCACATAATATAAGTTATGACGAGGAACCCAAACTAAATGTTGTTAGCAAAATACATTTCATATATACTATATACAATTTGTTTATGATAGTTATCACAATATTATAACATTTACAATGGTTAATTATTATAAAATAAGGAAATACAATAATTTTGACAAAATTTAGGGTAATTATCAAAATGTTCCCAACTCACTTGGGTAAATGGTCCTTAAAGCCCCCCCCCCCCTTGGGAAGTTTCTAGATCCACCCCTGCCGTGAATATAACAGGAGGAAGTGTGAAGTTCGAGCTGGGGAAAACGGAGGAGTGGGCAAATTGAAGAGAATTGAAAAAGGCCGAAACAACCGCGAATGGATAATATTTTACAACCACTCAGCCCAGAGATCAGGTCTGTCAAACGCTCGGAGGCCGCCATCGCACGTGCGTCGTTATATTAAACGAAAAAGCAACTGAGGCCGACGCCGCATCCCTCGGCGGCACCGTCGCGTCGGCCCTGGGGTCTGCAGCCTCATGGCGCCCTAAGGCGTTCTTTATTTTCCTACCTGCACCAGGCATGCATTTCGGTTCCTTTTGGCCGCTACCCGGCTCCTTTCGTTAATACGTGCGTAGGAGCACCTTAAGACTATAGATAATTCTCTCAATGTTATAAAATTGCGACATTTAGAGAAAAAGACAAGATTTGCATTCCCGCCATTGATGTTTCCACAAATTACACACGATTATGAAACGTTACACGCAAAATGGCGGTTATTTTAAGTCGACACGTCCCCGGTTCGCTTTGTGCATTTATAAACGAATCCTGGTGTAAATGCAGTGAGCGGCCGCCTTAGAATTTGGCCGCCTGCGTGCACGCACGCACAGCACACCTGCCAGAACCGGCTCTGGGTTTTGAAGTTTTCACTCAAAACTTAAAATGAGATAGCGTAAATACAGAGTTTTACTTACATTGGAATCATAGGAAAATTGATCAAACCCATATAAAATGTTGTAAATCGCAGGAAAACGTATATTATGATAACGTTAATACGGGGTTTTACTGTAAATACCAATTTTTTACTTTTTAACCCTTCGACTCCACCTGGGGTCTTTTTTGATCCCAGGCGTCCTGCAAACTCTTATAACTTTTGACTTCGAGTAATGAATGTTATCATATGCTGGATATGCATTTCATCATCTCTCTTCTGGTTATTACCGGTCGATTTCTCTTAAAATAACCACCCTGAGAAGCAATAAAATATTTTGTTCTCACTGGGGTCATATTTGACCACAGGTGGAGAGTGTGTGACAGTGAAATATTTTATCGGAAGTTTATATCACCCTCTCCCATCTTGACTTTGCATATAATTGAAGCCTTTTAGTTGACATTGTCTACAATATATCATTTGAAATTCTCGTTTCACGGAGGAAACAACTTCGCCCTACTCATACTCCCCCGCCTCCTTCTCCCACCTTCCTCTCCCACTCTCCCCACCTTACTTCCCGTTCCTTCTTGCCCTCTTTCCCCCTTGCTCTTCACACATTGCTTACAGACCATGGACGACAGGAAGCAAAACGCCGCAGGACCCCCCCCCCACCATGAAGACTACCTGGTGATCTGTATACCCTGTTTTCTGTGCATACCTTCCCCTTCCACCTACACACATAATTTGGTCTCTTACCCGTGATTCACCACCCTCTCGTATTTTCCACTTCCTCTCCCTTCTCTCCCATCCTTTCACTTCCCTCCCCCACTATCCACCCACCGTCTCCCATCTTTACTTTGTATATAATTGAATCCTATTAGGTGACCTGGTCTACAAAATATCATTTGAAGTTCTCGTTTCACGGAGGAAACAACTTCCTATAAGTTTCTTCGTGGCACTGATTGTGAGTGGCATTTATTTTGCTGAAGAGTTAACTAGTGCAAAGCTAAAATTACAAAGAGACAGAGAAGATGGAATTCATTTGCTTGAGTCGAGGATATAGTGCACCTCAAGCTTTAAATTACAATCTGGAAGACAGTAACAATGACGAAGATTTACCGTTTGATAATAGTGAAGGGAGCAATGGAGAAGAGGATCGAACAAAAATAGAAGAAGTTCTGGATGTTTTAGTGGATGAAAAACTTTCATTGAAGATCGAAGACAATAAAGAAGATGATGGATTGTATACTAGCAGAAGTGGAAATATGAAATTCAGTAAAGTTCCACCTGCTGCTCGGAAGTGCTCTCCAGAAAACCTGCAGAGAGAAGCTTACTGTCTGTAACATTGTTCCTCGAACTGACTGCGGTGCTATGGTTTGGAGCCGAGTGGTCGGGCTGAACCATAGGCTGTGGGACTTCTGTAGGGGCAATGGAGTTGACTTCGTTGACCTGAGGCCGGTCCTGAACTCATGTAGGGCATCCCTAAACGGTTCTAGTGTGCACTACACTGCCGAGGCTGCGGAGGCGGTAGCGCATAGGGTGTTCGAGCATGCTAGGACTTTTTAGGTTAGATTTAAGGAATGGTAATTATTCACCAAGCGTTGAGAGGCACGTCAATAGTAGTAATACGTCCGACCGTCATACCACTATAAACGCGATGTTAATTAACGGTAGAATACATTCTAAGCGTAGAAATAGTCGACGTAATAGGGAGGACAAGGTGGCAGTAAATAATAATAATAATTCAGTAGCGCACGAGGCATCGTGACGTAGTAATAGCGATAAACGAAAAATCATCACGGTTAACTGTCGCAGCATTCACAGGAAGGAGGCCGAACTTGAACAACTTATTCGTAGTCTGCGTGCTGACATAGTGATAGGTACAGAAAGTTGACTAACGGCGGACATAACCAGTCAGTAGATCTTTCCTCGTGATTAAAGCGTTTTTAGAAAAGATCGATGTAGCTGGTCGGGAGGTGGAGTCTTTATAGCAGTTAGCAATAAATACGAAAGTTACCAAATACAGATTAATGACGACGAAGTCGAAAGTGTTTGGTGTAGCATGAAAGGGGGCGACTGTAAAACTGTAAATATATGCGCCTTTTATAGACCACCAAATGCGAACGTGAAAATTATTTGTTATATAGAGAAACAAGTGGAGACGCTAAGTTCGATTAATAAAGATAAAGCCATTATAATCGAGGGCGATTTCAATCTTCCGTCAATTGATTGGAGACAAAATTGCTTTCATCCCGGTGGTAGAGAGCATGAATCTCTCGAGGCTTTACTTGAAACTTGCGGCAAACACTCATTGTTGCAGAACCTAGATGGTACAACCAGGAAGTTAGGTGCACTCTCCGACGGCAAAGAAATCTTCACTCTCGCGTAAATAACACATCCTCAACAGCTACGGTCGAAAAAATTACAAAGTTAAGGCAGCAAAACAAGGAGACGCGCTCCTTAACCAGAGTGCCAATGCGTAATGCGTTTAACAACTACAAAAAGAAGGTTTTTCAGGATAAGTTGAAAGAGAACCCGAAAGCATTTTGGTCATATGTCAGAGAAGTCCGAGGTATTGCGTCACTGAGATCGGAAACGGGAAATGTAGTTCACGATATTGCTTAGGAAGCAAACCTTTTAAATCAAGACTTTCAGAAAGCTTTTACTCCTAATGACGATGAATGTGATACCACTATTCCTATGCATCAGGGCGACTCGATGGAAGATTTGATATTTTCCAAAAATGGTATCGCGCTCCAACTTCATTCAGTTAAGCCAAGTAAATCTCCTGGGCCGGAGAAAATACCCGCGCGAGTATTGAAAGAGATAGCTTATGAAATCGCGCAGTATTTAAAAATTATATTCGAGAAATCCATTGTGGAAAGTGTAGTTCCTAAAGATTGGAAGATGACACACGTTACGCCCATCCATAAGGGCGGGACAAAGAGAACCCCGACAATTATAGGCCAATTTCCCTAACTTCATTATCGTGCAAGATACTTGAGCACATAATCTTTAGTTCTGTAATGCGCTATTTAGATAGTCACTCATTGCTTAGCAGATGCCAACACAGATTCCGGAGAGGTAGATCATGCGAAACGCAGCTCGGCTTGTTCGTGGATGATTTGTCGCGATACGGAGAGAAAAATACTGAGGTCGATTTTTCATTGACTTCAGAAAGGCGTTCGATAAAGTATCTCATAAGAAATTAATTGTAAAGTTAGGACAATATGGTATCAATCCGAAAGTTGTCAGTTGGGTGAGAGATTTCCTCTCGAATAGAGAACAGATAGTTATCATTGATGGGAAATACTCGTCTCCCATTAAAGTTGCCTCGGGTGTTCCTCAGGGAAGTGTATCGGGCCCTCTACTTTTCCTAATCTATGTGAATGATATCTGCTCGGTAGTTCGTAGTAAAAATACACTTTTTGCCGATGATACCGTTCTATATAAAGAAATAAAATATCAAGATGACCATCAGTCGCTGCGTGAAGACTTAAGAGCCATTTCAACGTGGTGCAAAGAATGGCAAATTGAAATTAATGACACTAAATGTGCCGCAGTTACGTTCTGGAAAGGTAAAAACATAGAAGTAGGTTTCGAGTATAAAATAGTTTGAATAAATATTCAAAGCAGCCGAGTATGTTAAATATTTAGGAGTAACCATTTGTCGAGATCTTTCATGGGGCATTCCAACAAGAAACTGGTTTTCATAGGTAGAATAGTAAGGAAGACTACAGAAAAAGTACGCGAAACATGTTACATATCACTGGTTAGACCACAAGTGGAATACGCTTCATGCATATGGGATCCGTACGAGAAGGGACATATAATTCAATTAGAAAGTGTTCAGCGCAGAGAAGCCAGATTCGTAAAACAAAACTACGAACATAAGGAAAGCGTCACTTCATTATTGAGTGATTCGAACTGGGTACCACTGGAGGATCGTAGATTGTACTCAAGGTTGCGGCTTCTGGAGAAATATAGATCAGAATATCTAAAAGACGAGGTTGTAGGAATAATTGAAGCACCAACGTATATAGGTAGAGACGACCGTGATGATAAGATACGTGAGATCGATTGTAGGACTGAGAGTTACATAGGATCGTTCTTTCCGAGGACAATACGAGATCACAATAGAAAATTTCAACCTGCGATGGACAATCTTTAGGTAGGTTATGCTGCATTGCACCCCCTGCCACCCACCAATTATATGAATTGCAGGGTAACATGTAGATGTAAATCTAGAAGCCAGTGGAATCCCAAACCATGTTCAAAGAGAGTTGAACTCAAAGGCTGACTGCTTCAAATGATTCCTGACGTATGACATTATGCAACTTATATACACTCACACAAATCAAAGAGCAAATGATTTGAAAGTAAGTATTTTTCTGGTTTTTTACCTATTTCACTGACATTTTCCATTCCATATGTGCAGTTATGATCTGTATAACTTATACCTATAACTTATTTTCAGTTATCTAAATGGACGGATCTTGACATCATGGAGCTGAATTTTTTCCTTGGCCTTTTGCTCATGTCTGGTGTTCATAAAGGACGGAGAAAGCCACTTCCTAAATTTTGGTCTCCAGACTACGGACTTCCAATATTTCGAGCCACAATGTCTCGTGACTGGTTTCAAGATATACTCAGGTGTCTGAGATTAGATGATAATGAGACTCGCACTGCAAGACCAGAGGTATCGAAAAATAAAGCAGAGGCTATAAGGGCTGTTTTCATCAAGGCCTGCATTTCATCATACAAGCCGTCATCAAATATTACTGTTGATGAACATCTTTGCACAGTTAGAGGTAGATGTGCATTCAAAGTATATTGTATATACCGTCCAAGACAGGAAAGTATGTAATTAAAATTTGGGCAGCTGTTGACTGTAAAACCCAGTGCATTGTAAATGCACAAATATATACAGGTAAAATCAAAGGAACGATAAAAGTAAACCAAGGTAAACGCGTGGTACTTGACATGGTTAGCCATTTACAAGTGAGTGGGAGAAATATCACAACTTAGAATTACTTTACTTTACTCTTCGGTGAAATCGGGTGGAAATTCCTAGGGTGATATTACCCTCCAGGCAAAGAGAGGAGCATTTAAGTATTTTTGCATACACAAACAAGACTGTGATAGTTTCTTACGTTCCAAAACCGAGAAAGGCTGTTATTCTTCTTTCTACACTTCATAGGTCATTTGATGAAAGTAGTGACCAGCACAAAAACCGGAGATAATTTTATTCTACAACAAAACTAAATCAGGCATTGATACTGTAGACCAAATGGCAAGGCATTACTCAGTGAAGCATGCAACAAGGAGGTGGCCCATTGCATTATATTTTTATATAATAGACCTTGCTGCAATAAATGCCTTTGTTGTAAACACACATAGAGTCAATGGCAAAAGAGGAAAGGAGGCACAGCGCAACTTTGTCATTGATTTAGCAAAAGAGTTCATAGAGCCAGAAATTGAAAGATGATTTCAGGACCATCAGGTGTGAACAAAAGCAATTAGGGAAGCAGTTGTCTCTGCATGTTTTAAGCATCTACTTGAGTGCAGTATAGAAAATGACAGACCAGGTGGGAAAAAGCATGGAAGATGTTACTCTAGTCCATGAGAAATGGATCGAAAGGTCAATCAAATCTGTGGAGCATGTGGAGACTATGTTTGCAATGATCACACAAAGAAAATAATATCATGCAACAAATGTGAAGAAAATGAATTTGTAAACTTGTAAAAAAAAGTGTTATAGATAATATATTTTCTCATTATTCAAGAATGTTGTAAAGATTTTGACCATAAAGAGAAATCCTTCTAATTCATATAAATCCATATCTAAAACAAACACTTTTGTAAGCCAAGGGTGAAATAAAATTGTTTATGTTATATATTATCATTTCAATAAATAAATGAGAGTAGAAAATCAACATAAAAAGTAGTTTTATAACAACACTACCTTGGGTACAAAAAAGACTCCAGGTGGGTTTTGCGTTAACTTATCAGTAGGTGGAGTCAAAGGGTTTAATTAGAATTTTTATTTTATTTAGAGAAAATATACAAGGCAATAAATATACTTTAATAGGGTCATTGCATTCCTCATCATTTATGGTAACAAATGTATATTTCAATTCATTAATATTCTGATTTTTTAAATAAATGGAATTATTACCAGAGTTTTGTAATACTTTTTCTTTAGTTAAAATTCATGCAACTACTATAACACTAAATATAGAGAACTTTGGAATAGAATTAGAGAAATATAAAGCCATCTGATACAAGCATAATATCTGTTTTCCAGGTAGAAATCACTCTGGGATCAACGAGGAGATAATTTGGGTGAGCATAGGAATGGGCATCACAATTGCCTTACTCATTACCATTGCACTCTGCTACATTCTGAGAGAAAAATGCCGCAGTAGTAGAAGACCTCATGAATACTACATCACAGCATGAATAACCTCCTTTGAGAATTAATAAGAGCTGCCATCATCAAAGAAAAATAAGGAGACTCGAGATATAGTTTCAAGAAATACAAAACAACTCTCCAAGATAGCCTGAACATTTTTTATGAAGCACAAGTAAAAATTCAAATCCAAATGATTGCATTTAAAACTTAAAAGTTATGCCAATGGCTTATGAAAACATATGGACAAAAAAAATGCATAATACCAGGGGCATGTATATTACTATAGAAAATATATATTTTAAGAGATATACTTCAAACATTCTGAAACCATTGAATATTTATGATGCTAAAAATCAAAATACATTTTCAGTGATTTAATTCTGTTATCAATTAATTTCAATTGTTTTCCATAATAGTGTTGAATCAAATAACAGTCATTGGAAAATTCTTCTTTTTACTAAGAATATCTGCATTCTTCTTTTATTAAATTCACTTTATTGTTTATTCTGTGATTTTATCCATTCCTAAAATTTTTTAAAGAACCTGAAGAAAAAATGGTACAAAGTTCAGATTACTTCACAACTATTATTTTCAAAATTTAAAAATTCATTTATTGTACATCTAACTGCATTTTTATAAGCTATAGCAATGATTACAATGTAATTTAATGAAGTTGTAAAATTAAAAAAGTGTTTGAGATATTTACACTCTCAATATAGAAAGCTTGTAAAGAAAATTTGACACACTGTGTACTCCACAATGCATGAGGTATGAGATGTCATAAAACCCTTCATTATAGAAATGTATATTTTATTGTAAAGTGAAATTCCTTCACCACCTCTTTAACCAAATATATACTATTGACATTCCTACAGAAAAATGCAATATAATTAGTGAATATAACCCATTTTATTTGTTGTTTCCTCGTTCCTATATATTGTACTTTATTAGAAACTGCATACACAATTAACCAATTTTAATTAATAAAGTTATAGCAAATATTAACTCAAATGACTGCATTTTTATGGGAGCAGGAAAACAATTAATTTGTGTGTTCAGTGGGATTCAGGTCTATAATAATCCAAGAGGTTGATTAGCCAAAAATACACACACAGTGGGATTCGGGGTAACATGAAGAGATACAGGCTTCTTTTTTAAATTTAGTTAAAAATATGTACCCAAAGATGCTATTAATTGGATGTAATTCTTTCTTTAATTTGTTCACTAAACATTTAATAGTATTTCATTATTAGACTCAGAGTAATTTTTTAAATCAGATAAAATAATTGCCTTAATAAATTTAGTGAAGAAGTATAGTTAATGAAAAACTTATAATAAATTATGATATGCTGGTGGAAGAAATTGACATTTTAGTCAAACTTTAAACTGTGTCCTTAAATTATTTTAACTCTTAGACCATAACATCGGCCTTTCATATTCTAGGGAAAATTACTTTTCTTATTATAGCAAAACTGAATCCCCATCATGGCTGTAGTATTAGTTACTTGCACTCTGAATCACAATAACATAAGGCTCTTTGTTTTGAAGCGAGTGAGTAGTTATTTGAACAAATATTGAAGTGGTAGTCTCATAGACTACACCTTCATATTGAGTGAATTTTCTAAGTCTGAGAGACCTTGTTTCTTGGATAACATTCATTAGTTTACCGACTGTGTTTCTACACTGTGGATTGGTATTACTAAATATTTGTTTATAATAACTAATATTTTACTGAATTTTGTCATTTGTTTGTCAGACAAAATGTATCTTCAAGTGAGCAAATATTTTGTTTAAATGAGCCAAACTTTTACACTAATATTCAGCAATGTTTAAAAGAACAAGGCATAGAAGATCCGAAACTTGAAGACATTCAGAGGTAGATATGGTTACATAGAGTAAGTCAGCACCAGATTGAAAAGTAGCAATGATTCAAACAAGGTTATGGATAAAACAAAAGAAAATAATGATTCTCTCCAAAAGTCTCTTCATTCATTTGATTATTATGGGGAAGATAATTTTCATTTGAAGTTAAAAGAACCGCATTGGGTGAGGAGAACATTTCAACATAATATACTGAAAAGGTTATCAGGACCAAGTTGTTAGTTTTGAAGAAAAATACCATATTTTTCTGCATATAAGACGCATTTTTTCCAAGAAAAATTACTCAGAAAATCATTCTGTGTCTTGTAGAGCAAAGGTTAGATCGTTAATGCATTTAGTATTACACTCATGAATTCACTGATCCCTAAAATGGAATAATTGACAATTATTCGATGCAAAAAAATTAAATTTTACATTATTAATATGTAAAAGCGAAAAAAATTTTAATGTATACAATAATAATATATAGTGTGATAGAATAAGTCAGTTTTTAGGGTTAATTGTGGAAGTAATTAGTATTAAGAAATGATTTTTGCGTAGTAATGTCAGCATTAGAATCCTAAACAACATACTAAAAGTTCCCAATGGTAGGTGGTGTGCTAGCGCCGCCATCTTAAACTAATTGCCGCCGGACAACGCAGAAAATGCGTTTTTCTCAATTGACTCCAAAACTGTTAATTCTATGGGAAAAAAGAAAAGATGAGAACATTTCCTCTGAGATACACTCATACAGTTATCTACGTCAATTTATCGCCCTTAAACCGCCGCTGGCATTATTGACTAAAAAAGCCGAAGACGTGAAAAGTGCTAAAAATCGACAATTGTGAGCGACCAATCGTCTATTATCCCTTGAATAGTGTATCTTTAGTTTACTCTTTTCCACACCACTCCAGAGGTAGAGTAATAGGCGGGTTTTTCGCAGAGGTATCCTCGATAGGCCTAATCCAGTATTTTATAATCATTCACAAGAATTTCAGCTTTCTAGCAGCACCCTTTCTTCTTCTTCTTTAAACGTAAGAAGGGCTGGGCTAAATAATACCTTTCAAAACTTCTTCTTCAGAATTTGAGCGATCTACAGAGATATAAAGTATCTAGGCCCACCTCTTCAAACAGCTGATAAAGATGAAACAAAAAACAAGCAACATCATGAAAATCCTCCTACATTACAATCAATATTTGAGAACTCACTGTTACTGACATTGCAGAAAATTCCAGCAACAGCTCAACAACTCACAGCTCCGAGATCCCACTGCAAAGTTATGGATTCAATATTTCGTCTTGGATAATTTTATAAGTTGCGACAAGTTGTCACAAGTACCTACAAGACATGTATGCATTTAGGGCGGTTTTATCCATTAGGCACAGTGCCTAGGGCCTAAGAAAATTTTTTAAACCTGAAAAATAATTTATTGACTCGAAAATAAGAAAAGGAAACTGCAAAATCAAAATTAATAAATTTTTATCTAAAAATCTTTACAAAAACTTACATATGTACGCTCTTAATAAACTTCTAAATAAAAAAATAAGAACATTTCAATGAAATGTTTATATCCTAAACAAAATTTAAAAATATTACCAAACTTAAATTGTGTTAACCGTGCGACTCTTTTTGTTAGCAAAATCAAATATAGTGTCTTCAAATGTCATTTCCCGCATTATATTATTTTCAATTGAAATTAGTGCCAGGGAAGATAGTCGCTCCTATCCTATGGTTGACCGAAGACAATTCTTTACGAGTTTGAGTTTTGAAAAAGTATGCTCTCCTTCAGAACTTGTTCCAAAAATTGAAAGATATATTCTAAAAGCAATATTTACATTTGGCAAACTTGTAATCAGTTTATCCTGTATTTGTGCAATGATCATTTTGGCCACAGATTTCTTGTCTGCATACATTCGCGAGAACAATAGAAGCTCCTCAATAAATGCATCTTCAAGATCTGAAGAATATATTTCAATTAATGCCCTTGCTTTAGAAACCACTTCATCACTGGGCATAGATCTGCCGAGAAGAAAATTAATCCTTTCATACAGTGTTAGGTATGCTGCTCGCCGTTTACTCATCTCAATTATTAGTTTGTCTATAATAGGATCCCTCCCTAAGGACTGCATAACCTTACAGAGGTGGGAGGGTTTGTGTACTCCTATGAACCAAAGAGCTATGCCGGCAGGAGATAATTCTCCTGGTAGGACCATCCAAGCCGGAAAGGTCTGAGGGGAAGAGTCAGACTAAGAAGCAGTCTTGGGGGTTTTACATCCCCCTGGGCAAGGGCAGCAGCTTGCAAGGTACCTCTGTAGGAAGTGATCATGTGGATCTGAACTGCTACAGATGGGTAATCACTCCGTGAAACTGCGATGAGGAAAGCAAGGGGAAACTACCTCATTATATTTCCCATGATAGGCTGAAAATCTGCAAATACCTCTATGGATCTCTCTGGGGTAAAATATTCCAGAGGTAAAATAGTCCCCCAATCGGATCTCCGGGTGGGGACTACCCTAGGGGATGCACAGAGGAAATGGAACATTAATAAGAAAGCAAGTAGTGAGAAATTAAGAATAGGCACATGGAATGTTAGGACGATGAATTCAGGGGGTAAACTATAGAACATAAAAAGGGAAATGAGAAGGAATAATGTAGGTATAGTTGGTCTTAGTGAAGTTCGGTGGGAAGGAGAAGGCGAGATAAATTCAGACGAATTTAACATTATTTACTCCGGAGGAGAGAAAAAGGAAAGGGGAGTGGGGATTATAATGAGAAAAGAGATAGCTGAAAGAATTAGCAAGGTAGTGACAGTTAATGATAGATTAATAGCCATAAAACTTCAGATGGAGCCAGTGGAAATGCTTATAATTCAAGTGTATATGCCAACAACTAATGCTGGCGACGACGAAATAGATGAAATGTATGAACAGATTATGGATATATTGGAGGAGGAGGGAAAAGGAAGGATCACCACCTTAGTAATGGGAGACTGGAAAAGTGTAGTCGGAGAGGGACAGGAAGATAACATAGTGGGAAAATATGGTCTAGGGAAGAGAAATGAAAGAGGGGAGAAACTTGTGGAATTCTGCCATAGAAATAGATTGATTGTAACTAATACATGGTTTAAGCATCACCAGCGGAGACTTTACACATGGAGAAGCCCAGGAGGCCAGAGACGATACCAGATAGATTACATACTAGTCAATGAAAGATTTAGAAATAGCATTAAAAATGTGAAAACACTACCAGGAGCAGATATCGATTCCGACCACAACCTTTTGGTGGCAAATACACAATGTAGACTGAAGAGCGTTAAGAGAAACATAAGAGTTAACAAGAAATGGAACTTAGAGGAACTCCTTAAAAACAAGGAGGCTATCATGACTGAGCTGGATGAAAGGTTGGGGGAGAGATTTGAAGAAAATAGGAAGAGTGTAGATGAGGAGTGGAGATACATCCATAGCAACATTAAAGATGTAATGGAAAAGAAGGTAGGAAAGATAATGGGTGAAAGAAACAAAAAACCCTGGATCACAGCAGCCATGCTGCAAAAAATGGAAGAGCGGAGAAAGTGGAAGAACATAAACATTGAAGAAGGCCAAAGAAAGTACAAGGAATTAAATAATGCTTTAAGAAGGGAAACAGGAAAAGCCAGAGAACAGTGGATAAATGAGAAATGCGAGGAGATTGTCGAGTGTGAAAGAATTTGTAGAACAGATCTCATGTATAGCAAAGCAAGGGAACTATTCAAGAAAAAGGCAAGAATGATAGGACGTAAAGGAATCATGAACAAAAGTGGTAAAATAGTCTCGGAGCCAGACAATGTAAAGAATGTCTGGAAAGAATACATTGAGGTGCTGTATGACAAAGAAGGAAAGTCAAGAAATATTGAATTAAATGAAAAAGAGGATGTGGAAAAAGATCAGCTAGGACCAAGTATTCTCGAGTCAGAAGTTAAAAGGGCAATTGATGACATGCAAAGAAGGAAGGCTGTAGGGAGTGATGATATACCAGTGGACGTTCTTAAGGTTTTGGGGTCGAAAGCAGTTAAGCAACTAACAAAATTTTTTAACAAAGTATATGTTACTGGCATATGGCCTCAAGATTTTTTAGATGTTGTAATGGTACCACTGGAGAAAAAGGACAATGCAAAAAGTTATAAGGATTACAGAACTATTAGTTTAATTTCTCATACAGCTAAAGTTCTAACCAGAATAATAACCAAAAGAATTGAAGGTACAATAGAAAAGGAGCTGCAAGATAATCAGTTTGGTTTCAGAAGAGGAAGAGGAACTAGAGATGCTATAGGATGTATGAGGATGATGATAGAAACAGCGCTAGAAGTCAATAAAGGTATGTATTTTTGTTTTGTAGATTGGGAGAAAGCTTTTGACCGAGTGAAATGGGATAAAATGCTGCGTATTTTAAACAAAATAGGAATAGATTGGAAAGATAAAAGACTGCTTAAAAACCTTTACTTTGATCAAAAGATTAGAGTCAGGGTTGAAGGAGAAGAAACAGAAAGTACTTCAATAGGGAGGGGAGTGGGGCAGGGTTGTCCTATTTGACCAGCGATATTTAATATTTATGCAGAAACAATAACAGAAGAAGCGTTGATGGAAGAGAAAGGATTTAAGATAGGAGGTGAAAGCATTACCACCATTAAATATGCAGATGATCAGGGATTCATAGCAGAAGACGAGAAAGAACTCCATAGAATGACAGACAGACTAGTGGCGGTTGGTAAACAATATGAAATGAAGATCAATGCAGAAAAAACGAAAGTCATGGTGGTTTCAAAGGAACATAAAGAATTAAATATAATGGTAAATGGCCAAAAATTGGAACAAGTAAGTAGTTTCAAATATCTTGGCAGTATTTTAGTGCAGGATGGAAGTAGTACATAGGACATCAAAAGAAGGATTGCAATGTATGTATGTGTGTGTTTATTGGCGCACCAACAGTTAGAGTTATAGGCGCCAGAACCTGCTACTTACACTTACACTTTGTATAAAAAATACTTTTGTTGTCCTTCAGATGTTTTGCAATAAATAGTTAGGGCATTGTCATAATTTGTTAAAAAGTCCTGTATGCTTAAAAAATTCTAACACTCGGCTAGTAACAGATGGATCGTCGCCCAGGGCTTGATGGAGTTGTTCGGGAATCTGAAAGGCAAGCCGCTGTCCTCTCAGATCCAAACATTCCGTCAGAATATGTCTGACGGACAGAGATACATGGCACGTATCACACATCGGTGGATCCTCCCTACTGAGTATATACCCATGCGTGAGCCTCGTGTGGCCGATCCGAATTCTGGCCAGCTTGATCTCTTCCCGGCGATCCTTTCTTGAGCAGCTACTCCAGTGCTCAAGGGTCCTCCTAACACTCTTTAGCTTATTATCCTGTACGAGGTCCCAAGTAGCCTGCCATTTCTTCCTCGAGGCCTCGCGAATACAAGATAAAATGTCGCTTGTCTGGAGAGCATTGAGTTGCGAAGGCATAGATGCCGCAGTTTTCGCTGCAGCATCCGCAATCTCATTACCTTGGATGCCCTGGTGACCGGGTATCCAGCAAAATGTCACCGCTTTTACGCGACGAGAGACCTCGTACAGGAGTTGTTGAAAATCTAGTAGGAGTGGTTGTCCTTGGTACAAAGTATTCAAAATGAAGGCTGCTCAAAGAGTCGCTGCAAAGCATGAATCGTCATTATTTATGTCGAAGGACTAGCTTTAGGGCCATGTTTATAGCAGTCATCTCTGCTGTAAAGATGCTTGCTGTAGCTGGGAGTGTGCACGTAGAGGATACGACCGCCTCTTCCACCACAGCGCATCCGACTCCATCCTGGGTTTTCGATCCATCTGTATAAATAAAAACATAGTTAAAATACATATCCTGCATTTCTAAAAACAGCTGTTGGTACAAAAAAGGCGGAGTGTTAGGTTTTGGAAGGTTTGTTAATTTTAAAAACATCCTAGGCCTTGGGATTTGCCAAGGCGGAATGCTGATTGAGCGCATCTTGACCACTTCTGGTATTGTGTACCCTAAATCTGCAGAGGCATCACATAGCTGTAGCCTAATGGGACGAGTGGCACATGGACGGTTAATGAACCTATAATCTAGGCGGCTCTGGAATGTGGCAGAATAGGCTGGGTTCCTCGGTGTAGCTCTAACTCGAGTAGCATATGAGAGCACGAGTTGCCGTCTTCGAAGATGGAGTGGGGGTTCGCCTGATTCTGCATATAGGCTCATTACCGGACTGGTACAGAAGGCACCAAGAGCAATCCGGATACCTTGGTGGTGAATGGTATCAAGGGCTTTTACATATGACTTGCGAGCAGAATCATAAACAATCGAACCATAGTCCAATTTGGACCGAACTAAGGCTCGATACAGTCTCATTAGGACCAGTGGATCCCCTGCCCAGTTCTTATTTGTGAGGCTGCGCATTAAATTTAGGGGATGGATGCACCTCTGTTTCAGATCCATTATATGGGCTTTCCAACTTAGGCGTCTATCGAATACCAGGCCAAGAAACCTAACGGATTCCTTGACAGGAATTTCTACTCCTGCGAGGGACAATGAGGGGTCACGAGTGTGGCCCCTTGCTCTTGAGAAATGAACACATGTGGTTTTCTCGTTAGAAAAATGAAAACCATGTCTGCTAGCCCATTTTTCAAATTTATTTATCGTCAGCTGTAGCTGACGTTCGGCTGCAGAGATGGTGGATGATGAGCAATATATTTCAAGATCATCCACATATAAACAGAAACGGACAGGGGACCTTATAATGTCCGTAATTTCATTAATTGCAGCAGAAAAGAGAGTTACACTCAAGATGCTGCCCTGAGGAACCCCGTTTTCTTGAGTGTAAACATCTGAAAGTTGCGCTCCAATTTTTACTCGAAAGGAACGGTCGCTTAAAAAATTTCTTATAAAATAGGCAAGATGGCCACGTATGCCCCACTTGTGTAATTGGCATAAAATATGCCATCGCCAGGTCAAATCATATGCTTTCTCCAAGTCAAAGAACACTGCCACTAGGTGATGCCTTTGGATGAAGGCATCCTGCATTGCAGTTTCAATGGTTACCAGGTGGTCAAGAGTCGAACACCGCTTCCGGAAACCGCACTGGTAATCAGAGAGCAGGTTGTTCTTCTCCAGGTACCATTGTAGGCGGTTACTGACTAAACGCTCCATTAACTTGCAAATGCAGCTCGTCATGGATATTGGACGATAACTAGATGGGTCAGTGTTCTTTCTGCCTGGTTTCAAAATGGGTATGACATATGCTTCCTTCCAGGTAGACGGGAAGGTGTTGGATTGCCAGATATGGTTAAAGCAATCGAGAACGTATGTCAGATCCTCCATTTTGAGGTTGGAGAGCATTTCCATTCGTACCTCATCCGGCCCCGGTGATGTTCATCGGGCGACACGGATAGCATGTGATAGTTCCCATTGACAGAATGGGACATTATAGGACTCCTCATTACTTGATGTGAAGTCCAGGGTTTTGCTCTCTTGGCAGATTTTGTGATGGAGAAAGGTGACTGGGTAGTTGTCGGAGCTAGATATTTGGGACAACTGTCTACCAAATGCATTTGCTATAGAAGTTTTGTCAGTGATTAGTGATCCATTTACCATTAGGCCTGTGATTGGGATGCGAGCGTTCCTTCCAGAGAGGCGGCGTATCTTGTCCCAGACTGCACTTGAGGAGGTTCGACTAGTTATTGAGGATACAAAACGCTGCCATGAAGATCTCTTAGATCACACGCCTAGATCTTGCCCGCATGAGCCTATACCTCTCAAGGTTCTCCATGGATGGCCGGCGACGGAAAAGGGAGAGTGCTCTGCATTTTTCCCTCACAGCTTTGCGGCATTCCTCATTCCACCATGGAACGGGAATGTGACGGGCGATATTTGATGACCGTGGGATAGCAACAGATGCAGCATTTATGATACCAGTTATGAGTTCTGTCATCAAAGCATCTGCATCACGCAAAGCTGGTCTTGGAAAAAACACATTTTCCCGAAAAGTCTGCCAGTTGGCACGATCCACAATCCATTTAGGAGAACGAGATTCGTTCATGACAGCATTCAGCACCGCGATAACCAGTGGAAAGTGGTCACTGTTGTGTGAGTCCTGTAATACCTCCCAGGTCACGTGTGACGCGATACCTGGGGAGCACACGGAGAGATCGATAGCTGTTAATGCTCCCGTAGCAGGCAACAGGTGTGTGCATTCTCCTGTATTTAGGAGAATAAATTCTGTCTTCTCAAGATATTTTTCTACCACCCTTCCATGTCCATTACAGAACATGGAGCCCCAGAGCGGAGAGTGGGCATTGAAATCGCCTAATAGGAGGAAGGGGGCTAGGAGTTAGAGAGATAATTCCTCCAACTCCCTTGAACGCACCCTCCCTACGGGTGGTAGATATAATGAGCACACAGAAAGTCCTGACCCTAGGCTTACACGGACAGCAATAGCCTGAAGGTTGGTGTTCAGTGCAATCTCCTCGGCATGGAGGGTGTTCCGAACCACGATGGCTACCCCACCGCAGGCTCTGTCACCTCCCAGGAAGTCCTTCCGGTAGCACAAAAACCCGGGAATCCGGGTGGTATGCTCCGGGCGAAGGTGTGTTTCTTGCAGGCAGAGTACTGCTGCTTTCTGGAGCTGCAGCAAAAGCTGCAGCTCGGCGGAGTGCGTTTGGTAACCATTACAGTTCCACTGGATTATTTTTGCAGCCATAGGGATCACCGCTTCAATTTCATTTTTGTCTTCCCTTTCTGCTTGGGCTTTTTTGTATACTTAATATACCCTGCGGCGAGATCCGAGGGTTCGGCGTCCATGATGCAATCGGACACCAAGTCTTCCTCTACCTCCCGCTCGCAAGGGCTTTTCTTCTTCAGGAAGTGCTTGGCCTTCCTTGGGGAAGAGCAGCTTTCGGAGGATGTGTCACTATCGTCATACACCTTTGTAGTGATGGCCTTATGAGGTTTCTTTGCCAGCGCTGCATTTTCCTTAGGTGGTTTTGAGGCTTAAAAGATACAAATACGCCATTGCAGGGGCCACAAACTGATGGAATGTTTGTTTGTACAGCGGCGTCCTTGGTGATGATGGACTTGGAAGTTATTTTGGCATAGGAAGGACCAGACATCATTGGATGAGAGATACTGTATTCCTTCCTAGCCTCACCATAGGAAACCCGCTTGGTGACCTTTATCTCCTGAATGGCCCTTTCTTCCCTAAAGATAGGGCAAGAGGAAGACCAAGCAGGATGGTCACCTTTACAATTGACGCATTTGTCCTTTTCAGCACATTCTCCCTCATGCTTCTGTAGAGAGCATCTTCCATAGAGTTCCGCTCCTTTGCATGAGGGAGATGTGTGGCCATACCTCTGGCAGCGGTAGCACCTAATAGGTCTAGGAATAAATGGCCTTACGGGGATCGACTCGTAGCCAGCATAGACGGATGTAGGAAGCGCAGTCATAGAGAAGGTTAGGACAATGCTGTTCGAGTCCTTTAAGCTGCCATTTCTCCTGGTTTTCAGGCGACGTGCAGCAACCACCTTTTGGTCACGAAAACCTTCTAACAGCTCCTCTATGGTGCAGTCTGCAAGGTCCCAGGAAGTTATAACTCCTTCACAGGTATTTAAAGACCTGTGTGGTTCCACTTTCACTGGGACATCGAAGAACTTTGTCATGTCTAGTAGCTTCCTGGCCTGTTTGTTGGTCTTGACTTCGACCAGGAGGGAACCTGATCAAAGTCGTTTGATGCTGGCTACCTGTCCCACATGTCCATCGATGAACTTGGGCACTACAAAAGGTGAGACTTTCTTGAGAGCCCAATCTTCAATTCCAATTATTAATAAGAACTTTGGTTCTTCTTTTACTATTTCTATAGGAGTGTTACTGCCATCATCAACCCGCAGTCTTTTGCATGATTCTTCATCACAAACTGAGGGGTTTTTGGATTTTTTGTCCATGTTGTGTAAGGTTTAATTTTTTCATCTCCCGGCTTCCCACCCACCATGGAGCCCAACAAGGGGACGATGCGCCACAAACCGACACAGAGCGCCAGGACTACCGGGAGATATAGCCATGTCCTATTTTCCTGTCGAAAACAAGACGGTTGGTACACGACTCGCCCGACCTGGCGTGCGCTGAAAGGGCCGCCAAGCTCCCCAGCCGCCAGGAGCCGATTGACCGGGAATGGGCTAGTTCCCGGCCTCCCGTCTAGGAGAGGCAAGGGTCAAAGTGGAGTGTTGGGGTCGCCTTCCTCCCAAGGAAGGTTCCCTCAGCCACCAGGTTCCCCCTTCCCTCCGACATGGGTCGCCACGCACGGCCAACACGTGGGTGGGCCTATTTTACCCCCGAACCCACAGGGGGAAGGATTGCAATGGCAAAAGCAGCATTTAACGAGAAGAAGGAGCTTTTCACAAGCAAGAAAATAAATTTAGAAACAAGGAAGAAATTAGCAAAATGCTACATATGGAGCATAGCTCTTTATGGTGCAGAGACGTGGATGGTAAGGAGAAAGGAGGAAAAATATTTGGAAGGTTTTGAGATGTGGGTATGGAGGAGAATGATGAAAATGAAGTGGACAGAGAGGAAGAGAAATGAAGAAGTATTAGAAATGGTGGGAGAAGAAAGGATGCTAATAAAAACAATCAGGAAAAGAAAAGCAAATTGGATAGGGCACATATTGAGAAGACAGTGTTTACAAAGGATGATCTTAGAAGGAAAAATTAGTGGAAGAAGAGGAAGAGGGAGAAAAAGAATAGGAATATTAGAAAATATAAAGCAGGGATATAATACTTATAGAGGTATAAAAGAGGCTTCTAGGGAGAGAGAGAAATGGAGGCAGCGATTCAGTTAAAACCTGTCTTTGGACAGAAGCATGATGATGATGATAATAGGATAGAAAGACTGTATGTGAAATTTGTCACGGGCACTCAGGCTCGGATCAGTATTATCCATTACTTCATTGAAAAATCGATTTCTCATTTGTTTGCGTTGTGCGCATTCCTTACAGTCGAATGGTGCAAGTTTTTTTGCCATGGCCTCCAACACATCAAATTTTTTGCGGGCATCATGAAAATGGAATAAGAGACTATCATATAAATTCACTATGGTACACAACTCAACTCCAGTCTCCTGTAGGGCTTTATTGACAATATCAATATTTTGCAGCAAATCTTTCCAAATGACACACATCAACGCTGTCTCAAAATGATCAAGCCTTTTAATTAGTGCTCTTGCTTCATGAACAGCTGCAGGTGGTTGTCATTCGCTTTCAGCTATATCAAACAATGCTTGATGAATATCAAAATAGTTTACATAAAGAGCTCATGTAGCATGGATTTGTGCAAACCATCTTGTTTCTGATAAACTTTGTATAATATTGGTATTTTATTTCATATTTTCTGTCAATTTAGACCATCTCTGCGGTGAAGTTGAGAGAAATGTATATAATGACTGTAAAATTCCAAAAAAGTTCACTGCTGCTGAACAAAACTCCTCAGCAGTTGCTCCAACCAAATTTAGGCCGTGGGCAGCACATGGAACCCATTCGGCGAGATCGTTAATTTCTCGAACTCTAGCTTGCACACCAGAATATGTATATGCCACTCATATTGCTGGCGTTATCATACGACTTTGACCTGCAGTTAGCAATATCTATACCATGAAGTTTGCGAGTACTCATATAATGATCGAATAAGTATTTTCCATCATGTTGTTCAATAGGAATAAACTGAAGAAATCGCTCAACCACATTTAAATTTTTTAGTACATATCGAATGGCCACTGTAAGTTGATCGGCGTGACTAATATCAAAAGATGAATCAATACCGATTTCATAATATTTAGCATTCTTGATTTCAGATATTGTCGGGGTCATAAATTTAGATCCTAATATGTCATTGAATTCATTAAATATACTTGCAGAAAGATAAGAAACATTCCCTTTTTCTTGATTTCCATGTCTTCGAATGTGCTCCTCAAGAAACTGATCAAATTCAGTTAGAAGGTCAATACAACCAAGGTAATTTCCATTGTTAGGACAGTTATGTAACTGAGTTTCGCCATGGAAAGCTAATCCTCGTTCAGCAAGAAATTTTACAGCAACTATTCTCTTTAGGACTTCAGTCCAGTATTTGCACAATTTTTCCTTCGCCTTATGCAATAATTCATCAATACTAGTAGAATTCTGATATTTTAGCATCACTGACAGAGCGCCAAGATGATCCTCTGATTTCGGGGTCTTTGGTATTGCTATTATCACATCTTCTATAGGAACTATTTCTTCTGGATCAGTCTGACATATTTCCTTTTGTTTTTCATTTGTTACCTGTTTAGCAGTAATAACATCTATTTCATTTTGTTTGGCAACGTTGTTTTGTGTTATTTTGGGTACAGATAGATTGGCAGAAGAGCTGCCATTATTTCCTTTCGTATCTGCAGCTATGCATTTGAGTAAAGAGCCCTTCATCTCTTTTAACCCTTTTTCCTTTTCTTCTTTTTTCTTTCGTTTTTCGAATCCAGATTCATGTTTTCTTTAATATACATTTTTCCTTCTAAAGATAAAAGGTAACTTTAAATTCAATTGCATTTAGAATAAATAAATTAAACAAACAATGTAGAGTTATCGACGTTATACTTTATGTGGACATCAG
The DNA here is from genome assembly GCA_028673005.1 of Tanypteryx hageni. Taxonomy (NCBI): domain Eukaryota; kingdom Metazoa; phylum Arthropoda; class Insecta; order Odonata; family Petaluridae; genus Tanypteryx; species Tanypteryx hageni. Next base: position 263,707,833 of record CM054112.1, read on the forward strand.
TAAATTTAAGTATCTGTTTTTGAAAAGAGATCTTTATGTATGATACATTCGGATATCAATATGGTTGATATATAGATATGCCGGATGAAATAAAACAGAAATAAAGTTTGTTTGAAATACAAAAAATTATATAAACAATATTAAAACGAAACTCTAAATGCCAGGTATATGATTTTTGTGCGTAGGTCAGTTATGAATGTATATTCGAATTATAATCTATTTACAATTTAACAATTTGTACTCACTTAATGAAATCAGTGGTTAGAATAACACTCTTAAAAATTTTCACTGTATTTCGTATTATCTGTTGCGACGCATTAATCATGTGCTTCGCAAAGGTCGCCAGATCACTTGCTGACAGTCTAGCAAGAATAACGGTTCTTGACTGGAGTATGATAGGCCAAGGAGGGACCAACAGGACCAGCACTTGTAGCTGGAGTGGTTTTTGTGACTACGAGACAGTCGGACCAGCCCCATGCAACAGGGAGAGAGAGTCAGCGACAGCGTTACGAATTTCGGGAATGTAGATGGCATTAGTGTCGCGACTGCGATCAGATATGTTACCGACACTGGACAGGATATATGGCAGTTTGGTGATATCCGCGTTAGTATACTGTGTGAATAGTCTTGTGGTCATTGGAATTTGGCTTCCGTTATGGTTGTGTGGAAATGCTATGTGCTGAACTGCAGCAGCAAGAAAGGCACAAATCGCCTTTTTCGATTTCCTACGGCTGTTGAACGGTAAGTAATTTTAATATCTTTAAATTTTGAGAAATTGGAAGAAATAATTTTGCAGTAAAATGGCCGTAATTGCAATTCTATTGTCTTTAATATTATAAAGAATCCAAATTATAAAAATGCTTTTGAATTTCTTTCACATCAATAAATTAGATTTAACGTGGGTGCATTTTAATATGATGTGGGGTGTGGCCTCCAAATGCAACAGTGCCTAGGGCCTACGAAGATCTTAAAACGGCCCTGTGTGCATTACCTGAAAATTTGCTTATGATCGAATTTGAAGCATTTAACACTAGAAAGCCCAAGGCCGTCAATTTGACGGTTTTTGAAATTTCGTTCGCTATAATGTTGGTCGCGTTCATCACAGGATATTTTCCTCTCTTGACTTTTCATGATGTTTGGTGTTGTTTACGATCCTTAGGTTTTAATCTCCTACTTGAAACGATTCTCGAGATATACCTTGTTTTACCTAGAAGGTCCAGTGCCGTCAATTTGACGGTTCAATGTTTTCTGTTGCTCTCAGGAGACGAGATCGCTCTACAATGTTGGTATTGCAATGATATACCATTTAGACTCTCAGTCGCCGTCGCCACTCATCATGCCTTCCCCCTCCCCTTCTTTCACGCCCTCACCCCGTCTCTCTCCCTCTTTTGAGCTAGCTGACGTCTCTGAATCACTCGTTCAGTGCAAGGCGGAGTGGTTAGTGTTGTTCGGTTCGCTGTCGCTTTCCAACTTGGGGACTGCCCTTCTGCAGAGAAACTATGCCCCGAAATCGATTCTCTGAAATCCTTCGATTTCTTCGATTTGATGACAAACCCACTCGATCCGCCCGTCTGAAAACTGACAAATTTGCGCTTATGTTTGCCACCTGGAACAAGTTTATAGAAAACTGCCAAAGCTGCTACCAACCTGGACCACATATTACCATAGATGAGCAACATTTCCAAGTAAAGCTCGCTGCCCATTTACACAATTCATGGCACAAAAGCCAGACAAGTTCGGTCAGAAATTCTACCTCGCAGTTAATGTAGATTCTAAGTACGTGATGAATGGTTTCCCATACCTAGGAAAGGATGACAACCGTCCTGTGGGCCAGCGCCTTGCCGATTATGTTGTCCTACGTCTCCTGGAACCGTATGTCAACAAAGGAAAAAACGTTACCACCGATAATTTCTTCACATTCCTCGAGCTTGCCAAAACACTGAAGAAGAAGGGCACTAGTATTGTAGGAACTGTCAACCGGATAAGGAGAGAAGTACCCAGGTCTGTGAAGACTTTGCGAGAGCCACTGCACTCTACAAAAATTCTGAAATATAAGGAAGTCACTCTGACGGTCTACTAAGGCAAGACTCATAAGAATGTTTTGCTGCTTAGTTCCATGCATCCAAGTGTCAACATCCAAAACAATAGAAAAAAACTCCTGATACTCTGTCATTTTATAACAGCACTAAATACGGAGTGGACATTGTAGATCAGATGAGTAAGCAGTACTCTGTGAAGGCGGGTTCAAGGAGATGGCCAGTACATACGTTCTACAACATTCTTGACCTAGCGGGAATAAACGCGTGGGTAATCTACAAGGCTGTTACAGGGAAATCCACATCTAGAAAGAAATTCATCCAGGGTCTCGCTGGAGAACTTAGAAAAGATTGCGTGAAAAAGCTACATCCTGCAGATGCGTCGCCTGTTGCACCGGTACCTGAAATTATACTTGCTGAGAGACTAACACGCCGCCAATGTCAAGTAAATTACAAAAATAGAACCGCCGTTCGTTGCGTTGAATGCCAAAGATTGGTTTGCGGTAAATGCAGCGGGATAGTTAACCACGTGTGCGTTGAATGTCTACAATGAGTGCAGTTCATAAGAAAACCTCTCACAAAATACAAAGTTTCTTAGTCAATAGGTAGGGTTTCAGTTTGAAGAGTGACATATATCTCAAGTAATTTCTATTAATGTTTATTCAGTCAAGACGACTATATTACGTTTTTTATCTTCAGAATAACATCTGTACATTCATAGTTTTCTTTACATGGAAATATCTGTTGCTGAATGCAACGCGTTATCAGGAATATTTGATTTATGATTATACTTGAAAAGAAGAATAACTGATAAAAAGCAATAAAAAAGTTTATTTCACCAATTTTGACTATTATCCTCCAACTCCCACAAACAAAGGCAGCGCTCTCTTCAAAATATTTTACATTTTGTACCTTACAAGTATGCTTTTACATATTTCCGACCAGCTTGTACTTTGTATTTGTAAAATACAATAACATGAAATTGATATAAAGACTACAGAGATACAACGTACCGATTACGAAATTAATTTGGTTCATTCGAAAGAAAAGAGCGGCGGTAAAAATGAAACCGTCAAATTGTCGGCTCCGGGAGTTCTAGGAGGCTAACAAAGTCCGGGCGTTCTAGTGCTAATGCGGAGGGTGACTTCACCGTGCAAATATCACTTAAATTTTGGGCCGGTTGATGGACAGATCTTACAAATGAGCAAACTCTGATGCGAATGATGAAAACCAGCGGTGGATTAACGAGAGGTTGAGGATTCGCTAATAGTGTCATAGCCAAATGGATTATAACGATGCCTGCTACCTTTGAAATCTGTGACAGTCTTAAAGAATTTGCTGGCATTCGAGGAAGTACTTCAGAATAACATATAGAGTCAGAAACTTCTCGCATTCAAAGGGATGATGCGGACTGCAAGAAGGTTCTTGCATGGTTTGAAGCCTACTCTCCATTTCCAGAGATCAATCACGTGATGTCAATTGCCACAGGGTACATTGGCGAAGTTTCTGTCAACTGGTACAAAGCAGCCAATTTAGGTTCAGCCACCATTTACATAAATAATAGGAGGAAATTTTGAAGAAGTTGAAAATAACTGACAGAGTGATTACCCTAGCAACCAAGAATTCCCTCGCTTAAGTATGCGACATAACTCTACCAGGTGAATCAACGCATTCTGTTTGAAAGAATTATTTGTAGTGTGGAAGAAGAGGAAAACTTAGAGACTGCTTCAGTTACGAACTTGCTAATATGCCCCTGTCTTTTTGATGAAAATGAATTAATAAATACGAAATAAACTGCTCTATATTCAATTTTCAAGTCAACAGACGTCGAATGTTCATTACTGGAAAACGCATATTTCCTGTTATATGGAGGGTTTCTATTACATAGGATTGCATGGTTACAATTTGTTACGTACAGTGACATCTCTGATGCATACATAAAATATATTAAATGTCATTTTGGTGCAGCATGTGTCATAGAGTTCGATGGTTATAATGATAACATTAGCAGCACAAAAATTGCATAACGCAGCAGATGTTATTTCGCTTAAAAATCAGCGGAAATATATTTTGAAGAAAATAAAAATACCCACCGAGGGTTGATGGTCCGTCTCCCAATGGCTCTAGAGTCGGCCCATGGCGTTCTACAATTTTGGGGAGTATAGGATTCCACACCTTGCTGAGCGAGAATCCCGTGTCCCTGTTAAGCGTGTTGTTTTGCATCCTAATCTCGATGGCTTCCTTCACCAGCCTCTCTCTAAACCGCTTGCCTTTGCGATCACTTTGGCCTCAGTGAAGTTGATGCGGTGGTCTGAGGAGATGCTGTGCTCTGCAACCGCTGACTTTTCGGGCTGGTTGAGGCGGATGCATCTTGCATGCTCTTTTATTCTGGTTTCTATGGTCCGTCCCGTTATTTGAGAATTATAGTCTTCGAAAGGTTGGTCTTAAATAGCCACAGCTAGATAAGAAAGTGATGGATAGTAGAACAGAGGAAGTTTGGTATTGCTGTATCAATCAAAATCGTCATGTACGAGGCGAAAACAGTTGCAGAAGGAAAAGGACAAGTTGAACGTATGTACCATTATTACATATGCATTCCATTTATTATTTATCCCATTATAGAGAAATATCATCTTGAGCTTAAGTTTAAGTAAGTACTATCGGTAAAGGGTATCTATACTTGCGACGTGTGCGGCACACTCCGACAGCTTTGATCAATACGATTGCCGAGTTCACGCAAGGCACATTTGGCTATACAAGTCTACAAGCAATTATGTATTTATGTTTTAGATCATTCCCATTTATTTTACGAATTAGGTTTATCTAATACGTTATATTTAACTGTTATCGCGCCATAATATTTTCTGTAAATGTTGTCAGGTATCGACTTAATAATCTCTAGAAAAGATATACGACGTGACCCTTGCTAAATGTCTTTGTGAACCAAAATACTTTTTTCCTGAAAAATATTCTAAAAACCGAGGTGCTTCTTACACCCCTGTCCATCTTATATACCGAGAAATATGGTAATTTGATGTGGCTACAATTAAGTTTGATATTGGATAATGCATTTGTCATTCAAAACTACAGTTATTCAATGTACGAAATGAAACTATACATGAGAATCGTCTAGTGTTCTCCGAGTCCCGAATATATATATATATATTCTGATATCCAGTGCTTTCTTTCTAGGAAAAAGGTGGGGATACTGTGGTCCTCCAACAATCTTGTGTGGGAAGGGAGAATTTGAGAAAGTCGCCCAAGCACAAGTAAAACATGTTTTAATAAGAACGATTTTATTTTATAGAAAGTTAATATAAAATACAAATAAAATATTATAAAAAGTTAACAAAATCACTTTCAGGCAAGTTTTATAACAGGTTCCAAATCTGAGTGATGCCTTTAGGGGGTTCAATATCTCGATTTCACTCTTTGCTTTTGGTGTCTTTTGCTGAATGATGTCCACAAAGCAGCCAAGATTCAACAAATTTTGTTGGATCGATTTGACTTAAAGGAGGCTCAATAATTTTGATGAACATCAATGCCGATGTTGTTTTAGTCAACAACGAAGACCTTGACGGTGTTACATTGAGGTTCCTTTGTGAAAAAAATCTTCCACAATCACTTGAGGATATTGGAATGATATCAAGTGTGTTTACTAATTTAAGTAATTTGTCCGGAATTATTTTTTCCTCCAAGTGTTCTCGGAAACTATGTATCATCTCTCGTTCATTCAACCAAAGTCTTTTGGACAAATTCTTGTATCTGTCTCACCAAATGTCAAATGATTTTGAATTTCTTCTGGCCACTATTTTTGATCTACCACTCGGTTCCATTTCGGCAAATCAGCTTCTACGTGATCAAGCAATCTTTTTTATATTGATACCTATTTTCAGGGTTTCATAAAATGAATTTGGACAGTTTGGTGGGTCCTTTTTTTTCTTTCTTGTAAAGAGGAATCCCCTGGAAAATTGGGCAATTTGTGGCAGTGATGGAATTTTCGTAATATTGTCCAGGATATATTTGTCTCTCTTCAAATACTTGAACAAGACGTTTAATCTTATTGTTAGCTCTGTACAGATTTATGCTACATTCTTGCAATTCTAGGCTTAGCTCAGACAGTTCTTAAAGTGTGTCGTAATCCTAGATCTAAAACAAACTCCTCCGTTGTAACTTTCTTTAGCAATCCATCGTACGTGCTTCTATCTTTCTTGTCTCTGGTGCAACCATCCTTAGCATTTTCAAAATGAAGCAACAATCCTCAGGGCTGGCGCAGGACAGTTTGGCACCCTAGGCAAACTTTTTTTGGCAGCCTACTCCAATCTATATGATGCTAAAAATCCAATAGATAAAAATTATTTTTAATAGAATTACACTATGACATCTATAAGCACAGGTATTACTTAAATATAATATTAATAAAAGACTTTTATAATTAAATATTTTTTCATAATTATTAAAAACAATGTTTTCAACATTAAAAAACTAAACAGTAAATAATAGCGGTAAAAATGGGCATTAAAAAGAATATTCTTTAGCAAGAGAATAATCAAATCATAACTTTAGTCTTGTAAGTTAGTTTGTACGTCAACATCTTCAAGAATTACACATTCTCAAAATCTTCCTCAGACCACAAGTTTAAACTTCTTATACTTTTATGCAGTACCAGTCCTACACAATTGGTGACCTCGGGCTAATTCATTCATTCATTCATAGTGACAAATAACTATTAATTGGTACAAATAAAAATGCAATAATTAAATGAAAAGTTTAATTTCAAATCACATTGAATTCATTTTATTGTTTTAAATTTATTGTACCTAATAAGAACCATCCATTAACGAAAAGTTGATTTTTCTTGCATAATGAATTACGAAATCAGCGAATCAATAATCAATTTTTTTTATTTTTTATTTGTATAATTTTTTCCACAGCAATATCTATGTTGGGGAAATAGTAAACATGAATAAAATAAACGTTGAAAAATAGACATTTTTACGTAATAAATGATGATAAAGGAAAAATTTTTGTGATCCACTTAATAACATAAGGAATATTTAAAAAAATCACAATGAGAAAAGCAAATAATATGAGACAATGGCATTCACAACATGATTCATAGATACACAAATAACCAAAGATCCAAATGAAAAGTGAAAATAAGAAGCGAGAATAACACACAAACAAACCATAACAAAATATGAGATACAATATGACCAATTACAGGCATAAACCTGAATCTACAAAATTATATAGAGAACAGTATTAAACCCCAAACTGTGTTTTATATTTTTTCAATAGATATGCTGTCATTTCTTAAATTTCATTATTTCTTTCATTTTGATATTTTTCAAATCAATAATAATTTTTTTTCTATTTTCTTCATTTTTCCACAGCAATATCTATGTTGGGGATATAGTAAACATGAATAAAATAAACATTGAAAAATAGACATTTTTACGTAATTAATGATGATAAAGGAAAAATTTTTGTGATCCACTTAATAACAAGGAATATTTTTAAAAATCACAATGAGAAAAGCAAATAATATGAGACAATGGCATTCACAACATGATTCATAGATACACAAATAACCAAAGATCCAAATGGAAAGTGAAAATAAGAAGCGAGAATAAGACACAAACAAACCCAAACAAAATATGAGATACAATATGACCAATTACAGGCATAAACCTGAATCTACAAAATTATATAGAGAACAGTATTAAACCCCAACTGTGTTTTATATTTTTTCAATAGATATGCTGTCATTTCTTAAATTTCATTATTTCTTTCATTTTGATATTTTTCAAATCAATAATAAATTTTTTTCTATTTTCATCATTTTTCCACAGCAATATCTATGTTGGGGATATAGTAAACATGAATAAAATAAACATTGAAAAATAGACATTTTTACGTAATTAATGATGATAAAGGAAAAATTTTTGTGATCCACTTAATAACATAAGGAATATTTAAAAAAATCACAATGACAAAAGCAAATAATATGAGACAATGACATTCACAACATGATTCATAGATACACAAATAAAAAAAGATCCAAATGGAAAGTGAAAATAAGAAGCGAGAATAACACACAAACAAACCAAAACAAAATATGAGATACAATATGACCAATTACAGGCATAAACCTGAATCTACAAAATTATATAGCCCAACTGTGTTTTATATTTTTTCAATAGATATGCTGTCATTTCTTAAATTTCATTATTTCTTTTATTTTGATATTTTGCAAATCAATAATAAATTTTTTTCTATTTTCTTCATTTTTCCACAGCAATATCTATGTTGGGGATATAGTAAACATGAATAAAATTAACGTTGAAAAATAGACATTTTTACGTAATTAATGATGATAAAGGAAAAATTTTTGTGATCCACTTAATAACATAAGGAATATTTAAAAAAATCACAATGACAAAAGTAAATAATATGAGACAATGGCATTCACAACATGATTCATAGATACACAAATAACCAAAGATCCAAATGGAAAGTGAAAATAAGAAGCGAGAATAACACACAAACAAACCCAAACAAAATATGAGAAACAATATGACCAATTACAGGGATAAACCTGAATCTACAAAATTATATAGAGAACAGTATTAAACCCCAACTGTGTTTTATATTTTTTCAATAGATATGCTGTCATTTCTGAAATTTCATTATTTTTTCATTTTGATATTTTTCAAATGAATAATAAATTTCTTTCTATTTTCTTCATTTTTCCAAAGCAATATCTATGTTGGGGATATAGTAAACATGAATAAAATAAACGTTGAAAAATAGACATTTTTACGTAATTAATGATGATAAAGGAAAAATTTTTGTGATCCACTTAATAACATAAGGAATATTTTTAAAAATCACAATGAGAAAAGCAAATAATATGAGACAATGGCATTCACAACATGATTCATAGATACACAAATAACCAAAGATCCAAATGGAAAGTGAAAATAAGAAGCGAGAATAACACACAAACAAACCCAAACAAAATATGAGATACAATATGACCAATTACAGGCATAAACCTGAATCTACAAAATTATATAGAGAACAGTATTAAACCCCAAACTGTGTTTTATATTTTTTCAATGGATATGCTGTCATTTCTTAAATTTCATTATTTCTTTCATTTTGATATTTTTCAAATCGATAATAAATTTTTTTCTATTTTCTTCATTTTTCCACAGCAATATCTTTGTTGGGGATATAGTAAACATGAATAAAATAAACGTTGAAAAATAGACATTTTTACGTAATTAATGATGATAAAGGAAAAATTTTTGTGATCCACTTAATAACATAAGGAATATTTTAAAAAATCACAATGACAAAAGTAAATAATATGAGACAATGGCATTCACAACATGATTCATAGATACACAAATAACCAAAGATCCAAAAGGAAAGTGAAAATAAGAAGCGAGAATAACACACAAACAAACCCAAACAAAATATGAGATACAATATGACCAATTACAGGGATAAACCTGAATCTACAAAATTATATAGAGAACAGTATTAAACCCCAACTGTGTTTTATATTTTTTCAATAGATATGCTGTCATTTCTTAAATTTCATTATTTCTTTTATTTTGATTTTTTTTCAAATCAATGATAAATTTTTTTCTATTTTCTTCATTTTTCCACAGCAATATATTTGTTGGCGATATAGTAAACATGAATAAAATTACCGTTGAAAAATAAACATTTTTACGTAATTAATGATGATAAAGGAAAAATTTTTGTGATCCACTTAATAACATAAGGAATATTTAAAAAAATCACAATGACAAAAGCAAATAATATGAGACAATGGCATTCACAACATGATTCATAGATACACAAATAACCAAAGATCCAAATGGAAAGTGAAAATAAGAAGCGAGAATAAGACACAAACAAACCCAAACAAAATATGAGATACAATATGACCAATTACAGGCATAAACCTGAATCTACAAAATTATATAGAGAACAGTATTAAACCCCAGACTGTGTTTTATATTTTTTCAATAGATATGCTGTCATTTCTTAAATTTCATTATTTCTTTCATTTTGATATTTTTCAAATCAATAATAAATTTTTTTCTATTTTCTTCATTTTTCCACAGCAATATCTTTGTTGGGGATATAGTAAACATGAATAAAATAAACGTTGAAAAATAGACATTTTTACGTAATTAATGATGATAAAGGAAAAATTTTTGTGATCCACTTAATAACATAAGGAATATTTTTAAAAATCACAATGAGAAAAGCAAATAATATGAGACAATGGCATTCACAACATGATTCATAGATACACAAATAACCAAAGATCCAAATGGAAAGTGAAAATAAGAAGCGAGAATAACACACAAACAAACCCAAACAAAATATGAGATACAATATGACCAATTACAGGCATAAACCTGAATCTACAAAATTATATAGAGAACAGTATTAAACCCCAACTGTGTTTTATATTTTTTCAATAGATATGCTGTCATTTCTTAAATTTCATTATTTCTTTCATTTTGATATTTTTCAAATCAATAATAAATTTTTTTCTATTTTCTTCATTTTTCCACAGCAATATCGATGTTGGGGATATAGTAAACATGAATAAAATAAACGTTGAAAAATAGACATTTTTACGTAATTAATGATGATAAAGGAAAAATTTCTGTGATCCACTTAATAACATAAGGAATATTTAAAAAAATCACAATGACAAAAGTAAATAATATGAGACAATGGCATTCACAACATGATTCATAGATACACAAATAACCAAAGATCCAAATGGAAAGTGAAAATAAGAAGCGAGAATAACACACAAACAAACCCAAACAAAATATGAGAAACAATATGACCAATTACAGGCATAAACCTGAATCTACAAAATTATATAGAGAACAGTATTAAACCCCAAACTGTGTTTTATATTTTTTCAATAGATATGCTGTCATTTCTTAAATTTCATTATTTCTTTTATTTTGATATTTTTCAAATCAATAATAAATTTTTTTCTATTTTCTTCATTTTTCCACAGCAATATATTTGTTGGGGATATAGTAAACATGAATAAAATAAACGTTGAAAAATAGACATTTTTACGTAATTAATGATGATAAAGGAAAAATTTTTGTGATCCACTTAATAACATAAGGAATATTTAAAAAAATCACAATGAGAAAAGTAAATAATATGAGACAATGGCATTCACAACATGATTCATAGATACATAAACAACCAAAGTTCCAAATGGAAAGTGAAAATAAGAAGCGAGAATAACACACAAACAAACCCAAACAAAATATGAGATACAATATGACCAATTACAGGCATAAACCTGAATCTACAAAATTATATAGAGAACAGTATTAAACCCCAAAATGTGTTTTATATTTTTTCAATAGATATGCTGTCATTTCTTAAATTTCATTATTTCTTTCATTTTGATATTTTTCAAATCGATAATAAATTTTTTTCTATTTTCTTCATTTTTCCACAGCAATATCTTTGTTGGGGATATAGTAAACATGAATAAAATAAACGTTGAAAAATAGACATTTTTACGTAATTAATGATGATAAAGGAAAAATTTTTGTGATCCACTTAATAACATAAGGAATATTTTTAAAAATCACAATGAGAAAAGCAAATAATATGAGACAATGGCATTCACAACATGATTCATAGATACACAAATAACCAAAGATCCAAATGGAAAGTGAAAATAAGAAGCGAGAATAACACACAAACAAACCCAAACAAAATATGAGATACAATATGACCAATTACAGGCATAAACCTGAATCTACAAAATTATATAGAGAACAGTATTAAACCCCAAACTGTGTTTTATATTTTTTCAATGGATATGCTGTCATTTCTTAAATTTCATTATTTCTTTCATTTTGATATTTTTCAAATCAATAATAATTTTTTTTCTATTTTCTTCATTTTTCCACAGCAATATCTATGTTGGGGATATATTAAACATGAATAAAATAAATGTTGAAAAATAGACATTTTTACGTAATTAATGATGATAAAGGAAAAATTTTTGTGATCCACTTAATAACATAAGGAATATTTTTAAAAATCACAATGAGAAAAGCAAATAATATGAGACAATGGCATTCACAACATGATTCATAGATACACAAATAACCAAAGATCCAAATGGAAAGTGAAAATAAGAAGCGAGAATAACACACAAACAAACCCAAACAAAATATGAGATACAATATGACCAATTACAGGCATAAACCTGAATCTACAAAATTATATAGAGAACAGTATTAAATCCCAACTGTGTTTTATATTTTTTCAATAGATATGCTGTCATTTCTTAAATTTCATTATTTCTTTTATTTTGATATTTTTCAAATCAATAATAAATTTTTTTCTATTTTCTTCATTTTTCCACAGCAATATCTATGTTGGGGATATAGTAAACATGAATAAAATTAACGTTGAAAAATAGACATTTTTACGTAATTAATGATGATAAAGGAAAAATTTTTGTGATCCACTTAATAACATAAGGAATATTTTTAAAAATCACAATGACAAAAGCAAATAATATGAGACAATGGCATTCACAACATGATTCATAGATACACAAACAACCAAAGATCCAAATGGAAAGTGAAAATAAGAAGCGAGAATAACACACAAACAAACCCAAACAAAATATGAGATACAATATGACCAATTACAGGCATAAACCTGAATCTACAAAATTATATAGAGAACAGTATTAAACCCCAAACTGTGTTTTATATTTTTTCAATGGATATGCTGTCATTTCTTAAATTTCATTATTTCTTTCATTTTGATATTTTTCAAATCGATAATAAATTTTTTTCTATTTTCTTCATTTTTCCACAGCAATATCTTTGTTGGGGATATAGTAAACATGAATAAAATAAACGTTGAAAAATAGACATTTTTACGTAATTAATGATGATAAAGGAAAAATTTTTGTGATCCACTTAATAACATAAGGAATATTTTTAAAAATCACAATGACAAAAGTAAATAATATGAGACAACGGCATTCACAACATGATTCATAGATACACAAATAACCAAAGATCCAAATGGAAAGTGAAAATAAGAAGCGAGAATAACACACAAACAAACCCAAACAAAATATGAGATACAATATGACCAATTACAGGGATAAACCTGAATCTACAAAATTATATAGAGAACAGTATTAAACCCCAACTGTGTTTTATATTTTTTCAATAGATATGCTGTCATTTCTTAAATTTCATTATTTCTTTTATTTTGATATTTTTCAAATCAATGATAAATTTTTTTCTATTTTCTTCATTTTTCCACAGCAATATATTTGTTGGCGATATAGTAAACATGAATAAAATTACCGTTGAAAAATAAACATTTTTACGTAATTAATGATGATAAAGGAAAAATTTTTGTGATCCACTTAATAACATAAGGAATATTTAAAAAAATCACAATGACAAAAGCAAATAATATGAGACAATGGCATTCACAACATGATTCATAGATACACAAATAACCAAAGATCCAAATGGAAAGTGAAAATAAGAAGCGAGAATAACACACAAACAAACCCAAACAAAATATGAGATACAATATGACCAATTACAGGCATAAACCTGAATCTACAAAATTATATAGAGAACAGTATTAAACCCCAACTGTGTTTTATATTTTTTCAATAGATATGCTGTCATTTCTTAAATTTCATTATTTCTTTTATTTTGATATTTTTCAAATCGATAATAAATTTTTTTCTATTTTCTTCATTTTTCCACAGCAATATCTTTGTTGGGGATATAGTAAACATGAATAAAATAAACATTGAAAAATAGACATTTTTACGTAATTAATGATGATAAAGGAAAAATTTTTGTGATCCACTTAATAACATAAGGAATATTTTTAAAAATCACAATGAGAAAAGCAAATAATATGAGACAATGGCATTCACAACATGATTCATAGATACACAAATAACCAAAGATCCAAATGGAAAGTGAAAATAAGAAGCGAGAATAACACACAAACAAACCCAAACAAAATATGAGATACAATATGACCAATTACAGGCATAAACCTGAATCTACAAAATTATATAGAGAACAGTATTAAACCCCAAACTGTGTTTTATATTTTTTCAATGGATATGCAGTCATTTCTTAAATTTCATTATTTCTTTCATTTTGATATTTTTCAAATCAATAATAATTTTTTTTCTATTTTCTTCATTTTTCCACAGCAATATCTATGTTGGGGATATAGTAAACATGAATAAAATAAATGTTGAAAAATAGACATTTTTACGTAATTAATGATGATAAAGGAAAAATTTTTGTGATCCACTTAATAACATAAGGAATATTTTTAAAAATCACAATGAGAAAAGCAAATAATATGAGACAATGGCATTCACAACATGATTCATAGATACACAAATAACCAAAGATCCAAATGGAAAGTGAAAATAAGAAGCGAGAATAACACACAAACAAACCCAAACAAAATATGAGATACAATATGACCAATTACAGGCATAAACCTGAATCTACAAAATTATATAGAGAACAGTATTAAACCCCAAACTGTGTTTTATATTTTTTCAATGGATATGCAGTCATTTCTTAAATTTCATTATTTCTTTCATTTTGATATTTTTCAAATCAATAATAATTTTTTTTCTATTTTCTTCATTTTTCCACAGCAATATCTATGTTGGGGATATAGTAAACATGAATAAAATAAATGTTGAAAAATAGACATTTTTACGTAATTAATGATGATAAAGGAAAAATTTTTGTGATCCACTTAATAACATAAGGAATATTTTTAAAAATCACAATGAGAAAAGCAAATAATATGAGACAATGGCATTCACAACATGATTCATAGATACACAAATAACCAAAGATCCAAATGGAAAGTGAAAATAAGAAGCGAGAATAACACACAAACAAACCCAAACAAAATATGAGATACAATATGACCAATTACAGGCATAAACCTGAATCTACAAAATTATATAGAGAACAGTATTAAATCCCAACTGTGTTTAATATTTTTTCAATAGATATGCTGTCATTTCTTAAATTTCATTATTTCTTTTATTTTGATATTTTTCAAATCAATAATAAATTTTTTTCTATTTTCTTCATTTTTCCACAGCAATATCTATGTTGGGGATATAGTAAACATGAATAAAATTAACGTTGAAAAATAGACATTTTTACGTAATTAATGATGATAAAGGAAAAATTTTTGTGATCCACTTAATAACATAAGGAATATTTTTAAAAATCACAATGACAAAAGCAAATAATATGAGACAATGGCATTCACAACATGATTCATAGATACACAAACAACCAAAGATCCAAATGGAAAGTGAAAATATGAAGCGAGAATAACACACAAACAAACCCAAACAAAATATGAGATACAATATGACCAATTACAGGCATAAACCTGAATCTACAAAATTATATAGAGAACAATATTAAACCCTGACTGTTAAAATCACAACACATATTATGATTATAGTAGCATGTTTACTTGCATATAAGGTGCACTTATTTTTCCCAAAACTTTTATCTCCAAAACAATGATGCGGCTTATATGCGAGAAAACAAAATCAAAGAATACCAAAAAGTTACAATTGTTGAAATTCATTGACTTCGCCAAATGGCTGGGTGATTCAGTATACATTGTGATGTGGAAAAACATAACATAATCACCAAAACAAAAGGAAATGTTATTATTATTAATGACGGAGTTTCAGACGACAGTTTTTGCAGGCGATCGCTATGGTAGCACGGGAAAAATTGCATAATTTGACAGATATCAAGGCATCATCACAGTTTAGTCTCATATATCAATAATTCTGTCATAAGAAACATTTTGGTGGCATTTATTTTGGTTGGAAAGTCATGGTGATTTTTGGCCGCTTTCCATGTGCTGCATGTCTGGGTAAAATGTGCATTCCAAGATTTACGGTAATATTGTACTTTGTATCCCAAAAAATTAATATATTGCTGATTGGTTTCAAATAATTCACTGAAATACTTGATTAATACAAACAGTACCAATATTTACTGATGTCTGTTAATGATACATATTAATAATTACCCAGAATGTTTTATGCCTAATTGCTATTTTTGAAGCGAGGCTTATTTTTGGACCTTTTTCCCCTTGATTCAGTCTCAAAAAACCAGGGTTCGGCTTATAAGTAGTGGCAGCTTATATGAGAGTAAATATGGTATATTAGATTACTAGTAAAAAGTAAGCATATCATTTGACCTTGAAAAGCAATTTTTCCGATATTTCATTATTGGAAGTATTTTTTTAATTCAAAAGTTTTCACCTCTGAACAGATTTTTATTCTTTTCTTATGATAAAATATTTAGTAAAAGCAACCACTAAAATTTTGTAATTTTAAGAATATTATACTTTTTCCATTGTGGGGTAATAATGCCACATTTCTGCCAAATGTTCAAGCTGTAGCACATCTGGAAGTGAAATAATATTTATCTATTGCACATTCCACACTTAGTTGACAGTATGGTATCTTACTGGCTAATGCTATCTCTCTTGTACACTGCTTTTCCCTATAGGTCTGTCCTCTAATCCCACTCAGTTGCCACATTTGTTGCAATTATGGTGAAATTGTCATATAACATTATGATGCTCAATCATAGAAAATTTTATGCTGACCATAATCATGTACATCTTAATTTTCCAAAAATTCAAGAAAGTTATCAAAAATGTGAATGCGGTAAGTTTTTTATCTATCTTTGAACTTACATCATATCTCGACTTCTACTGATCCAATAAGGTGAATTATTTTGTCATGCCTCTTGAAGGGTTATTTATCACACTTATATAAATGATAAATATATAATACTAATTAAACATCTTTAAAAAATTTAAAAACATTGTTATTCTTCCAAAATAATTTCTTGGGACATGAAAAAGTTGGTCTGCAGGAAACTTTTTCCCTAATTGATTTAGAAGGGTACAGTGAGTAAATAAAATGTTGAAGTTTATTTTTGGAAAAAACCACAATCCAATTACATTTGTAGTTCTTATGATATGGATATTTAAACAAAAGTGCAGTACAGTACCAAGGATCAGACCAACAGCTGAGACACTGCCAATCAAGATACACATTGTAACTCCCAAACTTTTTTAAAGGCTGTGCAGCATTTTAGCCTCCTACAGTGTTTTGTGACATCCATCGGTTTGTGTTCACCAGAAGTTTTTGTGTTCAAACTCTAGCTAAGCACAAACTCCAGCAAATGCCCAAATGACTGCATATGCACATTATTTCTAGTTTCTACTTTTATAAGGCGTAGACATTAGCCCAGAAGAGACCACTACAATTGCACTAATTAACCAATAAAGATCTGTGAGAAGAGATCAAACCAAGGGAGTTTGAATGTCGCAACGTCGGAGAGCAGAACCAATAGGCTGCGAGACTATCAGTGAGAGAACAGCGATGGTCATGAGTGGAAGCAGAGGCTCAAGCAGAAAACAGCAGAAACTGGCAAGGAAGCCGAGATGAGGCAGAGACCAGCCAGCAAGATTCCTACCTGCATCCAGCTGCAATTCTTGTATCATTTATTATCCCTCCAAAGTGAGCAATTATATTGAGTATCTCTCTTGTATTTTTCTATTATGTATTATTTTGATTCCAATACATTTGTAAGCATTTTTCCTGTCATGTTACCATTATGTTAAATTCGACTGTCTTGGATCAGCACGTGTTGTTTAAATGGATCATATCATTTGTTTAAATCTTAAATATCTTGTGAATTATGAAAGAGTAATATGAATGGGACAGTTCGTCTCAGCTGTCTAAAACCAATATACATATTTCATAATACCCACCACCATAAGTTAATAAAAATGTAAGTGAGAAGCATTCACCATGAATAAATTTCCATGCTTTCTAATTTAACTAATAAAAGCTGAATCTTGGACCTTTTAATAATTTTATTAGAAAATAATGCCAAATTTATATAAAAAGTTTGTGTTCATACATTTTTGGTAATGCATTGACATTTGTAATAATAAATGTTACACAAACGAACATTTAAATGTAAAATTGTAATATAAAGCTTATTTACAATGCATTAGGTATATTTTGGCTAATGAATTAATTTAAAATCAATGAATAAATAAAAAAATCGGATCCCATGAAAATTAGTATTTGAATTTGGAACAAAATCAAAAGATCTTTCTAAAAAAGATTACTTAAGACCTTGTTCAGGGTTCATAAAATCATATTTTGTTTTAGCTTTATACACTCCAGGGGAAAACATACTTTGTCCTACTTTGGCTGATATGAAATCTGGTCACTTTAATCATAAGTGTAATTTATTTCATGTAATGCTTCACATTGACAAATGAAAATGAAGTAATATTAAATAGATAAATAATATTTAAAAGTTTTGTCCAATAGTACCTTAAAATATAGGTACCTTTTAGATTCAATATTAAGAATAATAAAAAATTGTATTTTCATAATTATGTGATTGACATTCGTGGGTTGAGATTTCATCCAAATCTGCAGACCTATTCATTATTTCCTCTATTATGATTTCCGAGTTAGGATTCTGCCTGAGATGGCAACTTGGTTATTTTATATGATAAAAATTTGTGCATTGCTAAAATAAAACGGTCAATGCCAAAATGCCTATAATGAAATTATTAGCCTAATTTAAGTTCCTGATCTTAGTTTAGTATGGTGGATAATACTTCCTTTTGTTTTTTGCTTGTCCGTCGGTCTGTGAACTCTTCCTAAATGAAGTCAAATATAGGCTTCAATTATGTCAATCAATTCAGTATTCTTTCTTGCTATGATATTAATTCAGACTAATCACACTACTATGCGTAAATTTTAAAATTATGCATTAATGTTCTTTTTAAATCTCCATTTACTGTCTGCTTTTATGCCTGCATTCGTAAAATAAAATTTTCATAATTTAAATGTCCATGTGATATTTACTTTCTACAGTCATCGTACTCAGTTATATTACTTCAGAATCATGTATCATCAAGCAAACAATGACTCACAAATACAAAAGTTGAGAATTTTTTCATAACTTTAGGTGTGCTAACTATACAGATTCTTGAAGGTAATAGGAAATTTTTTTGCAGGAACACCAATGCTATGCAAGTTAATAAAATTGGGGAACAAGGATATTCATTTATCAGTGTAATACAGTGAAATGTATGTTAGTGATAGGTGTGGCTGTGGTATTTGTGCTACAGTGGTAATTGTACTGTGGTGATATTTGTGCTACGGTGATGTTTGTGCTATGGTGATGTTTGTGCTACGGTGATGTTTGTGCTAAGGTGATGTTTGTGCTATGGTGATATTTCTGTTAGTGATATTCATTTTACATTGTATTATAGTATATAGTATTATAGTGATTTGCATGTGCCATTTATGACTGCAGAATAGCATGTAGGAGTAGCATAGCCAAGTAGCCATAATAGACTTGGGAGAATATGCATAGTAGACTTAGGAGAGTAGAAATAGTAGACTTAAGAGGGTAAGAGTAGTAGTTTGGTGTGCGAATGTTTGTGTGGGTGAAGGAGAGATTATGATGGCAGTGTTTGGATGCATGTTCATGGGTGAAGGGTGTTCAAAGTATAGTAGTAGAATATTGGTATGTAGAGGTACGTTGTGTATTGTATGGGTGAATGGCTCATTTTATCATCAATGGCTTAATTTTGTTCATTATAGGTACTAGATGATTTAGCTCATTTAAAATGCGCTTTGTAATTAAACAATATGAAGGACAAATTAGCCCATTTTATTATAAAATTATAATATAGCAATTCTACCTAATGTGGTTGTCCTGGCTGAAGATGTGGGTGAAATATGGAGTATTATGGACAGAGTGACCTACTGAACAAGAGAATGTGATCATATTATGAGGGGCAGTGTGGTGCTAATTTTTTTGCTTTTCTCATTGTGGTCTGTAAATTTATTGTCCTCTACTGAACCATGGAGTCTAATTATGTATTATCATTTATTATTGTTTTTCCTGTATTGGTGTTTCTTTTCATTTCTTTTGTATGGCTCATTTTATATCATACTGTGAATGCCAGTTAGGCTTATTTTTTTCTTTTCTCATTGTAATATAAATATTGCTCTCTACTGCATCATGGAGGTTGGTTATATATTGTCATTCATTATTGTTTTTGCTGTGCTCTGATCTTAGTTTTTTGCTTGCTAGTCAACATAATATTTTATGCATGTATATTCAGGGGTATAGTCCTAAAAAAATAAGTACCAGGGCGCTAAGATTTTATATGTATTGCAGTTTATGACCGGCCTAAATACACAAAAGAAACTACTTTTTGTACTTCATTAATGTATAATTGCATAATATTAAATAGCTTGTTTATAGCAATGAATTAATTAATAAATTATATAGAAACAAAATTAAATATAAAACTATCTAAGGAAATTTTCATTTTAGTTTTACTTACGTTGATTTTTAACGAGGAAATAACACTGTACGTTCAGTTTGGTTTGATTTATTGTTATTGTTTTATAAACGTTACAGAAAAAATACTACTAATGTCAACAGGGATGTTCCAAACTTTTATAGGCATGCTACTCAACTAATAAGACATCTTTGAGTGTGAAACAGTTTCGGAAATTTCGTAAAAAGAAAATTTACTTTATTTAAATTATAAAAAATAAAGCCTTTGTTACTTAGATGTCTGTATTGAAAAATCTTAAAATAATTTCCAAAGTTCTTTTTTTTCTTCGTTAGACGTGTCATCATCATTTAAGTGTCGGGACTTCCTGTCTTCAGCAGAACGATGATGCATCAACCATGACTTTACGTATGGAACTGCATTCCACGTTACAAGTGGAGGTCCGTTTATCTTGATGAACATAAGTGATGATACGTTTGTAATTAAAAGTTTTGATCGAAGTTTCGATACAATGAGGTTCATTGCACTAAATCCCATTTCGCATTCACTGGAGCTACAAGGTATTGTCCTAATTGGGTCTTTCGGTGGGGCGAGATGTGACGGAATATTTCTACCTCCTCCATCGAAAAAATCCCGAATACCATTTAATATGGAAAGGCTGTTCTCGAGGCAGAAACGGGAGCACATGCTTCGAAGTCTTTCTTCTCCATACCGAAGGTTCTTTTCCTTTTCACAATCTAAATTTTCTGGCCATGTTTCTGGATTCAGAATCTCAAAATCTTTTATCATCTCTGTATATTCTTCTACTTCGATGCCAACATTTCCTGAATTTCGATGAGAAGCAGTTGTAGCAAAGCAACGCGATTCCAGGTTATTTACAAAACTTGTCATAAAATGCAATCAGTTTATGCTGACGATTCATTTGTTGGGTGTTAAAACGATTCCTTGGTAATGCATACTCTCAGACGCAACTATAATTTCTCTTTCTTTCTCCCCAGGCTTGTCTTTCAAAGTAGCTATGATTCGGATTGTTCCTCGTATTAGCTTATCAGCTCTGGTTATAGTACAGAACCGCTCTTGCAATTGCAAAGACAGATTTGCCAATTCTTCCAGAACATCATACATTAAGCTTAGGTCCTTAAGAAATTCAGTCGACTCCATGCGCTGGAAGAGCCCTCTGAATCTATTTCGTTCGTTAGTTGATCTTTCGGTATTATTGGCAGCAGCCTTAAAATGGCAAATTAACACAAGATAACCATTCCAAACTGACTGAACAGTTCGAGAGCTGCTTGAAACCCACCGAATATCCATGACCCGACCAATTTTAGTTATTTGAAGACTTAAGGAGGAAGCTATCGTTTTCAGTTCGTTCGAATTTTTCGGAGATTGATTGTAAAGGCCATATATTGTATCAATGAAGCTTTTAAAATTATTAATACCATTAATATCCTCAATACTATCATGAACAGCTAATTCTAATCGGTGGTTCAAACAATGCCAGATTATTATCCCTGATTGTCTTAGTTTGTCTTGCAGTAGCTTACCAACACCTGATTTCTTGCCCAGCATTACACTTGCACCATCGGCTGCAAAGCACACAAGATTTTTTGTAAATATGCTTCGGTCATACCATACGAATCAAGACATTTCAAGAGTGCGTTTGCAATTGTGTTTGCACATTGGTTGTTCAAAGAAATTAAATCAAGAAATATCATCTCTTCCTTCTCATCAAGGACAACTTTAATGTAAACAATTAGAGTAAGTATATTACCTAGTGTTGTTGAATCATCAATTATGACTGAAATCTTTCTTTCCTCGGCAACTAATTTAGATGTAAGTTTCTTCTTAAATTCTGCCGCAATATGCCTTACTATTTCAGTGGCACTGTAATGGGAATGGAGAGTTATTCCTACATCGATCTCATTCTTTATTTGTAACCGAATCAAATCTTCGTAGTCTGAAAAAAGTCTGTCATTTTTTGCTATATAATAAGCTGTGTTAAAGAGTATTACGGTTGTATTCAAATGTGCTTCATGCTGCTTTAAAAGAATGTTTTCCAAGGTTTTTTATTTTTCTTTAGCTAATATTAAATTTGCATTCATATGAGCTTTTGATGATTGATGAGCGGAGATTTTGGTACGCAAGGATTTTAGTTGTTGATTTTTGTCAAAACCATTAAAATTCACTGCGCACTTTACCCACTCAACACTTAAATGGAAGCCTTGCATTTTATGAGGCCCTAAGGAGTTCACCGATGAGAATTCGCTACACCCTAAATATCCATTTTTAGCAATTAACCACTTATGTTTTTCTTTTCTCTCCAACCTTTGCTGTTCAGACCAGATTATTGGGTAATCAACACTAGCAACAACATTATCAGTTTTATCAACGATATTCTTGTTAACATCCCCTGCGAAAGTATTAGGAACACTTTCCAATTCATATTCTCTTGAAAACGACACATCACACGCTCCAGATTCTAAATTCTCACTAACAGTGGAGGAAGGCTCATTTCCTTTTCCCTTATTGAAATATTGCACAATGTTTCTTTGTTTATGAATCATATCTTTTTGTTTCGCGCTTTTGCTTTCTTCAGTACCTCGTTCATATAGTCCATGTCGTTTCATGATTATTTTTATGGTATTTGAATTATTCTGAAATGATTAAAAAAAATTTACATATAATTACATTTTTAGAAGCTTTACATTTTGAAATGACTAAGTAATACAGAAATAAGAATGGCTGATATAATTTAATTCTAAAAGACAAGAATTATAGATATTTAAGTTATATATATATATATATATATATATATATATATATATATATATATATATATATATATATAAATTCCGCAAACTTCTCTGATGGGGTTAAAAATGATGAAAAACCATGCAATGAGTTTATAATTAAATATATTGAAGAATAAATATTTTTAAATTATACTTAAAACAAATTATGACGATAATACAAATTTATATAATTGCTAATTGCCTATGCTTTCGTCTAGCTGAAAGGAGTAAAAGCTATACTTTGCGTGTACAGTGTGCAATTGAACTTGCATAATAACACTAGAAATAGCCTTCACTTGTATTGTAGAGATGTAATTTGTATCGTGGACAATATCTTTATTTTATTTAAAAACTATGAAACATTTGCTTACTACTTGCTATAAACGATTCCATCATTAGCTCCCAATATTCGATGGTAATAAGTGGTACATATTAATTGGTTTCGCGTTTAGTTCTAAATTTAAAATTTTATTAAGAATACTAACTTTATAAAACTATGAATTGTATTTACGGAAAAAATACACATTATATTTACGCACATTGCACAGAAAGTATGTTATATCGGATACAAATTAGTATTTTGATTAGCGCTAATAAATTTGATTGTAATAGTTTTGACCGTTAAAAATAACGTTTCATTATGATCCCTAAACCAACCTTATAGGCATTCGGAAATAATATACATTTAATTTTTTTAATTACAAAAAATGCTCATATGAACTTTTTAAAGAAATATTAGAATAAATATTACAAAGAAAAAGACTTTACTTCCTTAAACCCAAATGCGAAAGTACAATGAGGTGGTAGGAGAGCATACATAAAATGTTATTATCATTTGAAGTTTACTTCAATTTACTTCAAGTATTCAATTAAATGTCGCTGAGCCTTAAGTATTTCAGAAATACATTACCAATATGATCGAAAATACAACAAGAACAATTCCATACCATGAAATAATTAACTTAACTTACCAATTACAGCTTTGATGATATCGCTGAAACCGATTGGTTTGGAAAATTAACTTGTTAACAACTAGTTGACGTCTAATCACATAATTTAATTATTAGATGATCTTATTCCTCTTGAAATTTGCACACTAATTATCCAAACACAAATTACTATAGACGAACTCTCACTACTGCTGTTGTGACAACGAAAGGCCAAATGAGAATAAGCTCCTAAAAATGCCCCCTTTTGCGAGAAAGGCTTGGAAACATTCTCAGAAAAGCTTTTCCACGAACCTCACACTTTCTATTCTTCCCCTACATTGTTCTTTACATCTGGAAACCATTAACCACAGTGTTCTGTTTTACCTGTTTATGCGGAGAAAAGGGAAAGGTTGTCGGTGACCCGAACCCTTGCATATGGTCGCCGTTCGGTCAGTTTTTAAGAAGTCAGTAAAAAAAGTAAGAGGATGTGAGAGAAAAAATATTTTGGAATTACTGGAAGAAACTAAGAGACTAAGTTCATTATAATTAAATGTGGCACCTTTGAAATCGGCGGATGAAGCTGGGGATTTTGGAGGAATAATAGTCAATTGGCAGTGCTTGTACATTTGTAATTTCAATTTTTCAAATAATATTCGAATAGTCGGACGAAATTACCCAAGTACTCGAAAAAACGAAAAAAAAATCGACTACCATCATGTTATTCAAAAACATTTCGCAATAACGTGAGAGCCTATGTAGAAAGAAATAATCCTCTTGACATCATTTTCAAAACAACAGCTTCGTTGAGAACGAATCCGATAGCTGAAAGTACACAGAAGATTCGGAGACGTGATTTGAGACGAGAAGGCGAGCATCCAGAGTGCGTAAATAATATGGACGAGTTTGCTGGATGGGAGTATGGAACAGGGGCGCACACATAGGGGGGGGGTCCACCAGGTCTGGACCCCCCCATAGGGGCATATTATATCCTGAGACGAGGGTGAAGGCAAGACGTTTCAAGTGTTTTCAGGAATGCTTTTGCTCCAGGAATGAGTGCGTGAATATGGGGAAGACGGAAAGAGAGAAGGAAGGGAGAAAGGAAAGTTCCATTTCCAAGAGAATATCGGTGGCAAGTGTTTAAAGTGACCGTTGGTCAAGACAAAATCTTTTTGCTGAAAATATCCTATTTCCATGAGAAGGGGTTTCAGTTGAGAAACGTTCATCCCTTTCTGGGTCTTACGTTCTCCGTTTGGTCTTTTGGAGACTTCCTGGATCCCTGCTGTGTGGGAGGAGGTTCAGGCGACCAGGAGAATGGCCGTTTGTGTGAAATATCCTATTTCCACTAAAAGGGGGACAAAAAACTGCAGCTGAGACTCTCAAAAGAATACAATTGGAGTATCAATTTGAAGAAGTTGGTTAGTTGGAAAAGAAGTCTCGATGAGTGAGGAAGTGTAGTGATGAGTGTATCTCTTACTGTGGAAAAGTGCATTTTTTGGAAGAACGGAAGCATCCGAGCAATATTGACGCTACAGATCTCGAACATCAACAAATCGGGTACTTTTCCAGAAAGCTCCCCACGGCCTTTTTTCACATTTTTTGCACATCCTGAATTTCGGCAACCCTGTGGAGTTTCCACTGGGAAGTCTAAACTCACCATTGAAATTGGAAAAGTATTCAATGGAGAAATTGTGAGTGCGGATTCTATGCAGATAAGCTGTTTTCCTCGAATCACACGAGCATTTATTTCATCTCGTTGGCCTTGTGAAATTTGAATATATAAAACAAAGTAGGCTGCTTTGATAAGTGTTGTCTGTGAAATTACATTAGTGGCATGTAGTAAATAGCCGTATAGTAGTGGCCTTTAAATATGTTATACTACATTATTTCATTTCTAATTAAATAGTTTGCTGCTGTTACGGAGAGTACCGGCTGTTGACTTCTAGTCACTGTCGTTCACAGGTCGTCCCTGAAGATGCCCACGTTGTGGGCGAAATGAATTGGGTTTTATAATCCCCTCGTTTTTTGGCTAAAGGAGTTCATGCTACTTAAACATTGATTGAGCCAAAAGTTTTTGAACTAACATATAACACGATGAACAACATTGAAGTGTACTTTGTGCATTTTTATTACAAAAACAAGAGAATGAGCTTTTCATTGTATGAAAACAATTTACAAGGCACACATCAATAATCAACTAGAATGTGAATAAATACCCTTTTTGAAAGCACTACCTCCTTAAGCAACCAAATTCCCAATGAACTTGATGTATTTTAAAAGTTTTGCACAACAAAAATCTATCCAGCTTTTTCCCAGAAGTCCATGGTATCAATATTCTTTGCCAATCGTGAATGTCTAAGGAATGATGAGGGTTTGCTGTCTATAGTAACCCAATAAATGCAAAACTTAAGTTGCATAAGATACATCATGATGGAAAAATTATCTTATGCCAATAAAAAAACTTGAGTTATTAAAAACTAACATTGAAGAAATAAAGAGTTTGATTAGAAAATTAAAATTACTTCAATTTGTGAGAGAATCATTCTAATTTAACAGTTTATAACTGGCAGCGTCATTTTTAAGATGGGCAGACAAAGCTGACAGAATGGGGAAACGCTAGTGTAAGGTTTGTGGTCAGTAAACATGTATTTTCAATTCATTATATGACTTATTATCCACATCACTGTTTTTTAAATATAAAGCTGGTTGATGCTTATGGAAAGATTTAATTCCTTATAACATGTCTATGACAACAAAAGCAGTTAAAATTTGAGCACACTGATGCTTTTTGTTTTGTTATTATTATAATAATAATACACTTATTATGTTCAATTATTAAATTACAGAAAAATTGACTGATATAGTGCCACAAAGTTAGCTTCAGGTAAGTAATGACTGAACCCCGATGCCAGCAATAAAAAACTGAAAATGTATGTAAAATGAAAAACGTGTTGAACCTGCAGCTTTTAAAGCACATCAGACGAAAGTTGTATGATACAAAAATTGACACATTTAGAGCAATCAGTAAAAGACCAGTACAAAAATTTCAAAACCTGATAACATGCCTGAAAATTTCCTCAAATCACAAAGGACAGCGAGGCTGCAGTGTCATCCATAATAGCAGACTTCAAAGAACCTTCCAGGAAATTCTCCTTACTGATAATTCTAAGAATATATTGCTTAAGTGATAACAATTTCTTATAATTATTTGGCAGGATAACAATAATTTTTGTGAAGTAAAAATAACTGAAAAAGTTCACTTTGGTGTAACTTTATTCACAGATGAATATTTTGATAAGATGCTCTGCTTCCTGATGGCAAGATATCATTAATTACCTTACATATTTTGGTGCCTTATAAGATGGTCTTTATAGCATTAAGTCACTCCACAAGAATTTTCCAACCAGTTTCACCAAAACACAAAGCAAAATAGAGACGGAAATTATCACTCTCAGAACTTACACCTTCCACTTTCCAGTCATAAGTCACTGTCTTGTTATTGCTGTCAATGTTCACCCTAATGCGGTCTTCTCTTATGCGTTCACAAGAGAAGGCTACCTTGGAACCTTTAACCAATGGAGGAAGCCTAGTGGTCTTCTCGGCGCCGTCCACAAAAACACAGCCTAATATGCAATGATTTAAGGATGGATTAATTACCTAAGTTTAACTTATATATTCAAATAAGATTAAAATGTAATCACATTCTTTATGTGAGAATTATACTTAAAGAAATATCGATTATTTTAAATAACAGAATGTTTGATACTTCAGATTCTATCAACTATTTGATTACTATTATTATTAAGAACAAATTATAAGTTGGCAAGATGATCCAGTATTTAAAAATATCTATAAACCACACACTATTACATATAAATTTAGAAAATTTCAATCGTATGAAGATTGCAATCATTTGTTTAAAGAGGGAAAACCTTAAGTTCTGAGTATATCCATGCCTAGAGCTGGAGAATTTGTAGGAAATTTAATTGTCTACAACATTTGTTCAAAACATTTTCCCATTTAAAGCATTTTTAAGAGATATTTTAAAAATTATATTGTTTAGCTGCTACCACCACACCACCTGGAGGCAACTTTTGTAAGCACTTGAAACTTAGTTAACTCTTAGTAATGCTCCTTTTTATGCTTAATTGTTGGAGCTTACTGGCTATATCCAATAACAGAAAGTAAAGTCTTTGAATTTTCTCGCATCTCCTTAAAATATTTATTATTATGCAACCCATTTGGAATTTTTAGAAATATTACAGGTATGGAGCAAGTCATGTGGTGGCCACATCAGATTTTTGTTAGTGTTGTTGAAGTCAGATATATAGATCAAAATTGCTGTATCTTTAAAGTCTTTGAGGAAAATTTACGAAAAAGCAGGGCACCTTTTTAATCTTTGACTAAAAACAGAAAAATAAAATTTATATAAATTTATTATAATGAAATCATGTTTTATATGCACTAAAAAGTAAAACATAAATCTAAAATTCACGTAACTGAATGTTCCAGATAATGATAATTGTTTTGGGGGTATAAAAGTTGGCTATAATAATGTTTAACAAATAAATCTTCATTAATATTTCTTTGTCACACAAATTTTGTATTCCTAAAACTATTGTTACTTTCTGAAACATTCAATTATAAAAATTTTAAATCAATTGTATACTTTTTAGTGAACATAAAAGATAGTTTCATTATTTTTTTATTCAAATTTTATTTTAGCTTAATACCGTATTTACTCACATATATAAATCGCACCCAGGGTTTCTCAACATCGAAAATGGAAAAGAAAACTTTCCTGGAGGTAAGCCGCCTTGTGAACTAAAAAATATGACTGCAATAGGAGGAACCAATTGAAAAGTTATGCTGGAGAATAATTGAAGTTACAAGAGTATTAAAACGTCGATTATCTGACTTTCTCAGTTGACTTTCCCTGGATGCATACTAGGATGGTCAAAAATACGGTTTTTGGAAAAGTATCTCTCCCGCCCTCTTATTTGGTGCTACTATATACGAAAACATTGTTTGTGACGTTTTGCATCAATTGGATAATATTTAGAGATGGACCCAGCGCCCCAAAAATTTGGTAATTTCAAAAAAAGTGGCAGTCTGTTTATTTCGGTGGCTAGGGAAAAGGAATATGGCAGTAAGAAAATGGTTTTCTTGAGATACATTACATGTTTGTTCTCCAATATAATATAAAATATTGTATTGGCTTAGTCACATTAGTTTGCGTCACAACATAGTTTGAAGTTTAGCGCATGACATAAAATAGGCAACACGCACAACACTTGTAAAAACATAGGAGATGACATGCACGACATTAAAATTGTAATAACACTTGCTGTTATATTATTATTGAAACGCTTGCTATAGGAAATGTTGGGAATAGGGTTCTTAATATCCACATTATTTTTTGTTCAATTCGCCCAATAATTAGATCACTTTACTGGCCCATGAATGTTTGGTCAGACAAATAAGTGTCTGTTTATTTAGCAAGCTAGGGCATCAAACTATGGAAGTAAGATAATTTGTTTTTCAGATAATACACAAACTACATATAAAAACATTGCATTTGAAGTTTTTTCACCATTGGTTAATACTTGGGTGGATCCAGGGCCCTAAATACATGGAATATTGGCCATATCGACCAAATATTTTTCTGAGTATCATAAAACCTATTTCAGAAAGCTTGGGAGCAGTGTTTGCTCTCTCCACCCTGAAATACTTAAGTCATTACCGAATGATTGAAAAATGCCATTTCAACAGATTTTTCCCACGATTAAAAAGAGTGAGGTAAATCTCATCAGTGTGAGAAAAGCGTGCCATTCTTATTTCAACGATATTATATCAAGTTTCACTTAACTTAGTTTAAAAAAATAGAAGGAGGCTGTGATCAATGGAAATTAAAAAATAGCATAATAAGAATATTCAACGCTCTAAACTTATTTTAATGAAACATTTTAGAATTTAAAATTTGCAACAAATATTAAATTATTGATACATTCCCACTTTTTATGTGAAAAATTTGCCGATAGTTTTCTTGTTGCAATCAGGCAGCCTCCTCCTATGGTTTTGTACCACCTGAAGGAGAAACTAAAGCTGTTCTTCATCTCTTGTTACATTCCCACTACATTCTTTGATAAGAGCTACTCCCCTCTCTGCATTTTCATTAACAACAAAAAATTCTTGAACTATTTGAAGACCTCTGAAAATCTTCTCAGGGTCTGAATCTAATAAGTCAGGAGAAATTCCCAGAATTTGAAAGAAAACTGTCATATGCTTCGTGACAAAATCTTCTATTTTGCAATGGGCCAGTTTCCACAGCAACAACACTCCAGGCACATTGGTGGCTCATCTGAATTCTCTATAGAACGGATGGAAGTTATCATGCATCTTTTATGCATTGTGTTGGTATTATGTTGGAGAGTGGTGGGCAGGTGAAGTCGGTGGGTGGGAAGGAGTGGGAGGGGGTGTGGAACACAGACATTAGTAAGGGAAAGGTATATATGTTCACAATTGAAGCATTTGGAATATTGCAGTTGTGGACGATTTGTAATTCTTCTAAAACATGAAAATTCCTACCATTCTTTTGAAAATAAAGGCTAGCTGGGGCGAAGTCGGACAGGTGATTGATCTAAATGAGATGTTTGTCAAAGAGGGAGGTTAGTCGCTTATTGATATATCGTATGTAGTACCGTTTATGTTAATATATGCTTGTATATAAATTACGTCTGGTCCTTCCGCAATAAACAGCATTACAGTCATTACATTAAAGCTTGTATAATCGAGATAATACCAGGTACATAATATACACTCCTTCACGAGCTTCACAAGCAATGTTTTTGTGTGGGAGCACAGAATAAGCGGGTAGAAGAGACAATATTACAACTTTCAAAATTCCTGCACAGCCTAGTGTATAATACATTTTTCTTCTAACATATACTACAATAGCTGTTTTAGTTTAGCAGTAATACTTCCCCTCTCAATGCAGTTTGCATTTCAGTGTGCATCATAACGTAAGCCACACTCATACCTCATGTAAAACTGTAGGGGCTCCCACGGACGAATGTTATACTTGAACATGTATGCAGTTGATCTTTAAATATTTTAACACAAACATATATCAGATAAATTCTGACCATGCTTACTTACTATCAACATAAAAATATAGAAAACTAATAATAAATTGAGTGGAATCAACGCCCTTAAAATTTCACGTTTCAATCCTCGTGATTGCCTCGACTTCATGTTATTTTTGACTCCCCCTCAGCAATTAAAAGTACATTTCATAAACAAACCAATTGCTATGGATCTTCACAATATGCCCCCAAAAATACATTAACGTATTTCCATAGTTTACTGCCATACTGAACAGACCCTTTTTTGTGCAACCAAAATATTCAAGAGTCAGGAAGGCGATCTAAATATTGTGCAAATTGGACAAAAAATATTGTGAATACTAAGGATCCTATACAGGCATTTTAATTATTATAGAATAGCAAGCGTTATTACAATTTTAATGTCGTGCATGTTGTCTCCTATGCTTTCATATGTGTTGCCTATTTTACAATGCATGCTGAACTTCAAATTGCATTGAGACGCAAAGTAATACGACTAAGTCAATACAACCTACTTAATAATATTAAAGAGAAAACATTCAATTAAACACCAAAAATCCATTTGAATATTTCTCTATTTCTCTTTACTAGACGCTTAAATAAACATACCCCTTTATAGAATATTTTTTGTATGATTTTAAAAATATTTGGAGCCCTGGCTCCACCCCTAAATATTACCCAATTGTGACAAAACATCACAAACTATGTTTCTGTATATAGTGCAGCATTTTCCTACTTTTGACAGTTTATCGAGTTCCCCATCAGTTTTCAGCAAATGACGACCCCTGCCTGCGACGCACCTTGCGTGCGACGCACCCTTTTTCGTGGAAAGCCTTTTTTTATAGCAACAGACATTAGCCCAGAAGAGGACACTAGTAGATCAAGGGTAGAACCAATTAGCGTTCGCGAGTGCAGCGCAATCTACCGGCACTTCACTGCGAACTGAATTAGTTCCGACCCGACAACGTCGCCACGAGCAGAGGCAGTGAAGGAGAGAGGGAGAACGAGATAGGACGCGGAGAGTGGCAGAGCGAAGACAGCTGAGGCGAACGCACCTGCGGAAAGGTTATCTGCGAGTCGAACCCTTTTCCATATCATTTGTGATTCCTCAAGTGGAAATTTCTTCTAAGTATTGTACTATATTTGTGCTTTGTATTATGTCACTGCAATATAATTGTTAGTACATTTCGTGACATTTATCCAGTGTATGCTATTTGATTTGTGGTTGGCAGCAGCAGTGTCAAGAAGGGTATCGTATCGTTTAACTATTTTCAAGTACTTTTAGTATTACGGGAGAATAATGTAAAATGAGACAGTTTCATCTCAATAGGAGCACCAAATAAGAGGGTGAGAGGAGAATAATTCCTTAAAAAAAATTTCCCCTTATAAGAGTGGACCACCCTAATGCATACGGAAGAAATCGGTGATATTCCTCTTCTTCCCATCTGCTTCTTACGAATAAGATGTGGCCACAGCAAGCGAAGGAAAACTAAGCAGATAGAAATAACATATTTACTAGTGTAACCCCCCTGCTCTCTTATACCACCTGCATCCCTATTTTTGTGCCATTTCAGAGGGAAAAAAATAAATTCACGTTGGAATAAGATGACGCGATTAGAAAGAAGTGACCTCTTCACTGATTCTCTTTCCCCGACACATCCTGCCTGCGTGGCGCAATTGATTTGGTGAGCTCTTTAATGTTGATGCTACAACAGAAATCCCGTTGGTAGTCACCCCTCTTATGTTAACCTTTAAAGGACTAGCATACATTTAAATGCATGCTGGGTATAGGGGCTGTTGGCCGTGCATACAATACACTGTACTCCAAGTCTCAAGGACTTTTCTGTTCACATAGAGATTGCTCCTGCTTTGGATTCGGCAGCTGGATGCTCTAGCCACCTATCAGTTTGACCTAACATTAACCTAAGTATTAGAAATATCAAAGAGAAATTGCAGTTCTCGCTTGAAATGCCGTTCTCGAGGGCAAGACATAGCTACACACCAAATGTATCATTCTCCCTCTCTCACCTCTTTGTCTTCATTCCCTTATACACTGAGAACATAAAATTATTATCGTATCACTTCTTTAAAAGTTTTTACATGTGAGGTTCTTTCATTGGCATCTCTTTACTTGATTATTCGAGTTGATTTAGTCTATATGCGAGTTCAAATTTGGAATTCATTTTTTTGTTTACGAGATTAAACAAGCTTATAAAAATGCATTTTCTCATGGAATTAGTATTATTTATTTATGAATAATCATTACCTACATAATGAGTTCATTCAATAAAAATATCCTCATTTTAGTTCTGCTGCTCGACACTATTCAGCTCCTTGAGGGTCTGAGATAAAGTGAATGCATGAAAATTTTTGTAGGCAAAGGACAGAATAATATTGAAAGGCTGAGAGCGTCATATAGGAATAAATCCTTGTTTTGAGCCCTGACATTTTTTGATGCGGTACTCAGAATAAAACCGAGCCTACATGAACGCCAATACATTGAACTAGCTTTCCACTCAAGGGGCCAATAAAAATGAATTGTCGGATCAGTTTATTGCAGGATATTCCCAAAAATCCTTTTCATAGAGAATCTTGTACTCCTTGGTCATATGGTCAGGAAAAGTAACACTACATGTTTTCGTTCATGGATATTTCTGCGTTAGCCATCGTTTGGGACTAGGCAGGTAATTCTAAGTCCACAGAAACACATTGCTTGTCACAGCAGATAGTCATCCTTAAACCACTGATTTCTCTCGTAAGGTCAGTATTTTATTGTTTATTTGCTTTGCTTGCAAGTGTTTGCGATGATATTTTATTATGTTGCGGCTTCTTTATCTAATCTGCAACTGGCAGTTCATCAAGCTGGATGGCTGTACTCATAAGACACTTGAAAGAGAAGGGTTCAAGTGTTCTTCCTGCCTATACTGCCCTGCGAGAAAAACCTAATTTCCCCATTGTTAGTTTGGGGCGTTTAGAGGCCAAAGAAAATAAGCGCTGGCCGGCTAAGGGAAGAACATTATGTTGCCACAAGTGTTAGTCATGATGAAGACTCTTGCACATATTTATGGTGTGGAAAATGTGACATGGAACTCTGCATAATATCTTGCTTTGAGGAATACCACACGAAAGTGTCCTTTTAAGATTATGCATGCAAAAATTCGTATTATTAAAATATTTTTTTTTTTCGTGTTATATTTTAAAACTTACATTTATGAAATTATATTCCAGCTATAATGCAACTTGTTGGGTACAATATGCTTTTTATTTGAACGAATTCTGACAATTAGTTCATAAGTTATGAACATTTGTTTGCAGGTATACATTTTTGATTTAAATACCCCAAATTAAATCCGGCCGTGTGTGCCCACAGCGGAGATTTAAATCCATATGATAAAGGTTAAAGGACCATTGAGAGATCGAGATGAAGCAAATGCAGATATTACGGCGGATAATCTGCATTGTATAATACATAAAACAAGATTAACAGAAATACAAATAAAAGAAGAATTTTATTGCATTAGAAATTCCTCAAAACTTTGTAATTCTCATCATCAGTACTCACGTCACACAATATATTGTCCTCTGTGAAATCTACCGCATTTACTCGAAAGGAAGACGAGTTTTTTCCACAAAAATGCCATTAAAAATATTAAGTATTGTCTTAGAATGATATTAGGATTTAAGGTGAGAATACACCCCTATTTTAAACGCACCATGAAACATCCAGATGTCAAGTATATATCCGTTAAAATATTTATTATTGCGTAAAGTAATACATCGTATTTAATTAATTACAGCAGACCCCCGACTTATGACCTTTTTGGTTCTTGTACAATGGTCGTAAGTTAAGACATCATATATTTATTTCCCATAGGCGTAATGATATAAATTGGGGTTTCGTTCCTGGAATCACATTTCACATCACAAAATACCAAAATTGACCATTAAAATTGAAGAAAACTGACAAAAAATTAAAGAGCTTTGCAAAAGAGATGCGTTCGCTTCAAGCGTAGGCTACAGACTGAGTCACTAATGTATGTTCCCAGCTGATTCACCTCTTGCCTATGCAATATGGGTATCTAAGAGGTGGTGCAATGAATAGCTGGATAGCAAGTAAACTATTTCTAAGAAACGTGAGAAGTCTTAATAAAACGGCATAAATGACAACCCCAAAACCATTTAATAACACTAACTTAATTACAAATTCTGTACTATAACCAAACGAACAAGGAACCCAGAGGTTACAGTGAGACAGGCAGGGTGGCAGGTGGTCTTCTCTCCAATCTCCTGAGCCAGCGAGCGAGAAACCGGAGCAGCAGCGTCGAGCGGTCACCTGGTTACGGGCGTGTGTGGTCGCCACGGCGCTCAGACCAAACAGGCAGCGAGGTCGTCCCCTCGATGGCTTTTATAGGGCCCGACCGGTGGTGGGCCCATTAAGTGACTTCATCACAGGCCAGGATACCGATGACCGCACGGATAAGTCCCTTTCCTTCTCCGGAAACAGGTCCTAGAGGGGGGGCGCCAGTCGAATCGGCCCGCGTGAACGGTTCATCCTCCGTCTCTACTCTCTCAACAGCCTTTCTCCCCCGTCGAGCGAAGGAAGGGGCGTCGCTTCCGGCCCCAGCCGACAGGTGTAGACCTTGGTCCGATTCTAGCTCCGATACCTTTCGGTTTTCCTCACTCCACTCAACGTTTAACACTCAGGCTTATCAACAGGACCCTCAACACCACCACCAGCCCTTCACAACACTTTACCACTCAAAAATTCTCATAGGAGTCCAAGGCACCAGCACACCTTTTCGTCCCCCTCCCACAGACATGTTTCTTTAGGCCAGTGAGGAACAAACATCATCATCATAGGTAGTCTGTCCGTAGACAGGTCCGTGATTATTCATGGTTAAACCTGGTTCTCCATATACTCCTATTTTCCGCTGTCCTCTTCATATCTTGATGGCTCTCTTTCCCTTTCAAATCGTCTATCAGCTGAAACCTTTTCCTATCTCTTTCCCTTTTTCCATCTAGCTTTCCTTCTAACACGTCTTTAATCATACTCTCTCTCCTCAGGTAATGTCCAACCCAGTTAGCCTTCCTCTTTCTGATAGTCTGTATAATCATTCGCTTCTCTCCTATTCTTCGTAGCACTTCATCGTTTTTCATCCTATCTGTCCATTTTATCTTCAGCATTCTCCTCCAAGTCCACATTTCAAAGCTTTCCAAGTATTCGATGTCATTTTTCCTTAGCGTCCATGTTTCTGCCCCATACAATGCTATACTCCATACGTAGCATTTTATCAACTTCTTGCGGATATCTTCCCTAATATTCCCTGTAAGTAGTTGTTTCTTTCTCCTGAAAGCCGCTTTTGCTTTTCCTATTCTAGTTTTGATCTCATCCGTACATTTTGCCTCTCGTGTTATGATACTTCCAAGGTATTTATATTCTGAAACTTGTTCTAATGGCTTTCCCCCAATAGTTATGTTCAGATTCTCTTCTTTACCCGATATTCGAATGACCTTGGATTTTTCTGTATTTATTTCCATACCGTATTTTCTACCTATTATCACTAGTCTATTTATCATTTTTTGTAGTTCCTCTTCCTTTCTTGCTAGAAGTACTTGATCATCTGCGTATTTTACTGTTCTTATAATCCTTCCTCCAATTTTGAAATCCCCTGTGCCTTCTAAAGCTTCTTGCATTAGACTTTCTCCATATATATTGAATAGGGTTGGCGATAGGCAGCAGCCTTGTCTTACTCCTCTACCGATATTTATTCCGCAGGTGTCCACATTCTCAAACCTAACCTTTACAACTTGATTCTCATATAGATTCCTAATCAATCTCCTGTCTTTCCAGTCTACACCTATATCCTTTAATATCTTCATCAACTTTACCCAATTTACTCTATCAAAGGCCTTCTGCCAGTCTACGAAACATGCGCAGATATCTTGACTGTATTCTATTGCCCTTTCTGATATGATTCTAACTACTCCTATAGCATCTCTAGTTCCTCGTCCTTTTCTGAAACCGAATTGATCTTCCCCTATTATTTCTTCTGCCTTTTTCTCCAGCCTTTTATTAAGAATCCTCGTGATGATCTTCGATGTGTGTGACAGAAGGCTTATAGTTCTGTAATCTTTACACTGCATTGCCTTTGGCTTCTTCTTTAGAGGGATCATTGTTACTTCTAGGAAATCCTGAGGCCATTCTCCCGTGTCGTAAATCTTATTAATTAATTTCGTGATCGCTTTTAGTCCTTCTGATCCTATGACTTTAAGTATCTCAGCCGGTATTCCATCGCTGCCCGTGGCTTTCCCCTTCTTTAGTTCCACTATCGCCTTTTCTACTTCGCTCTCCATAATACTTGGTCCTAAGTTGTCTTCTTCAATGTTTTTCTCATTTTCCAGTTCTATTTTCCCCTCTCCTGCCTGTTTGCCGTATAATTCCTTAATGTATTCTTCCCATACCTGTGCTACATCCTTTGTTTCTGAGACTATCTTCCCATCTGTATTCATAATTCCTTTACCACAAATTCCCTTAGACTTCTTATCTTCTAATTCCAGTGCCCTAGCGTACATCATATCGTACCGTCCTAACTTCTCCATTTGTTCTATTTCATCACATTTTCCTTTTATCCAGTTTTCTCTAGCTTTATCTGTTACCCTTCTCAACTCATTGTTTATACGCCTATAGTTGGCTCTACCTTCTTCACTGTTAACGTTTTTCCATTTTCGTCTCTCATCCATTTTCTCCAGCATTTCCTTCGTGATCCATGGTTTTCTGATTTTCTTCTCTTGTTTTCCAATCTCTTTATCCAAGGTATCCTTGATACTGGTTTTAATTTCATCCCATTCTATATCAACGGTCTTCGGTTTGTTTTCCAACTTCCTTAGGTTATCTTCCAACTTCATGCTGACTACATCCTGCCTTTCTTTCAGTTTTTCTAGGTCCCAGGTCTGTCTTTCTCTTCTCGCTTTTCTTATTTGTTTGAGCTTTGTACTCACGTCAACTATTAGAAGGCTGTGATCTGAATCAATGTCCGCTCCTTGCAATGCCTTGGCATTCTTTATGCTGTTCCTGAATCTTTGTTTTACAAGGATGTAATCTATTTGGCATCTCATTCTATCTCCTGGGCTTTTCCATGTGTATAACCTTCGTTTATGGTTTTTGAACCATGTATTAGTCACTACAAGGTCATTATTGATGCAGAATTCTACGAGTTTTTCCCCTCCTCGATTTCTCTTTCCAAGTCCGTATTGCCCGACAACATTTTCTTCCTGTCCTTCTCCGACTATGCTGTTCCAATCTCCCATTATTATGCAGTTTACCTTTCCTCTTCCGTCTTCTTCGTAAATTTCATTAATTTGCTCATAGATCTCATCTATTTCTTCATCGTCATGAGCTGACGTTGGCATATATACCTGGATTATCAGCATGTCCACTGGGACTGCTTTTAGCTTTATTGCCATCAGTCTATCGTTCGTTGCTATTATCTTTGTCACGCTTTTCATCATATCATTCCTAAGTACCAGAGCTACTCCCCTTTCCCCACTATTTCCTCCAGAATAAACTACCGTGAATTCTTCCGAGTCGAACTGTCCTTCTCCCTCCCATCTAGTTTCGCTTAGCCCTATAATGTCAACTCTATTTCTTCTCATTTCTTCTCTCAAGTTCTCTAGCTTTCCTGCCTTTCTCATAACGCACTGGTGGTGTAGTGGTTAGCGTGTCGGCTTTCTATTGCAAAGTTCGGGGGTTCAAACCCCTCGAATGGAGGTTTTATTTTAAAAAAAAAAAAAAACTATCATCAGTGCCTGGCAGTAGGCAGCAGTACTGTCAGTATGGTATAGAGCCGAAAACAAATGATGTTGGTTGGGTCTATATCCAATACAGCTGTAGGCGTGATCAGGACGATTTGAACGGCTACAGTACTGCGATGTGGAAAGCAAGAGGGAAACTACCACATTACAATCCCTAGTAAAGATTATATGGTTGGACAATATGAGTTCTCTCGAGGTAAAACAATCCGGAGGTAAAATAGTCCCCCAATCGGATCTCCGGGCGGGGACTGCCTTGAGGAAAACATTTGTCGAAAGTAAATTACGAATAGGGACTTGGAACGTAAGAACTATGAGAACAAACATAACAACCCCCAAAACATGGCCTCAGCCAGACGCACCTGGGGTAAGAGACAACAAACGCGTAAGGACCCACGCGGGACTCGGTCCTGCTGCTTCTTTCAATCGCTCCCCCCTCCAAGAGAATTAGAAACGAAAAGGGTAAAATTGGGGGTTA
This sequence comes from Tanypteryx hageni, assembly GCA_028673005.1. Lineage (NCBI taxonomy): Eukaryota > Metazoa > Arthropoda > Insecta > Odonata > Petaluridae > Tanypteryx > Tanypteryx hageni. Next base: position 263,747,514 of record CM054112.1, read on the forward strand.
GGGATTAGGAAGGACACTGAATTACCTCAGGTGAAATGGTTTAATCTGCGAGACATGGCATCTACGTTTAGGTTCGTCCGTCCACAGATCACCCAACTCGACCGTCACCGGACTACTAAATCTAATAATGCGAAGTACCACTTCGGTAGCAATTTGCCGGAAATTTTATTCGGTGCAGAACTCACCGGATGCAGCTTATAAGAGACGACTTGACCCGTCGAAAAAGGTTGATCCCTCCTCTTAAGGTTATACCGAGCAGCTACTAATTTATTGGCTCATCTCAGATAGTGAAGCGCGTCCGTCCACCTTTCCTCAAGTCTTTTATTATCCCCCGATTGCAATATACTTTCGTCGATGCCTCATTGGATCTTTAAGGGGTGATTCAATTCTCACCCAAAAAATAGGCTCGTGGGAGTACATTTAGTGCTCTCGTGAAACGCCGAATTGAAAGCAATCGCGAGGGTATGCAGGCTTTCGTCCCAGTTGAGTTGCGAGTCGTAAGAGCTGCTTTTAAATTTCTATTAAACCGCTCTACATGTGATGGTTGCGGATAATAGGGCAAGGTAGTAACGTGTTTAATCCCCCAGGAGAAGCACATATCCTTAAAATATTTCGCCCTGAATACCAATGCATTATCTGAAACTAAATATTGCAGAACCCCTGTTATGCTAAACACTCTGTGTTTTAAACATTGGACCGTGACCGCTGCTGTCATCTTCCGCATGGGGATCATTAACACGAACTTGGTAAAGGCATCAATGATGACCAGGATCACTCTATTTCCCGAGCGCGTGCGCGTTAACGGCCCCATATAATCTACGAATATTTTTTGCCAAGGCTCCGTCGCCACATCCACGGAATGGTATCCCACTCGAGTGTCACGCGCACACAGCACAAGACCTTACATAATTTAAAATTTCTCGGTGCATATTTGGCCAAAAAAAATCTCGACTTATCTTTTCCTTAGTTTTTTTATAGCCCAAGTGCCCTCCGACGGAGAGTCATGGAAATACGCAGTAACCATGAACCGAATCTCCTCCAGGATGTAGACCCGATTTCGCCTTCCCCTAGGTGTGCGGAATACTAAAAGTTCGCGTCTCAACCGTAAATTCCTTACTTTGTCTCCTCGTTTTAACCTTTACTTTAGCTCGCGGCATACCGGATCTCTATTCTGATAATCCTTAATGGAGGTAAAGGATATCGGCGTGTCCTGCAGCACGCATACCCGAGACTCTACATTATCCTCATACGGTCGCGTCTCCTCCTAGAACATTCGGGACAAGCAATCCGCGACTACATTATCTGCCCCCTTTATATGTTTGGTTTGAAATTTATATGGTGACAGGCGCAATATCCAACGTCCTACTTTCCCCAGCTGCTTAGGATGACTACGCATCCAGGACAAGGCTTCATTATCCGTATACAATTTAAACTCCCGACCCCGTAAATATTGCTCGAATTTTTCCACGGCAAAAATAACCGCGAGGCATTCCGCCTCGTATGTGGTGTATTTCATTTCGGACTCGGTAAGCGTGCGGCTAGCAAACGCGACGGGAGCAAGATGCCCCTCGGCCTCCTGCGATAGTACCCCCGCCACTGCGTTAGACGAGGCGTCCGTATGCAGCACGAAGCTCTCAGTAAAATCGGGAATGCACAAGACCGGTGGTGTCGCAATTTTATCCTTTAAATTTTCGAAGGCTTGTTGTTGCGCGCGGCCCCAAACAAAACGACTGTTTTTCTTTTTCAACTGATTGAGAGGCGCCGCTATTTCCGAGAAGGCGGGAATAAAATGCGCATAATAAGAGCACATACCTAAAAAACGTTTAGCAGCTTTAAGGCTGCAAGGCGTAGGAAAACTATTTATCGTCGACGCTCTCTCGGGATCTATCTTAATGCCCTTACTCGAAACTATATGACCCAAGTACCTAATTTCCCTTAGAGCAACGGATATCTTTCTCGGGTTTACCGTAACCTTCGCCCTTTTTAATCTTGTTAAAACCACCCCTAAATGCACCAAATGCTCTTCAAAGGTCTCACTAAACACGACGACATCGTCGAAATAGTTCAAGACGAATTCGTATTTGATGCCACTAAATATTTTGTCTATCAACCTAGATAAGGTTTGGCCCCCCATACAAATTCCGAATGGCAGCCTGTTGAATTCATATAATCCAAATGGAGTAATAAACCCCGTCGCTCTTCTACTGTCCGGAGACAGAGGGATTTTATGGTAGGCGGAATTCAAGTCTAAAATAGTAAAATATTTCGCTTTCCCAAAGAACATTAACGCGTTCTCCACCGTAGGAAATGGGAAGGCATCCAAACTCACCTTACGGTTAAGGCGTCGGTAACCTGCCACCAATCGCGAGGTTTTTTCCTTTTTTTGGTATTAGAAACGCCGGACTCGCGTACGGCGACTCGGACTCTACGATAATTTTTTCTCGCAAAAGCTTGTCGACTTGTTCCTTCAATTCCCGCATTTTCGCGGGATTACATTGGAAGGGCGGTGATCTGACCGGTTCGTTATCGGTTAAACTCAGGTTGTACTCTAATAAATCAGTGCACCACAAGGCCTCTGTAATCACGTCGTTATATCGCCCAAGCAAGGTACTTGCGCGCGCGTGTTGCTCAGGGGTCAGATGAGTAGAAATCCTGGACTCTCGATTGCTTTTTGACGATGCCTGATCCGGCATCTCCTCAATTAGGGTCGCATTCACTCTGGGCCGAAAGGCAAGCCGGAAGGTTCGATTGTCAAAGTTAATAATCATACCCGTACGATTCATAAAATCGGCGCCTAAAACGATCTCGAGCGGAGAATCAGGTAGAATTAAAAATTCTTGTTTCCACGACAAGTCGTCTATGTGGACTGTAAGTTTCACTTTATTCTCAACTTTACAGGGAGAGGAACCGATTCCGCAGCAGGTAACGTCAACCTTCGTAATATTGCACCGAGTTAGGTCCATTTTCCGCAAAAAGGCGTCGGCCACGCAGGAATGGAAAGCGCCCGAGTCAAGGAGGGCGGTAGTCGAAACCTTATTAACAACAACTCTTAGTTTCGGTGAGGCAGCGGCGAGGGGGGGCGAGGGCCGATACAATGCCACTAATTTTCCGCGGCTACCTCGTGGCTTCACAGCTCCGCGGACCACTCGTTTCCCGAACGGAAATTCCGACCGTGCGAGGGATGTGTGCGGAAGGAAGTATTTCCTCTTCTCCAATTCTGCCCGGCCAGTCGAAAACTCTTACGTTGGGGCGACTTTGAACGAAGGTTCAGTGGACATAGGGCCGATCAACCGCGCACCTCCCTTTGACTCTGTTCGGAAAAGTCCGCGTCGACCATTTCCCCCGCTGTCGGAGGCTCTCTGTAAGACTCCGCGATGCCACGCCTTTCCTCTAGGCGGCGGCCCCATTGCGTAAGTTCTTCAAACGAAGCCGGCACCTTAATGAGATGCCACGAATAATTCGAATTTAAATTACTACATACAACCTCCAATAATTCCGCTTGAGCGAGAGGTTTGCTCAGCCGGTTATTCATTTTTTTCATTAGGATAAGATATTCGCTTAACGTCTCGCAACTACCTTGAGTTCGATTATATAGGTCCCTTTTTAACTGCATCTGATAATTTGGCGCCCCAAAATCATCAAGTGAAATGAAAAGTTTCATAGCAGGTCTGATGGCTATGGGTGTAAACCATCTACCTAAAATGCGTTTTTATTGGTCCTACAAACCTTTATATCGGAACAACTTCATACGAAACACTATTGAACGTGATCAGTTTGAGATGCTTCTGAAGTGCTTTCATTTCAATGATAATTGTGCTGATACAAGTGAAAGTAGATTGTCCAAAATCAAGCCATTGCTTGATTTGATATGCAGAAAATTTCGGTCTACAATTACTCCTGGTGAAAAAATCGTCATTGATGAATCAATGGTGCCCTGGAGAGATAGATTTATATTTCGTAAGTATCTCCCTGGAAAAGCAAATAAGTATGGTGTGAAGTGCTATAAACTGTGCACACCTGAGGCTTATACTTATAACTTGAAGATTTACACAGGCAAAAATGAAAACCCAGATGGAAGTGGGAAAGGACACGCTGAAAAAGTGGTGCTCGAGTTGACTGCGGGAATTATGAATGTAGGACTTTGTACATAGATAATTTTTATACAAGTATATCTCTCTGTGAAGAGTTACTAAAGAAAAAGACCTATGTCTGTGGAACACTAAGACAAAATAGACGGGAAAATCCAAAGAGGTATGCGAAAAAAAACTGAAAAGTGGTGAGATTTTCGTGAAGGAAAAGAATAGTGTAAGTGTGATGAAATGACAAGATAAGAGACCAGTGCTTATGATTTCTTCGGATCCAGAACATACAGACGTTCTAGTTCCATCGGTGTCTAAGTCATGGAAAGGTGAAAAAAATGAAGCTATCGTCTGTGATGGATTATAATTTTGCCAAAAAGGGTGATGTTTCCGACCAAATGTCCTCTTATTATACCTGCATAAGAAGAACGATGAAGCGGTATAAAAAGGTAGCAATAGAACTTCTTCTTGGAACGTGTGTGGTGAATGCATGGGTGATCTCTAACAAAAGAGGGAATGTGAAAAAATGGACATGCTCACTTTTAGGGAGAATATTATTTACGGGCTTACTCGAGATAATGATGCAAGCAGTGGTGCTGTTGGTGATGGTGGTGATAAAGCTAGGGAGACCAAGAAGAAAGTAGTGCATAGGCTAGGAACATATCAAGGGTTAGTCAGAGATTGCAGAAAGAGATGTATCGGCTGCTATGAAAAACATTGTAGGAATAAAGGATTGAGTGATGCGAAAGCAAAAGCAAAAAAAGTAAAAACATTCTGCAAAGACTGCGATGGACAGCCGACGATGTGTTTAGACTGTTTCAATGAAAAACATAAGTAATGTTTGTAAATTTAACTTCCAACATATATTTTATTATAATAAACTATTATTTCCTAGGTATTTTTCTTCAGAAATATTCAACTTTTATATTTATATTCATAAAGATATAATATTTGTATTATTACTACTTGTAAAATATCATCTTAGATTTATCTTGAATAGTAATTTTGAACTAAACCATTTATTGATAATTAATACAATTTCAAACTAAAATGTATGATATTATTTTCCATTGCAATTCCCCGATTTTTCATGGATGGTGCAGCGAGATCTAATAAAATTATTTTTTTATGGTAAAATTTCATTAACTAAAGATATTCGTATGCAGTATATATGTATATATCCTCCTAAGAGCGTAAACTAAATATAGAATCCATCAGCATAGGCATCAAAAGAAAAAAAGGTAAGATAAAGGTATGGGGAGGGACCTATCGGTGGGTCCCAGCAGTTGCGGGTACATATGCCGGGGACCCACTGGTGGGTCCCAATGCCTATGGGCGTATACAGCCGGGACCCACCGGTGGGTCCCGTCGTCGCGAACATGTTAAATAAGATACCCAAACAAATGGCAGATTGCATAGAGAAAAAAGGAACTGGGTAAGAGGGAATGTATCGAAAGGAATTAGAAGAGGTTACGACAGAAATTTTAAGTTAATAGCGGTGTGCTATGCTGAAGAAATAAATAATTGTGCAGCAGGGAGGAAATACAATGTGACTGAAGCTAATGTGCAAAGGTGGAAGCAAGCAAAAGAGAAACTTGAAGGTGCTAACTCAACACCGAGATCATTTAGTGGAAAATGAGGCCAATTTCATGTATTAGAAGAGGAAATTGCAAACGTTGTGTGTATTCAAAGAATGGACAGTAAATCGGTGACATGGGATATCATTAAATTGAAAGCCCAAGAATTAGCACGATTGCAAAACATTCCACACCAAGAATTTAAGGCTGGTGCGCATATGATGCATCGTAATGGTAGATTTGGCATAAAAACATTTATGCTTTGCGAGGCGAAAAGTGGGTATATGTGGTCGAGTGTAATTTACACGGGGAAAGGGACTATTCTCGACAGGGAATTCCAATTCCAATTCCATCGCAGGTGATCATGACTTTGTTGAAGCCCTTGCTAGACAAAGGTTACTGTCTAACAACTGACAATTTTTATATTTTGCCACAATTGGCGGATTTATTGGTATCACGGTCAACAGACACTTATGGAACTGTGCGCACAAATCGAAAAGAGATGCCCATTTGCCTAAGGGAGAAACCACTGAGAAAAAGAGAAATACAGGTAGCCCTCGATTTGCGCCGGTCCAATTTGTGCCGATTTTGAAACCAGGAGGTCAAAAAGTGAAAAAATATATTTACTATTATTTAAAACGTTTTACAATTTTCTCGTATTGCTTCTTATACTAAATCGTAATTCTCACATTGCTGATTTTGAATAAAAATTATAAATACAGTCATCTCTGCGAATTTGCTCTAATGAGATCGATTAATCGGTAAAAGCTGCTTGTAAAATGTAAACTTTTACATATGCGAGTTTGCTCTTATGCGATTTCATTCCCGGCACTTTAACCTATCAAAGGACAAATGTATTCTCTGCGGAGGTCCTGGGGTTATTTTTATTAAGCGATTTTCTATAGGTCGGCATCTTACATGAAAGCAACTATCGTGTAATAGCAGAGATGACTGTACACATCGATCACACGAAAGAATTACAGTCAATCACGAGGACCAATGATTTGCGTACCCACTCATTGATATAATTGTGAGATAATCTTCTCCAAAACCGACACCATTCCACAACAGTCACGTCCCTTCTGCCTAGATAAGGAGTAAGGACCGAACTCATTAAGAAGGTTTGTATTGTTTCTCTTTCCACTCGTTCCTCAAGAGGGTTTTCCCATTTGGGTGTCTGGCATGGAAAGGAGTGGAAGCTGGGTAAGACGTAAAGGCAAGATAAAATGCGCTCAGATCACTTTTAGTTCACGCATTGAATGTGCCGAAAACTGAGAGCTAACGAGTTTGTGTTGTTGTTTGACCATTATTCTGCAGTAGCAACTGTGTTATTATATTTATAAATTGTGGATTAAATTAATAAAATAAGAGCCACCATGTCTGGTAAGAGAAGTGCAGTGAAAACAAGTGGAAGTGAATGTGTTGCTAAAAAGTTACGTAGGTCTATTACTTTAGAAGATAAGATGGACGTAATTCGTAGAATAGAAGGTGGTGATGCCCGTCCTAATGTGTGTAGAAGTATGAATTTGCCTCCTTCCACTGTGACTACCATAAATGAAATAAAACAGACAATGCAACAGGCTATGAGAATAAGTGCAACGCAAGTGAGTTATAGCAGAAGTAAACTTTTAGAAAAAATTGAGAAATTACTGTCGCTATGGGTGGATTACATGAATCAAAAAAACATTCCCTTGTCTCAAATTGCTATCACAGATAAGGTGAAGTCAATTTTTGAGGAACTTAAGATAAAAGAGGATAGTAAAGAGACATTCTTAGGAAGCAAGGACTGGTTTATGCGATTCAAATCTCGCACTAAGTGCCACAGTATGAAAATAAGTTGCGAAGCAGCAAGTGCAGATGCAGTGGCAGCTGCAGCGAATCCTGCAGAGTTTCAGGCCATTGAGGAGAAGGGTGATTATCCTCCTTATCTCATTTTTAATGTTGATGAGACAGGCCTGTATTGGAAGAAACTGCCTTCACGAATTTTCATCATCCGTGAAGAGAAGTCTGCATCAGGTTTCAAGGCTGCAAAAGACAGGCTAATGCTTTTGCTGGGTGCCAATGTCTCTGGCACTTTAAAATTAAGGCCAATGTTGGTGTACCATTCGGAGACACCTCGCGCTTTCAAATAGAAAGGCTTGGGTGACACAAGAAGTCTTCTTGGATTGGTATGTCAACTACCGTATCTGCCCGAATATAAGCCGATACTTTTTCTCAAAATCTATCATGAAAAAAAATCACCCTCGGCTTAAATGCAAGCCTGAGGAAAAATTTGGCATCCTCGTACGACGCCATTGCTGAAAAATGTCTTGTTTCCATAGCATACCTCCTATATTCCACTGATAAGGCACTCGATGTCTGAAAAACTCTCCCTTCTTACAGCGATTGCCTGGAGCTGTAATTTAAATTGCTATTGAAGGTTATTTATATATTTTAACACGTAGTTAAAAGTAAATGGGTTCTTATCCAAAGGAAATGGCGGTATATGAAACAATCGAGTTTTAACAACCCACCAGGTTCATAGCATGATTGCACGCTACAGCAAATTCGTTTTGATCATAATTTGCAACGAGTTCTTAAGATACCAACACCGGTCTTATTAGAGGTTTTTACAAATTCTGACTACACTAAGCTTCTCCAACTCTTTGTTTTAATTGCACTTCTTGGTGCTGCAATTGATTTAAAGTTCCGATCATTTAAATAGCAGGTACGTTAAAGTTAGGAGCCGACAGTATCCAGTCATAGATGGCAGCACCTCTCATTGCCGCTGCGTTCAATGATGGTAGCAGATGGTAGATCCATCTATGGTATTTTTCGTAAAGTACTTTGACCTACGATGATTATTAATGAATAATAATAGATGATTGTTATGAATAATAGTCTACTAAATATTAGACGATGATTAATAACGAATAAATAAATAATAAAGATAGGATATTGAATTTAACAATATCTACGTTTAATTGATTGAATTTATCAATACCTGTTTTGTTATCATTTAACATTATCTGAGTGGAGGCTTGATGCTCTATCAGTTTTGGTGAATTTATGTTAAAATCGTGTTCATCTAACGTAACCCTAAAATGGGAGATTAAAGGTTCATCTTCGGCAAAAATTTGCTTGAACAAACGTAATACCCATGACACGAATTATAAATTAATGGCGGTTAAATATGCCGAAGAAACAAATAATGTTCAGGAATCAAGAAAGTATGGAGTATGTGAATCTAATGTTCGAAGATGGAAATTACAGAAAGAAAGGTTAAACTTAACCAAGTCAACAAGATGTTCATTTTCTGGACCAAAGACCGGCTATTTTAAGGCTATCGAAGAACGCGTGTGTGAATACGTAAAAAGTTTGCATAGACAAGGTTTACCAGTGACTCGCGAAGTGCTGCAAATGAAGGCTTTGAAAGTTGCTACTGAGCTTCAAATACCAAGGTGTTCTTTTAAAGCTAGTGTTGGGTGGTCGAGACATATAATGAAACGTTGTGGCTTTCCTCTACATAGGCGCACTACTCTCGCTCAAAAATTACCTGATGACTTTCAAGATGAACTTCTTTCGTATCAGCATTTTGTGATTCAACTTCGTAAAAGACATTCATATTTGCTTGGTCAAATGGGTAATGCTGATGAAACAGCTGTGTATTTTGACATGCCTTCTAATGTGACAATATCAGAAGTCGGTTCTAAATCCGTGATAGTGAAGTCTAGTGGCAATGAAAAACAACGAGTGACTGTAATGCTTGTGGTATTAGCTGATGGCTACAAGCTCCCGCCCTATGTGATTCTAAAAAGAAAAACAATTCCCAAGGAAAAACTTCCTTCTGGTGTCATATTTCGTTGTCAGGAGACGATATCGTCTGCTTAGTCAACTCGCAAAATTCGATGACGACTTTCGATGCGTAACTGTTTGAATTCCGCTAACATAAGATACGTCTGATTCGAAGGTGTGAGCAACAGCGTTAACTGTAATTCATCTGATAATTAACAGCAATAATAATAAAACTTGGAAACCTCTTTCATAGAATCTATTAAAATTGCGTATGACTAAGTAGACGATCACGCCAAATTCGATGACAGCTTTTGATGCGCTACAGTTTGAATTCCAGTAAGATAAATAAATATACTTACATTACATTGTAAGGTGTGAGCAACGGCGTTGACTATATTTATAATTAACAGTAATAATACCTAATAAAACTTTACATGGAACGTATATAACTACAGTCAAACTCGTTTATAACGAGCACGGTTGTAACGAGGTCACGGCTATAGTGAGCAAATGCTACCTCTTAGATAAGTTTACGAGTATTTACATACAAATATTTCACGTATATAACGAGCACGCTTCACGGATATATCGAGCAAACTTCGACCACGTCTCACTGTCTCAAACGCGGTGGCGGTCAGCCCTCTCAATCCTCATAGTGACCCAAGATATGTCTGTATTGGATGCAATTCATTTGATGACAGATGCATGGGACAATGTTTCACCTACAACGATCATAAACTGTTTTCGGAAGTCTGGTTTAATATCGGGAGAATTTTCGATTGATAACCATAACGTTGATGAAGATGATCTACCTCTGTCAGAATGGCTTAAAGAAAATGGAATTGCGAATTTTGACCATGTAAATGGCATTGACAATTTTGTTCATGTTGATGATGATTTGATTACCAGTGGAATTCCTACGGAGAGTGAAATAATAGAGACAGTACAAAACACAGCAGACAGTGATGAAGACATTGTTGAATGTGTCGAAGACACAATCCCGACGAAAGCCGTGCCAACTTACTCTTAAGCTCAGGATGCTGTGGAAACATTAAATGATTTTTTTGTAAACATTGACATTTCCGATGGTGTTTTTAGTGCAATAAGTGTAATAAGAGGAAACTTAAGAGACTTCAAAGTGAAATCTATGAAACAGGCTACCATTCAAAGTTATTTTTCTAAAAAGGGGAGTGATTAAGGATGCAGCTGTGAGTAAATTTTATATGTACAAATGTTTATTTTAAATTTTCTAGTTTATTCTCATTTTTATGTTTTTCCATAAATTTACTAAATAAACTTTCTGTTTATATATTCACTTTTACTTCTTATGTCTTATTTCACCATACGCATGCATGCTTTTGCCTTCACGGATATTAAGTTTAACGGCTATAACGAGCAAAACTAGACGTTCCCGTGGCGCTCGTTATATCCGAGTTTGACTGTATATAGATGTAATGTATAATGTATTCTAGGTTGTGCGTGCCTGTCTGGTACACTTAAGCATAAAATTTACGAAAATACTTTTTTGCCAAAAAATGTTGGAAAATTTCGTGGGGTCGGCTTAAATCCGGGGTCGGCTTCTATTCGGTCAGATACGGTATTTTTGCCCAACTGTGCTCCATTTTTGTCATGAGAATGACTTGCCACCCAAAGCCCTTCTTCTCTTGGACAATACCCCTGGCCATCCGACAAACCTAGCATAAGTCAGAACACCTCTAGATGTCAAAGTCGTTTTCCTCCCTCCTAACACCATGTCAGTTTTGCAACCAATGGACCAAGGTGTAATAGTGACCTTTAAAGCCAATTATCTCCGAAACACCTTCAAAGAAACGCTGCGAGTTTTGGAAAGTTCAGACAAAATCGTAAAGGATTATTGGAACTCATTCGACATTTTTAGGGACATTAATAACATCAACGCAGACAGGGAGGAAGTATCAGTGAATTGTTTGAATGAAGTGTGGGGCAAACTTGTCAGAATTTGTTTCCTTCGCAGGATTCCAACCAGTGGAGAACATCATAGATGACGTAGGAAGAATAGCACAAGAGGTGGGCTTGGACGAAGTGACAGATGAAGATGTAACAGAACTTTTGGAAAGCCATGGGCAGCCTCTTTCCAATGAAGACTTAGAAGAATTGGCCGCACAACTGGGAAGAGGAAGGAAGAGGAGGAAAGAGAGGAAGAAGAACTTCCTCCACGTGAAATAAAGACAAGCGCATCCTCTCAGACATAGATAAACTCACTGATGAGCTCTGCGAGATTGACCATTACTGGGAGCGGAGTGCTACAGCGAAGAGGAGCGTTATGGCATCCATGAGGCCTTATCATGAAATTTTGAAAGAAAGAAAGAAGAAATCACGACAGTCCACACTGCATGCATTCTTTAAAAAACGTGACGATCCTCAACCAGGGATTTTGTCAGAGGACTAACGCTGCTTCATTACGCCATTGCCGGTTGTAAGTGTACAAAATATATTTTTTAAATTTCCTTTATTATATTTACGTTATTTCAGAACTTTAAATGCAATGCCATTATATTACTCGTCAATGTTTGGGTGCTGGGAACGCATGTCATTGACTTCCCATTGATTTGCATTATAAAATCGTTGCAATTTACACCGATTCCGATTGCGCCAGTTTGTCCAGTAATGCATCCCTGGCGTAAATCAAGGGATACCTGTAGTGGCATATCGTAGAGGGAAAGTGATTGTGCTTCGATGGAGGGATGTGGGAGATATAACAGTTCTCTCTACCACCCATAACCAGGAAATGGTGATGGCGGAAGGAAAGAGTGGCAATATGCAAAGAAAACCAAAGGTTGTCATTGATTATAATGACACAATGGGCGGGGTAGACAGAGTGGACCAGCACCTTGCAGATTATCCCATTCCACAGAAGCGTACGAAAAAATACTATAAAAAATATTTTTCCTTCTGGACATAGCAGTATGGAATTCATTTGTTCTGTATAAAATGTTTGGAGGAGAACATGACCATTTAGAGTACAGAACACAGGTCATTGAAAAGACAATCGAGGTTTATAATCCTAGCGTCATCTCTCCTAGGGCTGGACGACCACCTTCGATGCCCTTCGCCTTTCAGGAAAACACTTCCCTGATTATATTCCCCCTACTGAAAAGAAGAAGAACCCCACGAAGCAGTGTGCATTGTGTGGACAAAAACGAGATGCCCGGGGAAAGCAGATAAGGAAAGAGAGCCGTTTCTACTGTGCGACATGTAATGTACCATTATGCGTGGTGCTGTGTTTTAGAATTTATCATTCAAGTTCAAATATATGAATGTTGTATATTTTGTACACAGTTTATTTGTTACATATGTGAATTAGTTATGTTTAATATTTAGTACTTTTTACCTATTATTAGTTATTTTTTATTGTATATTATTTTATTGTTTCATGTTTCTTACGTAAGTGTATATATAATTTACACCATATATATATATATGTATTTTTTATTGCATAGAAATGTTTTATGTTGTATATAAGTACGTTTTATACATAAGTTTTTCTTAATTTTGTAGTTTGCACCAAAGAAATGTAACTTTTAAATATGAATCGAGTTCAAGTACCTCATATCTATCAATAATATAAAAATTTTAAAGTTCGATAACATTTTTATTAAAATTTAATGTTAAAAAATGAATGTAATTCTTTATGATTATGATTTTTTCGAAAGTGCAATAAAAAAATGACTTTTTTTAGATCCTATATTGTAAAAAAATCATCAGGGAAGCGGTTAAGGGAATGTTCGAGTTCATCTTGTGAATTTTTTGTTTAAAAAGAGACGTGAACGACATAGTCTCTCTTTCGATTGTAACCATCATATTTTGCCATCTGATATTTCAAGTGGAACTATTATGAGTTTACGCTTACTCAGCATGATCGATGATTTATCGTTGTTGGCACTTCACGCTTGGGAAGCAAACCACGATATATCGTCACGTGGCTCTGAAAGGGTTAACCAGCACACTTTTTAATAATAATAATATTAAAATATATGCCGAAAAAAGGTTGTATATAGTATGCTTGGGTTTCCATTACATTCTCCATATTAAATTTGTCTGAAAATTGTACATAGACATACATAAAATAGGTATATTTACTACAGGAACATCATACTTTTTCGAAGCTTGAATAGAGTTCATTTTCTCCGTCTCTTGATCAATGACTATTTTAAAATTCATGTCATAACTTTGTCGGATTCCTCTGTTAACCTGGGATTTGGAAGAACATTTTTTCACAATATGATCAACATCCTTTTTGTCACCCATTTTAAAAATAACGGATAGGTAAAAACTCGCTAAGGAAGGTACAAAGAATATGCCGATGTACTGAAAGCTTCAATTCAATGACTAATGAGGAGTTCAGCTGCCGACTGAACTTAATCTATTTTCGCCTCAGATGCATTTCAAGTACAGTGTAATATGTACGCCTGATGGATTTACAATGTAACAAGTATCTTGTATCACTTAACAGACATGCGGAATGTATGCTGATTTATCAAAACGCGACTTTATGATTTTTTAAATTAATCTTACTTGGATATAAAGTGGGGTTTGCTTTTAAAATGTCATTTTTTGGAAAAAAACATCATGTTATATTTGAGACAATTAACTTAAATTTAATTACAAACTGTGGGAGCAAATGTGCAGAATTTGAGTAGAAAGGGTTAAAACATGATAGTGGCAAAATTTAACATCTTTTCAATAGCATTCATACTTGGTTCAAAAAGTAAATAGCGTAAATAGTATTTCCGTATCTAGGTGCACTGTTTATGCTATGCTAGTGTGATTTATGCAGGAGGTTTTCAAGTTTTCACCCAAACGAGTTCATATGTATTTCCATCTCTAAGTACGGTATTCCTGAGTAGCATCTGTTAAAGCGAGTGCTGTTTTGAAAAGAAAGTTCATATTTCTGCATTGTTCCTACTCTGCTGCAGTTATCAACATCTTTGTTCAAAAGTGCTCTTATTTTTTTGCAAAGCTAAGCCGAAAAATGTAAATAACTGTTGCGAATCGCATGCTAAATTCTTTTAAAAAATCGGAAATTGTAACGTAAAATGACACAAATAGCGGGAAAACTTAAAATGAAATTACATAAATACAGGGTTTTATTTACATTGGAATCATAGGAAAATTGATGGGACCCCTATAAAATGTTGTAAATAGCAGGAAAATGAGAACGTAAATATGGGCTTTTACTGTACATTATACTTTTAAGAAATTTGCAACCATAGAAAACTTGAAACTTCAAAAAATTGTTTCCATTACTACTAAAGGAGCTTTAGCAATGAGAGCTTGCAATAATGGATTCATAGGTCTTTGTAAGGTGGATCCTCAGTTTCCAAAATTCCAAACTTACCACTTTATTATACAGTCAAACTCGTTTATAACGAGCACGGTTGTAACGAGGTCACGGCTATAGAGAGTAAATGCTACCTCCAAGATAGGTTTACGAGCATTTACATACAAATATTTCACGTATATAACGAGCACGCTTCATGGATATATCGAGCAAACTTTGAACACTTCTCACTGTCTCAAACGCGGAGGCAGTCAGCCCCTTCAATCCTCATAGTGACCCAAGATATGTAACCTTGTGTTCTCGAGTCCAGCCTCCACACCCTATCCCTCGGGGAGGTTAAAGACCGCGGCATTGTTGTTAAAAAATAATCCCTTCGTCCAAACCAAGAATTCCCAACTTGCAGGTACAGTGGCACTCGCGGAGGTCCTTTGTCCTCTCCTCCCAAACCCCAGCTCTTTTACAGCCAGGAGGTTGTGTTTGGAAGGGGGTAAGGGGCTGAGGGCATGTACGATGGCGCCCACCCCCGTCGCTCAGCCGAATGCACCCAACACCCTTTCCCATGTAAAGATGGGAAGTCCCACGTTTAATCCGTCTCCTCATTATCTCCTCCTGGAATTGGTATGCTCGCAGTTTGCAAAGAAAGTTCGTAGCGTTGATCACAAAAATCAGTTGAGATTTTGCTCTTGAACGAGTAACATGTCCGTACATAAAAGGAAGTGTCTGTCTATTCACGAAAAGGTTGATATTATTCGAGAGTTAGAACGTGGTGAAAAAAATGTTGAAGTGTGCAAAAAATTTAATTTATCGTCGTCTACGGTTTCAACCTTATGGAAAAACAAAGAAGCGATTTTATCTGCACTAGAGAACAATCTAACAACAAACAAGAAAATGAGGAAGTGCGACTTGGGTACTGTTGATCAAGCACTTCTGGAGTGGTTTAAGAGGCAGAGAAATGCTGGTTTCCCCATCAAGGTACAGGCAGATAAATTTGCAAAACAGTTAGGACACGAGAACTTCACATGCAATAACGGGTGGCTTAATCGTTTTAAAAATCGGCATAACATTGTTTATGCGAAAGGCCCTGTCAGCAGATTCAAAAACGGCAAGTGAATGGGTGAAAAGTGTTTGGGAGGAGTGTCGAAAAGGTTACAGAGAAGAAGACATCTACAATGCCGACGAAACTGGACTGTTTTACAACATGATGCCTGATGCAACATTTAAATTCAAAGGTGACAAATGTGTTGGTGGCAAAATACCTAAGAATCGTTTAACAGTTTTAATGTGCGCAAACATAAATGGGACTGACAAAAAAAAAACTTTTTGTTATTGGTAAGTCACAAAAGCCACGTTGTTTCAAAAATGTAAAGAAGCTTCCCGTTGAATATGCAGCTAATAAAAAGGCATGGATGACTTCCAATATTTTTCAGCAATATGTAAGTCAGTGGAACAACGAGTTACGGAGGAAAAATAGAAACATTCTACTCCTTGTCGATAACTGTCCTGCGCACCCACATATGCAGGAGTTATCCAATGTAAAACTGGTGTTTTTGCCTACAAATGCGACTTCTATTTTGCAGCCAATGGACATGGGGATAATTAAAAGTTTTAAATGCCATTTCAAGCGATTTTTTGTTCTACAGTTGATTGAAAGGAGGGAAAGAGGGTTAGATGGCAACGACTCTGTATTGGATGCAATTCATTTGATGACAGATGCATGTTTCACCTACAACGATCATAAACTGTTTTCGAAAGACTGGTTTAATATCGGGAGAATTTTCGATTGATAACCATAACGTTGATGAAGATCAGAATGGCTTAAAGAAAATGGAATTGCGAATTTTGACCATGTAAATGACATTGACAATTTTGTTCATGCTGATGATGATTTGATTACCAGTGGAATTCCTACGGAGAGTGAAATAATAGAGACAGTATAAAGCACAGCAGACAGTGATGAAGACAATGTTGAATATGTTGAAGACACAACCCTGACGAAATTCGTACCAACTTACTCAGGATGCCGTGGAAACATTAAATGATTTTTTGAAAACATTGACATTTCCGATGATGTTTTTAGTGCACTAAGTGTAATAAGAGGAAACTTAAGAGACTTCAAAGTGAAATCTATGAAACAGGCTACAATTCGAAGTTATTTTTGTAAAAAGGGGAGTGATTAAGGATGCAGCTGTGAGTAAATTTTATATGTACGTATGTTTACTTTAAATTTTCTAGTTTATTCTCATTTTTAGGTTTTTTCATAAATTTACTAAATAAACTTTCTGTTTATATATTCACTTTTACTTCTTATGTCTTATTTCACCATACGCTTGCATGCTTTTGCCTTCACGGATATTAAGTTTAACGGCTATAACAAGCAAAACTAAACGGTCCCGTGGGACTCGTTATAGCAGAGTTTGACTGTAGATCAACAAATTCTGTGCGGAAAATTGGCAAAAATGCAGGAGGTAATGGGACTTGTCTTAAAAATTGTCAACTCGGTCACGGTTAAAGCCTTTCCGGAAGACGCACATTCAGAATATAGTGATTTATCACTACACTCGGAAGTTTGCTGGCTAAGTAAAGGGCGTGTTTTAGAAAGGTTTCTGGGGTTTATAACAAAAATTAAAAGTTTTTTAAATGAGAGGGAAGATGTCTATAAAGAACTTGAAGGTGTTGATTGGCTTTTGGATTTGGCTTTTCTAACACACGTTACAATTATTTTATTGAACAAATTAAATTTGGAGCTCCAAGGAAAAAAGTAAAAACATGGCCAAAATGATAAGCTTTGTGAATTGCTTTAAAAGTAAGCTACAAGTCATAATTTCTCAATTAAATAGAATAATGTAAAACATTTGAAATATTTAAAAGAAATTATTTAACAGGGAGCAAGTGAAAATGTATTATCAATGAAATCAGAAATTTACAATGATTTGTTAGTAAAATTAGAAACAATTTGAAGAGCATTTTCAAGATTTGAGAAAGCTGGAACCCAGTGCTACATTTTGTTTAAATCCTTTTTCCATAATTGACATTGAATGTATTTCAGCTAAAATAAAAGATAAGTTCAACATAGATGAAACAGACCTGGAAGATGAAATCATTATGATGCAAAATGACATATAGTTGAAAGCAAGGTATAACTATTCAACCTTTTGGAAACTTGTTTTATCTGATAAGTTTCCAAATATAAAAAATATTGCTTCAATTTTGAATGCGTATTTTCCTTCCATATATTTATGTGAATCGTTATTTTCTAACATGAACTAACATGAATCAAAAACCAGAAATGCACTCAGTAATGAACACTTTGAAGATTGTTTACGTCTCTCTGTTTCGAGTTACATCTCCAATTACCAATCACTAACTCAAGATATGAAGTGTAAACGTGCCCATAATCGTGGAAATCAAGATAAAATTGAAATAAATTAATCAGTTATATATTTTGTTAAATTTAAAAAATATTAGATAATAAATGCATTTGTAGTCTGATTCATTACTACAATCGCTTTCTATGTATTGAAAAAATAAGTAGACTGCAAGACAATTACCAGGCTCAAAGTAGCCTATGATATGAAAATTTTTGGGCACCACTGCTCGAACGTGCGTGGACCAGTGGTTTGGGATGGCTTTATCAGAAACTGTTGGACAGAAAATTAATGCCAAGTTTTGAGCATGAGTCTAAGTTCAAAGTACAATAAATTACAGATGAACTGAGCACACGCCGAATTGGCCGGGTGGGCACCAGTGGGATTTGATGCGCAGCCACCTCCTCGTGGTGAGTTTTGGGTAGCATCAAACTAGCAAAGAGCTGCGCGTTAGCACAATATTTCCAGTGCTCTACAACCTTGATAAAATTAATGGATTGTGGCGTCCCCGACATCCCCGTACCGTTTAGTCACGTCACTGTTATGTGACGGCATAACCTTTCTGGTCCCAGTGGAGACAGGAAAAATGATTTGGCTCATTTCAGCATCAAAAGTCCAAAAAGAAAAAATATGCAGTTTCAAAAACAGTATTTTTTATTGATATTCCAAAAATTCAAGGCCGTTGCGGAACCCGAAGACATCACATATGACTGTAATTTTAACCATGTATTATGTGCACCAAAACACAACTTTTGAGGGTGGTAGCATTTCACATTTCGAAAAAAAAACTTTTTTAACCCACCCTAACTTACAATCTTCGGAACTGAACCATTTTAAAGAAAAAATCATTAAGTTTTTTCGAGTTTCTACAGTCTGAAATCCCTCATGTTAATTGTTTAATTAAAATATTTTTGGGAAATCTTGCCATTTTAATGGGATGTTGCCTTGGCAACCAATTACATTGTTAAACCTCAAAATCCTATTATTATTTCAACCCTTATGAATGAAAGCATGCTTTGAATGATTTTAATATGAGAAAGAAGGAGAGGGAAACTATTTCTATAGAAACCAATGTAAACAACATCCATTGCGTTATTTACGAGAAGGAATACATTTGAATGCAGAATACTGATAATTTTCATATAAAAATTACTTAGAATCACAAGATGGAAAACTGAGGAAATGATATGTTATTTTGTGCATCAAGCTTAAACTGAAAGTTGACATTTGAGAAGGAGAAAAAATCCTGTATTTACCGGGAATCAAACCAGAGTCTCCCCATTGCCAGATAGGTGCTTGATAGCTTACTCGGTTAAATTACTTACCCAGCAAGTGGAAGACACGAGTTTGATTTCCTGCAAGTACAAGATTTTTCTCCTTCTCAAATGTTTACTTAGAATCATCATATGAGTTTGAGACTTGAAACAACGAATGCCTAAAAGGAGAAAGTTTGTTTTCCTGCCATCCATTTTTTAATATGTTTTGAATCAACCAACATCAGTTTTTAACCTATTCTTAGTGATTTGCATTGTTGCCAGTTTTGTGTAATTGCATACCACTGATTTAGATAATAGTTTCGCATTGCATCTATTCACAAAATTCCATAAAAAAACTTTCTCGTTGAATTTCAACGGACATCTTTCTAGTACCATAATAAAAGATACTAATGGACAATGAAATATAATTACCTTGTGTGTTTAAAAACAGCACTCCAGCCTGAAGGAGGTTGTCTCCATCAATTTTTGAATTGACAAGTCCTAATCCCTCTTCACTGCAGCCAACGCCCGCCTCCAATATCTGACGGATCAAGTATCAGTTGGACAGCATTCAGCCATGATAACAGTATAATGCAGTTATGGTTAACCGATTTGCATAGCATATATTGTATAGCAAAATTCACTGTGAATTCCTATAACTTAGTATTTTCCACAGCTTTAAATAATTCACTATGACCCAGGTTTCAATGTGATACATAATCTTCCGGTAAAGAAATGAGGTTACAGAGAGAGTATATAAATAGTCAATGAGGGGCATAGGGGATGGAAATTATAAGGGGGTTAAGAGTGGAGTGGTGAGGAGGGGCTTCGAAGTGTTGGTAGCCATAAGAAGGGAAAAGCTTAAGTGGAAGGGGTGTCGATGGGAGAAGCCGGTGAGGGTTCATAGACAGAGAGGAAAGGTGAGAGATGGCAAGCAGTGGGGAATGAGTAGGGAGAACATGCTCATTTATGATTGGTTGGTCTTTCTGGGACGCACATAGTATGATCTCCAATTGTTCTAGGGCATCGACCATCCTTAAGCCTTTACGCATCACATGTAGCACTTCAGAGAAAAGGAGCTCCAGCGGTTTTCCTCCAAAAGATTCGAGGAAAAGTGCGAGCAACCACCCTTCAGTCTGAATGACCATTTATGCTCACTCTCGTTTTGAAATTCCCTCCTGTTTGTCCAATATAAGAGGAACCACAGATATCACATGAAATCTTGCACACTCCACACTCATCTTCTACTTCTAATTTGTCTTTAAAATTACAGAGTAGTTTTAATACGTTAAAAGGGGTACAGAAAGATGCCTTGAGGGGTAAACTACAATTCTTAGGTAATATTTCCTTCAAATTATCCAATCTATTCCCCAAACACAACCTTTCCTCCCCATCAACGAACCCTCAAAGTCATCTCCCATCGACTTCCCCACTTAACCTAACCATTTCCCCCTCTGATGGCTATCCGATTCATCAAAGCCCCTTCTCTCCACTCCACACTCAACCCTCTTCCAAACTTCTCCCCTCGCCTTTCTATTTTCCTCCCCAACGACCCCTCATAGACCATATATCAGAGGCGTGTCAACGATTCTCATTACAAAACAAAATGACATAGACGTGTCGGGGATGCCTAAGAGACATATCTGAATTGCTTCGGATACAGGATATGTTTTACGGTTTGTAAATATATGAGCACAGGTTTTTTCATGCGGCTATCAAACTTCTGAAGATTATCGTATGTGGCTCCTAGGATAAGTTTGGTCACCAATGATATATATATATATATATATATATATATATATATATATATATATATATATATATATACGAGGGTTGATCATTTAATTCACGGAATGAGCACAGAACAAGTTTAATCTCCATCAGAGAGGTCATCTGACAATTTCTCCTTTTCAAAAAAGTCTCCTTTGAAATGTATGCACTTTTTCCAACGCCGTATTCAAATGTCGAATGCCTCATGCAACCTGTTTTTTAAAATGCTGCGAAGTGCTGTTGTTGTGGCTTTGCAAGCTTCCTCGTTCGACTCGAAACGCTTACCCTTCAGAATTTTTTGTTGCAGAAACAAAAAGAAATCACATGGCACTAAGTCTGGTGAATAAGGAGGATGTGGCAAGACCTCAGCACCAATTTTTTTGATCACTGACTGCACAAGGTTTGCAGTATGGGGCCTGGCATTATCGTGATGAAGTAACCACTTTACTTCTCAAATTTCTGGACGTTTCTCACGAATGGCAAGGCGAAGCTTAACTCGCAGCACCTCGGCATATGCTTCCTTATTCATATTCGTTCCATGTGGCACAAAATGTGTGACAAGAATGCCTTTCACATCAAAAAACAAAAGAGCCATTTGTTTGTTAGAAGAACGAGCAGTTCGAAATTTCTTCGGTGTTGGTGAGCCAGTATGCTTCCATTCCCTTGACTGTCGTTTAGTCCCTGGATCTTAGTGGTACACCCAAGTCTCATAACCTGTCACTATGTGGTTTAAGAATGCTTGGTCCTCCCCCTCAAACCATTTGACAATTTCCTTGCACAAATCAACACGTTTCTGTTTCTGCACCGGAATCATATTGCGCGGAATCCAGTGGGCACAGATTGGTGACATTTTCAGACAATCCGTGACAATTTTGAAAGCACTGCCATAAGAAATATTCATTCTGGATGATAACTGGTGAAGTGCAATTCATCTGTCTTCATCCAAGATTTCCTGAGCTCTTGCAAGAGGGAGTTGTGGAAGAGGTATGCTGACCAGTTCGTGGTTCGTCAGCAACAGATTCACGTCTTTCTTTGAATCATTTGTGCCACTTGAATATGGCAGTTTACTTGAGACATTCATCATCATAAGCTTCACTCATTTCCTGAACTGTTTCTGAAGCACTTTAACCTCGTCTAACACAGTAACGACTGACATAATGCTGTTCAGTCTGTAAGTCTGCCATGGCACTGTTTTCAAAACAATCGTCACTCGCACACTATGGAAAATAGCTCTGGAACGCACCTCTAAAGTCACATGAACAAACATGTATGCACCTAGCCTACTCAGTAGGCTTCAGAGTGAGCACCCCTAGCGGTCGTTTCCCAAAGTTCGGGCCATAAACAAAGATCTCATGCCATTCCGTTAATTAAATGATCAGTATTAGTATATATATTCAGGAACAGCATAAAGACTGCAAAGGCATTACCAGAAGCAGACAGTGATTCAGATCACAGCCTTCTAATAGTTGACATAACTACAAAGCTCAAACACATTAGAATAACGAGAAGAGAAAGACAGAATTGGGAACTAGAAAAACTGAAAGAAAGGCAGGATGTAGTTAGCATGAAGTTGAAGATCGCCTAAGAAATTTGGAAAACAGACCAAAGACCGTGGATATAGAATGGGAAGAAATTAAAACCAGTATCAAGGATACCTTGGATAAAGAGATTGAAAAACAAGAGAAGAATATCAGAAAACAATGGATCACTAAGGAAATGCTGGAGAAAATTGATGAGAGACGAAAATGGAAAAACGTTAACAGTGAAGAAGGTAGAGCCAACTATAGACGTATAAACAATGAGTTGAGAATGGTAACAGATAAAGCTAGAGAAAATTGGAAAAAAGAAAAATGTGATGAAATAAAATATGATATGATGTATGCTAGGGTACTGAAATTAGAAGATAAGAAGTCTAAGGGAATTCATGATAAAGGAATTATGAATACAGATGGGAAGATAGTCTCAGAAACAAAGGATGTAGCACAGGTATGGGAAGAATACATTAAGGAACTAAACAGCAAGCATGCATAATCAGCAAAAATAGAACTGGAAGATGAGGAAAACATTGAAGAAGGCAACTTAAGACCAAGTATTACGGAGAGAGAAGTAAAAAAAAGCGAGAGTGGAACTAAAGAAAGGGAAAGCCACAGGCAGCGATGGAATACCACCTGAGGTATTAAAGTCGCCAAAGGCTATGCAGTGTAAAGACTACAGAATGATAAGCCTTCTGTCACACACTTCCAAGATCATCACGAGGATTCTAAATAAAAGGCTAGAGAAAAAGGCAGAAGAAATAATAGGGGAAGATCAATTCGGTTTCAGAAAAGGACGAGGAACTAGAGATGCTATAGGAGTAGTTAGAATCATATCAGAAAGGGCAATAGAATACAGTCAAGATATCTGCGCATGTTTCGTATACTGGCAAAAGGCCTTTGATAGAGTAAATTGGGTAATGTTGATGAAGATATTAAAGGACATAGGTGTAGACTGGAAAGACAGGAGACTGATCAGGAATCTATATGTGAATCAAGTTGTAAAGGCCAGGTTGGAGAATGCAGATACCTGCGAAGTAAATATCGGTAGAGGAGTAAGATAGCTGCTGCCTATCTCCGACCCTATTCAATATACAGTAAAAAACTGTATTTACGTTATCGATATGTACATTTTCCCTCTATTTACAATATATTTATTAGGTCACATCAATTTTCCTATGATTCCAATGTAAGTAAAACCCCGTATTTATACAATTTCATTTTGTTTTCCTGCTATTCACGCCATTTTACGTTAGAATTTCCGATTTTTTGAAAGAATTTATTATGCGATTCCCAAAAGTTTTAAAAATTTTTTGGATTAGTTTTGCAAAAAAATCAGAACACTTTTGGACAAAGATGTCGATAACTGCAGCCGAGTAGGAACAGTGCCCCTAGAGGCAAAAATATGAACTCCTTTTCAAAACAGCACTTGCTTAAACAGGTGCTACGATGCAACGATGTTAATCATGAGCAACGTACTTATAGACGGAAATACGTACATATGAACTCTTTTGAGAGAAAACTTCAAAACCTCAGACATAAATCACACTAACAGAGCACTCAGATATGGAAATACTATTTAGGTAGGCTTTGAACCAAGTATGAATGCTATTGAAAAGATCTTCAAGTATGGCGCTATCATGTTTTTACCCTTTCCACTCAAACTCTGCCACTTGGCTCCCACAGTTTGCAATTAAATTTAAGTTAATTTGTGGTAATTATATTACTGTATTGTCCCAAATATAAAGTAATGTTTTTTCCAAAAAATGAAATTTTAAAAATGGCCCCCGGATTATATTTGAGTAATAGTAATTTTAAAAGATAATAAAATCATGTATCGAAAAATAACCGTACATTCCGCATGTCTGTTAAGTGATACAAAATACTTGTTACATTGTAGATACATTAGGCATACATGTTACAATACACTTGAAAAGCATCTGAGGCAAGAATAGATTGAGTACAGTTGGCAGCTGAACTCCTCATTAGTCGTTGAATTGAAGATATCAGTGCATCGGCGTATTCTTTGGGCCAATATTAGCAAGTTTTTACCCATCCGTTATTTTAACAATGGGTGATAAAAAGGATGTTGATTATGTTGAGAAAAAAGGTTCTTCCAAATCCCAGGTTAACAGAGGAATCCGATGAAGTTATAACATGAATTTTAAAATAGTCATAGCTAAAGAGGTGGAAAAAATGAACACTATTCAAGCTTCGGAAAAGTATAATGTTCCTGACGTAAATATACCTATGTCTATGCACAATTTTCCAGAAAAATGTAATATGGAGAATGTCATGAAAACCCAAGCATACTATACTAGGATTTTAATTTGGCATATACTTTAATATTATTATAATTAAAAAGTGTACTGGTTAAGTAAATAAATAAATATACTCTTTATAAATTTGTCTCTTTTAACACTGATTTTATTGTTAGTCTTACTGTAACAAATGAGGGAGTTTAAAAGTAAATTCAGTTTATCTATTTTTCATTTTCGCTCAATTTGCACTTTCCCGCAATTTACACTTTTTTCCCAGGTCCCTAGAAAAGTGTAAATAAGGGATTTTACTGTACATGGAGAAAGTCTAATGCAAGAAGTGTTAGAAGACACAGGAGATTTCAAAATTGGAGGAAGGATTATAAGAAGAGTAAAATATGCGGATGATCAAGTACTTCTAGAAATAAAGGAAGATGAACTCCAGAAAATGATAAATACACTAGTAATAACAGGTAGAAAATACAGTATGGAAATAAATACAGAAAAATACAAGGTCATTCGAATATTGGGCAAAGAAGAGAATCTGAACATAAATACTGGAGGAAAACCTTTAGAACAAGTTTCAGATTATAAATACCTTGGAAGCATCATAACAATGTACGGATGAGATCAGAACTAGAATAGGAAAAGCAAAAGCGGCTTTCAGAAGAAAGAAACACCTACTTACGGGGAATATAAGGGAAGATATCAGCATGAAGTTAATAAAATGCTATGTATGGAGTATAGCTCTGTACGGGGCAGAAACATGGATGCTAAGGAAAAATGACTCCAAATACTTGGAAAGCTTTGAAATGTGGACTTGGAGGAGAATGTTGAAGATAAAATTGACAGATAGGATGAAGAACGATGAAGTGCTATGAAGAGTAGGAGAGAAGCGAATGATTATACAGAATATTAGAAAGAGGAAGGCAAACTGGGTTGGACATTCCCTGAGGAAAGAGGTATGATTAAAGATGTGTTAGAAAGGAGGGAAACTAGATGGAAAAAGGGAAAGAGCTAGGAAAAGGTTTCAGCTGATAGACCATAAGGGAAACAGTTATCAAGATATGAAGAGGACAGTGGAAAATATGAGTATATGAAGAACCAGGTTCAACCATGAAAAATCAGAGACCTATCTACGGACAGACTACCTATGATGATAAATATACAGTAAAACCCCTTATTTAACTTTTCTAGGGACCTGAGAAGTAAGTGTAAATTGCGGGAAAGTGGAAAATGCAGGAAAGTGCAAATTGGGGGAAAAGGAAAAATAGCTCAACTGATTTTACTTTTAAACTACATTGTCTGCTAAGACGGTAGCGGCCGCAAGGAAACCGTAAATCCTACATTGTAATGAATCCCGCTCGTATGTTCCTCATTTCTGGTATCACGCTCAGTTACCTGTTGTCATAGTGTGCTATATACTCGACGTCGTTTACGAGAAAATGCCCTTTGAAAATCGCGATCCGGGAGTCATCAAAATAAGAACTTTAAATCATGATCAATACATAACGAGATGGTAAAGCGAATGGGTGATCCGTAAAATTATGTTCGTTAAGAATTACGGTGAAGAATTACGATGAAGAAAATAGTAGTTATAATGCATTGAATACTAAAAAAAAAAAATGGTTTGCAAGTTTTATCGACGATATGCTAGAAATTGCGAACAAATTTTAAAAAACCGGAGAAAAAATATTGGTCCCTTCGGGAATCGAACCCCGGCAAAAATATTTGAAATCCAACTCGTTTCCCCTAGACCAACGCTCCAAGAAAATTAGAAAAGGACTTTTAACGTTCTTATTTCGATGACTCTCGGATCGCGATTTTCAAAGGGCATTTTCTCGTAAACGACGTCGAGTATATAGCACACTATGACAACAGGTAACTGAGCGTGATACCAGAAATGAGGAACATACGAGCGGGATTCATTACATTGTAGGATTTACGGTTTCCTTGCGGCCGCTACCGTCTTAGCAGACAATGTAGCCGCTTGCGCGTGATGAGCCATTCACAATGTTTTGAGCGTATATCGTAATTTTTACGTACAATATGCTTCTTTTCTGATTTCTTTTTGCCCATGAAAAAGTTTTAACGTTCTTATCTCGATGACTCTCGGATCGCGATTTTCAAAGGACATTTTCTCGTAAACGACGTCGAGTTGGCACCTAGGTAGAAATAGGAGTCCGTTATTTTGCATATAATTTCATTCTGCAAAGTCGCAATCCGATACGAGTGTCACACCTTGGGGCTTCTTTTGTGAGACATGTCAGCTGATTACTCCGATCCCGATGACGTAATGCCTGTCCCCTCTCCGTCTACCTTATCTAGCAGTTCAACTCTTCGTTGTGCTGCCTGCCTGTTCGGCGATCACTGTGTAAACCTGAAGCAATTGTGAAAAATATTCTTTCTACTATTTTTATTCCTTAATAATGGCTACTAGTAAAAGGAAGAAGCTGACAATTACGGAAAAAGTGAAAATCATTCAAGAAGTGGAAAAGAACCCAAGCATGCCTGCGATAGAAATTGCACGCAAATTTAATCTTGCACCGTCTTCATTGTTTTGTATAATGAAGAATAAACAATTAATACTTGACGAAGAAGTGAAATGTGGGGGTAAAGCCATCAAAAGAAAAAATATCAAATCATCACCATATGATGAAATGGAGAAGATATTGATAGAGTGGTTTGTGGGAATGCGCTCCGCCAACCTCCTAATCAATGGTGTACTGTTGAAGGAGAAAGCAATTATGGTAGCATCTAGGCTTAGAATAGAAAACTTTAAGGGTTCCAATGGATGGCTGGACAGATTTAAGAAGCGCCATGGACTTGAATATAAAAGTGTTTGTGGCGAAAGTGCTAGTGTTGATGAAGGAGCTGTTGACTACTGGAAGAGTGTAACATTGGTAAGGTATTTAGAAGGCTATAAGCCGAATGATATTTTTAATGCAGATGAAACGCATTTTTTTTCAACCTTCTTCCATCAAAAACTCTTGCTACTAGAGGAGACAAGTGCCATGGTGGAAACAGAAGTAAATATAGGATAACTGCACTTTTATGTGCAAATTCAGATGGCAGTGAAAAGTTGACGCCTCTAATAATAGGTAAATTTGCCAAGCCAAGGTGTTTTAAAAATGTACAGGCATTGCCATGTAAATATGCCAGTAATAAAAATGCATGGATGACAACGGATATATAAAAAACATTTTTGAAATCATTAGATGCAAAGATGGGTAGTGCAAATAGAAAAATTCTTCTATTTATTGATAAATGTCCAGCCCACCCTCCAGATACTGATTTTCTTCGCAATATTAAAGTGGTGTTTTTTCCAGCTAATTGTACTAGCCATCTGCAGCCACTTGACTTGGGCATTATTCACTCCATGAAAGCAAAGTACAGGAAGGCTTTGGTGCAGAAAGCAGTATCCTACATTGAGATGAATAAACATTTGATACTGAGCATCCTTCAGGGTTTGCATATGGTAACAGCTGCATGGAATTCAGTTACACCTCAAACAATATCAAACTGTTTTCATAAGGCTCCGTTCAATTGCAACAATGCTATGGAAATTGATGTAGATATCGATGTGATTGACCACGAAAATTGCACCTGACATGGACACAAATTTTGAAGAGTTTGTCCGGTGTGATGATCTTGAGAGTACGTCTGGTCCTCCACAAGACGTGGAAGAAATCTGTAATACCAAAGAGGCAGAGGATGAAGAGGCAGTAGTAGAAGAAGAGGCAGTACAAGAAGAAGAATCAGTTCCCACACTTGGTGAAGCGGTTCAGGCACTTGAAGTGGTGCGAAGATATTTGACTTCTTTTGATGTGAACAGCACTACTATATCAAAAGTAAATTCTTTGGAGCGAGAAGTTCTGAATGTTCAGAGCACCTGCCAGAAGAAGCAAACAAGTTTGCTGGACTATTTTAATAAATAATTTTCTTGTAGCTATGTATGTTTGGTTTTTGAATAATTTTGATATTTTTTTGTGAAATTCCAAATATATTTTAATATTTTCTATTTAATGTTGTATGATGAAGCTTTTTAAAGGAGGTATGAAAAATTGTTTCAAGATTTATGTCAATTTTGAAAATACTTTTTTAAATTTTGAAATTATTTTTTGTAATCATATGAATGATTCATTACAGAAATTTTCATATTCAATAGCAATAAGGCTTGTTTGTCACTGGAATTTGTTTATAATTGTTTATTTTAAAAGTATTAATATAAGTATTGTGCATACAAAATTGAAAAATGGATTTTTATTATAGAGACCATTTTCAGTGGCCTTATTCTGGTATTGTATAATGGAACTAATACACAAGCAAAAAAGATAAATTTAACTCATTTTAATTGAAAACCTCCATTTAATGAAAGCCTCGATTTAGTGAAATATATTCTAATCCCCCAGCGATTCGTTAAATAGGGGTTTTTACATAGTTTATATGTAGCAATTGTCGGGACATGAAAAAATCTTCACTAAATCCGGGATTTCACTAAATGCGGGAACATTAAATCGGGGTTTTACTGTATCTTGTATCACTTGACAGACCTGTGAAATGTTGGATGATTTTTTGAAACAATTTTATGATCTTTTATAATCACTAGTAGTCGAATATAACGTGGGGCTGCATTGCATTATTTGTTGTTGTGTTATTAGTTGTCCTTGATTCAGAGAAGCAAACTTTTGTATTAAAAATATATCTAATAATGAAATATCTGTGTGAAAAATTAATTTGTTTTAATGGTAAGATGAAATGCTTGCAGAATGCAAGCACCAAGTGCTTTGTGTGTGTATGTGTGTATATATATATATATATATATATATATATATATATATATATATATATATATATATATATTACATATACACACACACACAGTCTCTGTAACCTCATTTCCTTAGCTGAAGATGATGTATTACATGGAAACCCAGGTCATAGTGAAATATTAGAAGCTGTGGAAAATGGTAACTTTTTCATTATATTTGTACATCACTATTTAAAACTAATTTATTATTAAGTCCTCAGTTAAACAAGCACTCAAAGAAATACTAACCTAAAAGTATTCGTTCCTAGGCTTATTATTCAGCAAAATTTTCAAAAGAATTACGACATACCGTGAATTCTATTGAGTGTCCAGAGCCAAACTGAGCAGAGCTGGAGAACACGATGGATGGCTCAGAAGTCACTTTGGTAGCAATCTTATTTTCATTGGTAACCAAGTAATTACAGTTTTTATCATCCCAACCTGAAAGATGTAGATATTAGACACCAATTCAAGAACTGAGAAGTATTTAAGATGCAATGATGTCATTCAATTTATAATAATGGCAGCACAACTTAAAACTGTATTAACCCAAAAGGGAGGCAAGTTTTTTTCTGCTAAATAATTGAGTAAATAGTTTCAAATGCTGCATGGAACACCTCAACACTGATTCTATACCCACAAAAATGCAATTATTTATACATACACAATACCATATCTACTCACATATAGGCCGCCACTGCATATAAGCCGCACTCTTGTTTTTTGAGACCGAATCAAGGGGAAATAAAGTTTTCAAGAATAAGCTAAGCTTCAAAAATTGTGATTAGGCGTAAAACATTCTGAGTAATCACTACAGTAAAACCTCGTTATTTCAATCCCGGATTATTCAAAATAGCGTGTAATTTTAAGATAACAACAGTACCCGGCCAACATAATAGGATTTTGCTTAGTATGGATTATTCGAAGTCATGATCTGGTCCGGTGATTCGCGAACATTTCATTTAATTCAAAGCCTTGACCCATATTGTGTGCTTAAGTGGAAAGTTTGTGCATGCACATGACAAAGGAATCGCGTTTTTATTCTTCATTTCTCGCAAACGAAATATACATTGCCCCCCAAATAGGTAACTTCTTTTTACTTATTTAATAGTCAATGTGAAATAAAATCATAGATGATAAAAATAGAGGAATCATCTTATCCTTGCATCACTAGACATTCTTTATTCCAGGTTCTCGGATTACTTCAGGTATACTACTTTATCGTAGATCTCTCTCTACCTCTTCCCCGTAAGTTTTTCGAAAAAAAAACTTCAAATAAGGATAAACAAAGATGCTAGAAGTGCACAGGGACAGGAGAGATGAGGTTTCGTATTTGCCCAATCAACAAAAAAATGCCAAAAAATAAAAAATTTTAGGTTAGTAATTTGAGCACGATCTTCAATGTTATTCTCACTATCACTCTCTGAACTGACACTTTCTTCCGAATCACTTTCAAGTAAGACTTCAGTCTACTTTTCATCACCAGGTATTGCTTGCACTTTTCTATCAGTTGACAGTTAAGTGTCGGTAAATGTTTAAAGAGATTTTTTAATCTTCGAAAAGAAATCTACTTATTTTTAACAGAAGAAAATGCTGATAGAATTTTAACAAGTTTTAATAATGTTAATTTTCTCAGTTCACTTGCTTTTTTACCAGACATTCGAGAGTATGTAAATGTTTTGAATACATCCTTACAAGGAAAAGATCAAAGTATTAGCGATCTATATAGCCATATAACTGGATTTCGAAACAAATTACCATTGTTAAGACCAAATTTTGAGAAAAACAATTTAGTTCATTTTAAATCCTGCAAGGAGCTTTTTGATGAAATGTCGCAACTTGATATAAATATAAATTTTAAAATATTTGTTCCTAAATTAGACGCTCTTATTGAAAATTTTAACAATATATTTGGTCAGTTTGATGCACTTAAAGCTGTTATAATGTTATTTAACAATCCTTTAAATATCAATATTGAAAAAGTGGATCCTAAATATCAAATGGAATTATGTGAGTGGCAG
Organism: Tanypteryx hageni; assembly: GCA_028673005.1. Taxonomy (NCBI): domain Eukaryota; kingdom Metazoa; phylum Arthropoda; class Insecta; order Odonata; family Petaluridae; genus Tanypteryx; species Tanypteryx hageni. The sequence goes on from CM054112.1 coordinate 263,779,276, forward strand.
GCAGATGCATTGATTGGATGCAGAAAAGAAACTGGAACAGATTTGTTTAAGCTTTTATCAAAAGAAAAATATCCAAACTTAAGAGATTTGGGACTTTAAATAACTTCTATGTTTGATAGTACATATATTTGCCAACGAGGATTTTCCAATATGAAATTTATTAAATCAAAATACAAGAAATGCATTAAGGACACGACACTTGAACAGATACTTTGGATCACAACAACTACTGTCCGCATCATAAAGACGTGCATCTCAACTTTGACGGGCGATCATTTGCGCTACGTTTATTGGAAAGAATATACAAAAATACCATAGGAAAGCTTATTTTATGCTTAATAAGGTTTGATTTTATAATATATTTAGAAAGAAAATGTAAAATTTTACGGCAAGTTAAACACAGAAACTACCCGTAAAAACCAGCTACGCAGTCAACTTTCGTAAAAGTAGTCAAATATAATAATTCATAAACGAATAACTACTCTAGAAAATATTTTGAAATTTAAAACAGTGATAAACTAAGATATAATAGAGGCAGTGCAATAATTTTCTAAGCTCTATGTTAATTACAATGGTTTTAATTGGGTTACAACTTTAAAAAGAAACTCGTCAGTGGGGAAAAATGATAGAGGAATTCTGAAAACACTGTTGTAAAGAGAGACATAAAGAAAATTTTTGTAGGAATCAGATCAGTTTTAACGTTTTTGTTTAATTAATTTTAATCTATGCACAGTACTGTATAGGTTGCTTTCTGGGCACTTTGCGATGTTGCCAAATGTCTCCTTTCTCTCCCTCGCTGGTAGGCAGTCTCTCACCTTCGTCATGGCTCGCACAAAAACCCCTATCTCCTCATAAGTTTTGTCCTCACTGATTTTGTCGCTGCTGGAATCCTCATCGAGGTTGATAATTAAGGGTTCCACGATATTCTTTAGCACTTGGTCCTTGGCGGAGTAAAAGTCCTCCACCTTGATAGTGTGCTTCACAGTGTTTTCCCACACGCGCTTCAGGGTGTTACGCAGTGCCTCCTTGCACAGTTGCAGGAAGTCTTTGATTTTGTGCATTTTGTTGCGCTTCGCCACGTAATTTTTAACCCAAGCCCATATAAGCTCGATTGCATTGAGCTCACAATGGGCCACTGGAGTCCAAATTAGCTTTACTCTCTTGCCACTCTCTTTGATGACGCTATCTAGCAAGTATCTGTGAGACTTGAAATGAGGTCTACCGAGTTCAAGTAGTTCGCTAATGGTTAAAGACTCATATGTATCTTGCCAGCCGGAATCATCTACCTCTGGCTCGATGCGATGCTCAATTAGCCAATTTATTATATCGTCCTTACGCCAACTTTTGGACGGATTTCTTGTTGTTGGGTCTTGCATGGTGTGATACGGAGCTTGGTCAATAACAATAGCGGTTTCATGATCTATCGCATTTAAAATCCTTCTAAAATACTCTTCAAAGTGTCGAGCATTCATCTCGGAATGATAGTCACCATCCTTTTTGTTTTCCTCGAACACGAGCATACAGTCATTCTCAGGCTGGAGAAAACCATCTTCACCCCCTATATGCAAAATAATCATTCTTTTTCCGGCACCAGAGGGAGTAATAAGGCCACCTTTCCAGCAACTGACCTCTTGATTTACACCTCGATCAAAGTCAATATCATTATTACTTTCATTCACATTTTCCTGCCAACCATATGATAGTGTGTGATTTGCTCCACAAAATGTTTCGTCCAAATATGTAATTTTCCATCCTCTTTGAAGAGCTGACTTTGTTTCCCGGAAGCCAACCATCTTCATCCACCCTAACAAAGTAGATTCACTTATGTCTGGAAAATCTGATTTTAGTTTGATTAGAATATTAGAAACTATTGGATATTGTTTTCTTTAGTAAAAACTATGCACTTTTCTTCATAGCACTCCTTGAAACATTTCGTCTAATACAATTCGCACTCTACCGCTGCTTTTTTTGGGAGAACTTTCTGAAGGACGCTCATTTTCCTTGCACTCATTACTTACAATTACTACAGTCCTTTCACTAACATTACAACACATTGCAGTATTTTTAACAACCTGATTAGGATCAAATTTAATCACACCATCTTTGACCATTTGATAAAATGTTCTAGCACTTTGAATGACATTTTTCTCATGGCTACGTAATTTTTTGTTAATCACAAAAGGCTCACTTTCTAAATTATTTTCTTGATCACTCGAGAAAAGACCGTATTTGTTACTACTAATATTTTCTATTCGTTGTAAGGCTTGTCCCTTTCTTCGAGGCATAGCGAAAACGCGAGGCACCAACTGGACTGAGATGAGACACTAAATGAACTAAGAAAACAAAACTCTAGAAAAAACAAGTACCTTCTTTATTACTCATTACATGAGTCATTAGCAACCTCCAATGAGGCTGTATAGAGAGAGAAAGAGATAGGAGTTTAAATCCCACTCAGCCATCCCGCACTCCAGATTGATGTGGCAACGTCGCTACCTACACCAGTGTAAGAAATGAAGCGCCTTATGGCCACAAAGAAAAATATCTATATAAATTTATTAAAAGTCTTTATTAAAAATTTGGTTCCTACAAAAAATTTTCTTTATGTCTCTCTTTACGACAGTGTTTTCAGAATTCCTCTATCATTTTCCCCCACTGACGAGTTTCTTTTTAAAGTTGTAACCCAATTAAAACCATTGTAATTAACATAGAGCTTAGAAAATTATTGCATTGCCTCTATTATAACTTAGTTCATCACTGTTTTAAATTTCAAAATATTTTCTAGAGTAGTTATTCGTTTATGAATTATTATATATGACTACTTTTACGAAAGTTGACTGCGTAGCTGGTTTTTACGGGTAGTTTCTGTGTTTAACTTGCCGTAAAATTTTACATTTTCTTTCTAAAAATATTATAAAATCAAACCTTATTAAGCATAAAATAAGCTTTCCTATGGTATTTTTGTATATTCTTTACAATAAACGTAGCGCAAATGATCGTGCATCAAAGTTGAGATGCACATCTTTTTGACGCAGACAGTAATATCGATATTGACATAAAAGAACTTGTAGCCAACCAGGTTAGTCCTGTGTTCTCATTAAATATTTAATTTTTTGTATTGTTATGTATTTAATTTTTTGTACATGATTTTTCTTAAGTAGCATATTCTTGAATAAAATATTGTTATAAAATAATTTTTCTCCTGTTTATTTATATAGAATATATATTATATATATTAAATAATTAATAATTTTTTTTGTGGCCCACCATCAACTTACAGAGAAACAAATTGGCCCTTTGGTTTAAAGAAGTTGAACAGCACTGCCATATATAATGGATTGTAAGCCGACCTTTTTTTACCTTCTTAGAAATTGCCATTCCGATTAGAATCAGTCTTAAAAATCATTGAATGAAAAAGAAAGTAATCAATGCATTAAGGGGCGTTTTTATAAGAACGGTAACGCAGAATGAGCAGAAAGAGTCCTATGCTGTTCTAATGCAGAAGAACGTGCACGAGAAACAAATGAATATGGATGAGCATTGAGCAACTTCAAAGACAATTTTGAAAATCATTTTGACATAGATGCATATGTAACCTATTATATTACATTCTGATATGTTCACATTGGGATATTTTTCATTTTTTTCCTTCTTTGCGCCAAGTTGTCGAAATCATGGCGATATCTAGCACTCTTATGCATAAGAAGCTGTATATTCTAGATATGTATGTACACGTTTCATTTTACTTTTTCAAAACATACATTGTTTACTATGTTGATTCAGTGTGTCTAGTATGTGCATGCTGGGATTCCCCGAGCCAACCATCACTTCCTCATGCCTTTGCAAGTGTAAATTTCAGTCCTTCTGTGTGGTGAGATTTTCAGTTTTTTACAATATTCCCATTATGAAATGAACACGTGTGAAATTTAAGAGGAAAGTGATCGCATTTGTGGAAGAAACATCTAATCTTGCTGCACAACTGTGTTAAGTGATTGTCGAATCAAATGTGAGACGCTGGAGGCAAGAATATATAAAAGTTATTAAAAAGAGAAGCATGTATACTTTTTAGTATTTTTTATGCAAAAGATCTGTGAAAACCAAAACATCTGTACAGCCTACAAGAAATTTTCCTTGTGTGCCCTTGTGAAAAGTGGGAATTGGCTTACAATTGGTATCGGCTTACATTTGATTATATACGGCATTTTCAGCAGTTTTAAATAAGCTGCCTCAAATCTTAGGACTGAAATGAACTGTGTAAAGGAAAACACCTCTGTAAGAGGGAATGTATCACAAGGTATATGACGAAGTTTTGATAGAAATTTTAAGGTATTGGTGATGCAATGTGATAAAGAAACTAACAATTGTGAGGCCAGGAGGAAATATAATATGATCGAGGCAAATGTGCAAAGGCGGAAGAAGCGAGCAAAACAGAAACTTGAAGGTGCTAACTCAACATGGAAGCCATTTAAGCGGACCCAAACAAGGTTGATTTTATGAATTAGAAGAAGAAACTAAAATTTGTGAATACTCAAAAGAATGGACGGAAAACCATTGCTGCTAGAAATCATTAAACTGAAAGCTCATGAATTAGAACAATCCCTTAAAATCCCTTGGCAAGAATTCAAGGCTAGTATTGGTTGGTGCATATGGATGATGCATTGTACTGGTTTTTGCCTGCGACGAATAACTCCTCTTTGCCAATGTTTACCTTTTGACTACACGGACAAACTTAATGTTTTCCAGAAGCATGTAACTGCACTGCAGAAAATTTACAATTACCTTCTGAGCAAAATGGGTAATGCAGAAGAAACACCTATTTATTTTGACATGTCATCCAATTATACAGTTAACGAAAAAGGTGCAAAAAACATTATAAAACCTCGGAATGAAAAATGCATTGTTGCATTGCTGGCAGTGTTAGTAGATGGCACAGAGTTACCACCGTATGTTATTATAAAAATTGATATTACAAAGTTTTTTCCTGAATAGATCGTTTTTTACTGTGGTCATCTTAAATTTGAAGCCATCTTCCTTTCGGATTATTAAGGTAGTCAAAAAATTAACTTTTCTGAATGAAACTGCAACCATTTAATGAGATTACCTTTAATGTTACCATGGTAACAGGGCCTAACTATCTTGTCAAAGCTGCATTATAGGCAATACTCTCACAAGGAGAGGCGATGACCTTTGGGTGACGAATTTCGATGAAATGCAATCAGGTGACACATGTCACTTAGATTTATGTGAATGCGCCCTTGGGTTGGGAAAATCAGCACAAAAAAATGCAAAAAATTATATGCTGCTTAAGAGGGTTGAATGAAGAATTGTTGCTAAGAGTGAGCTTGGCTGAGTGGCTAACATACCGGCATAGTAAAAATTTACTTTATTTATAAAAGAGCTATTTTCAAAAATATTAAATAAGGATTTTAATTAATTTTTTCAATTTTTTTGGTTTTAATTTACAAAAATATTTTAACATTATATATAAAAGTACAAAATCATTTATTTTATAGGGTATATAATACACTGGTTAAATTCTAAATGTTTTCAAATGCTAAAAGTCCTTCATTGTGTGATATGTTTTGAAACAATGTACAGCACGCAGCCCCACATCACACTCTTTACAATAGAACCTTGTTTCTTTCCTGATCCTCTTACCCTTATCATCCCTTTTAGCACAACATACTGCAGCACACTGCCTTGCTGGCTTTTCCTTTTTCTCTGTTGGAGGAATGTATTCAGGAAAGTGCCTTCCAGTCAGGCGCAAAGGATATGGTTCTGCTGAGGGCCTTCCACCTTTAGATCCAAACTCCTCATTATGGTACTTTTCCATAATAAGGTCTACCAATTCCATTCTAAAGACAAGATGACTTTTCATTCCACCTTTCTTCCTATATAGTACAAATGAGTTCCAAGTAGCCTGGTCTAATAAGTGAAAAAATATTTTTTTATAATACTTTTTTCCTCTTTTTTTTATAACAGGATAATTGGTCAGATGCTGATATACCTTATCCACTCCACCCATTGTATCATTATACTCAATTACTACTTTTGGTTTCCTCGCCATCTTTTCCCTTTTTTTACCTCTACAAATTCTGCATTATGTACTGTAGATAGTAAGGTAACTACCTTCTTGTCATACCATTTCATCACTAAAACTTGACCTCTCTGATAAGCAGAAAATCCCCCTTTTTTCAGCTTCTTTACCTTCAGTTCATTTGGTACATCCTTTCTTGTTATTCATAATGTTCCATAAGTGTCAGTTCCATTAGTAACCAATATATCAGCCAGCTCTGGGGAAGTATAGTAATTATCAGTAGTTACACAGTAACCTTTACCTAACAGCGGTTTCAATAGTGCTAAGACAATCTGAGACGATACAGGTAGATTTTTATGCTCCTCATTCAAAACTGTACCCTTTCCAGTATATATCATTGTGGACCATATATAACCAGACTTTGATTCACATAGCATAAAGCTTTTTATTCCAAATCTGGCTCTTTTTAGGGATCTGCAGCATTTTTCCCTCTGACAGTTTAACGAGTTCCCCTTCAGTTTTTCCAGCAAACGATGCACCCCTGCAAGCACACGCACTTCTGCAAATGCTCGTACTTCTGCAAACACGAGTACTTTAGCTTTGCACGTACGTACAGAGTCTCTACTTTTATAGGCAACAGATAGCCCAGAAGAGAACGCTACCATTGTGCGATTTAACCAATAGACTTTCGCGAGTGGTGTGCCCTCTTCCCAGAGAACTGAGTGAACTAGCTGACTTCCAATCTGACAACGTCGCGGACAGGCAGCCGGCGGAGTGACGAGTGTTGAACCTGAGTGAGAGATGGAGAGAGAACGAGGAAGCAGCGAGAGAGAGACGAGCCTTGAACCGGCCAGCGGAAGATTTCTCTGTTAGTCCATTACTTTTCGTATCATTTGTTATCCCTCCAAGAGGACAATTATATTAAGTATCTTTGTATATTTCTGCTTTGTATAACATCACTCCAATATAGTTGTAAGAGTTTCCTTGTCATTTTGCCATGGTGTTATATTTGATTTCCTGTTGGCAGCAGCAGTGTCACCTAAGAGGTATCGTATCGTTTTTCTATTCAAAGTACTTTGCGATTTATGAGAGATTAATATAAAATGAGACAATTGCATCTCAGATCCATCCTAACCTACCCTTGTAAAGCATTAGACTTTCATTTATTGAGATGTCCCTCTCAAGAGTAAGCAAACCTGAGAACTGTTTGTTCAAATACTCAAACACAGGCCAAATTTTATATAGCTTGGCAATTGGATGTGTGTACTTGTCAAATGTGTTATTATCTGAAAAGTGCAGATTGCGTTTTACAAGGACAAATCTACGATAAGACATCTTTTGAAAAGAATGGTGTTATTATGGTTAGTTTCTTTGACCAATACCACTCCTCCACTGGCTTGTTTATAATACCCTGTAGAATAACTAAACCTAAAAACACTCTCATTTCACTAGTTGTTACAGCCTGCCAATCTTTCCCTCATGAAAATTTTCACAAAATGGATGATTTTATACCCTGATCAGCATAAAGATTGGTTTTAACAGTGATCAAGTCAATTAAATAATCATCAAAAATGCTTCAAAATACTGAAGAATATCGGTATTAGATTGACAGTCTAAATGTAAAGCAGGTGAACCAGTAAAAGGAAACCTTGGAGGAGGTGGTGTGGGTTCCTGATTGGGATCGAGTTGACACCAAACTCTTGCTTCAAGTAAATTTGCAGCCTCATCATCATCAATATCCAAAGATAATTCAGAAGCTTCGGATGAACTTTCTGATTCATTTACTGAAATCTCTTCAGAATCACTAAAATCTGACTCTAAATCCATTATAGAAACTACAAGGGTTTAAATATGAAAAACTTACTTCTATAAGAAAGAAAAATAATTATATAACAATTACATGAAAATATAAAAATAGAAATTAAATATATACTAACCGAAAAACGATTATAGGAATAATATATCAAGTAAAAATAGCTAAAAGTGAAATACGTATATAAATCATATCAGAAAAATACCAGCACGTTTCTCAACATAAGAATTTAAATATATGTATACTCACCAAAAAACGATTATAAGAATAATACATAAAATAAAAATAGCTAAGAGTGAAATAGATAAATCGTATCAGAAAAATACCATCACATTTCTCAACATAAATCAGAAAAAGTGACATATTATATATGAAATTACAAGAGCATCATTCCTGAAAGGAATACTAGAGATCGCTAGCGATTAGAAAGCTAGAGACACCTGCTGAGTAAAATTTGTACTTCTACAACACATGATACGGAAAAATACGGTCTAATCAAGAATGGAACGGCAAAAAATACGATGCTCCTACCACATACAGGCAGGTCAATTTTGGTAAGACAAGGCTGCTCGTATCCCATGCGGGAAAGTCAGGCAAGTGGTTAAAAAAGTAATATTTAATTTAATTAGAATTTCAAATATTGCAGTCAATGGAAGAAAGGGTTTGTAGCAGGAAGGTATCGATTAATACTGCATTTACCAGAAACCAAGATGAGGTTTTTTCCCAAAAATCAAGGGTTATCTTAAATTTGTGTGTGAAGTGGTAGACATTAATACATGGCAGTCAATTCATCACATGACAAACTCAGCTCATGTCAATTCATTGCTCGACAAATTAGTCACGAGGCAATTTAGTGGCAAGACATATTGGAAGGCGAGACACCATTACTGGCATACGGCTGGGGTGATACACTTGTTAGGTTGGGAGTTACCTCCTGTCATACACATCCAATGTGTCTCGCCTTGCATAATTCACTAAGAGAATTATGATTCATTCTGGTATTATTGAAATATAAAGAAATATTTTGTGTGGAAGTGTACATCAATCATGGTGTCTCGCCTTCCATTTTGTCTTGTGACAAATTTGTCAAGCGATGAATTGATGCATGATGAGCTTGTCACGTGATGTTTTGACGCAATGAATTTTTCGTGCGATGATCTGATGCACGACGAACTAACTGCAACAAATTGATGCGTGATGTACTCACCACGACGAGTTATCATAGAACCATAGGAAGTCATTAATATCTGAAGCATAAATTACCCAGTCGTCCAGATAAGGGATAAATCATACATCAAATCTTGTCATTACTTCTCGCCCCACAAATTTTGCCCATCTCTGCATAACATATGGAATCAATGTATGCCCCATTGGTAATCAATTCATAAAATAATATTTGTTATTAGAAAAAATTCCATAAAATTTTGAAGATTCCTCTGAAAGACGTAATTGAAAAAATCCACGTTTCAAGTCTATTTTAATCATCAGATTCCCAGGTAGAATAATTAATTAAACAATGTTTTAAAATAATTTGAAATTTTTCATTACAAACTTACAGTACTGATTTCAATTACTATAGAAATAATTTTTAAAAACAGATTTTTAAAATTCTGAAAAACTTGAAACAATCCATCTCAATTAATGAGAAGTCGTATACCTACTTTGAATGCGTGTGTTCAAAATATCATATTTACCCAAAAGGAAGACGAGGTTTTTTCACAAAAATGCCATGAAAAATATTAGGTATCGTCTTAGAATGGAGTATGAGGATTTAAGGTGAGAATACACCCCTATTTTAAATGCACCATGAAACATACAGATGTCAAGTATATGTCCATAAAAATATTTATTATTTCATAAAGTAATACATCATATTTAATTATTAATTACTACAATACTTTAAAAATATAAGGTCAAAGTTCTTAAAATTACTGCCACAGACCAATGGTTCCACTTCAGTGGTAGGTAAGTGTTTACAGCTGGGTAGGTATTCGCGTGACAAGTTGAAAAAAAAAATGAATACAGATGGGCAGTTCCATGCGTAATATGAAATACAAAGTCATGTAGGCACCTATTAAGGTGTCTGGTAATACAATTTAACCAAGACTGATACAATTTAAACGTATCTACTACAGTTTAAACATGATGCTTTGCATTTGGAATGCCAGCGGCAGACGTAAAGTGGACGTGAGTTTTATAGTGTACAAAATTTACGACAGCACTTGAGTAGTACACGTTTGGCTGAGATTTAAAGTGAAATAGTGACAAGTTATTAACTATAACTTTTAAATAAGATACCCCAAACAAATGGCAGATCATGTAGAGAAAAAAGGAAGTGAGGTAAGAGGGAATGTATCAAAAGGAATTAGAAGAAGTTACGACAGAAATTTTAAGTTAATGGTGGTGCGCTATCCTGAAGAAATAAATAATTACTGGCAGGGAGGAAATACAATGTGACTGAAGCAAATGTGCAAAGGTGGAAGCAAGCAAAAGAGAAACTTGAAGGTACTAACTCAACACGGAGATCATTTAGTGTACCAAAACGAGGCAGATTTCATGCACTAGAAGAGGACATTGCAAACTTTGTGCATATTCAAAGAATGGACGGTAAACCAGTGACGTAGGATATCACTAAATTGAAAGCCCAAGAATTAGCACAATCGCAAAACATTCCACACCAAGAATTTAAGGATAGTAATGGATGGTGTGTGCATATGATGCTTTGTAATGGTTTTAGCCTGCAACGAAGAACTTCACTTTGCCAGCATCTACCTTCTGACTTCACGGACAAACTAATAACTTAATAAATGAAGGACTGGCTAAGCATAGTGTGGAATAGATGACCTGGGGCACTTTTAAGGCAGAGAGCAATGCTCGTCTTAGATGCGTTCAAAGGCCACCTTACAGAGGAAGTTCAAAATACTGACCTTGTAGTTATACCAGGAGTTATGACATCACAAATTCAAGTGCTAGATGTTGTAGTGATGAAGTTCTTTAAGGATTACATAAAGTCATTTTATTCAGAATGTCTTTTGTTAGAGGACCATGCATTAACTCCTACAGGGAAAATTAAGAAGCCCAGTACACCACTTCTCTGTAATTGGATCATTGCAGCATGGAAAAAAATAGATCCCAATAGTATTCCAAGAGGGTTCAAGAAATGCTGCATATCAAATTCCATGGATGGTATGGAAGACGACTTGTTCGAATTTGAGTAAGTTGTGATAAATGAACAGGACAGCAAGAATAAGGGAAGGAAACAGAGGAGAGGGAGATGTAAGTAGTAAATTTACCTTTTTTATTCATCCTCTTAATGTTAGCTTGTTATACATATATGCAAAAAATTTTTGTAAGTGAACCTAATTTTTTTAGGGGTCGACTTCCTTCCGGGTAAATACGGTATATGCCAAATACATTTTGAGAAATTAGGTCAAAATCTTTTTTCCATTTTGACTGCTAAAAGTGGGGGTCATCTTGGATTCAGGTAAATACGGTATACATTTCTAACAAAAAACTTCTTTTAACACCTATTTCCTCCATAAGGTGTATTTTTTTGTACTTGTTCACTTTCTAGAGGGTCATATCTTCCTTTAGGTTCTTGCATGCTCAATAACATATTCAGCAGTAGTTTCCCTAAAGCAGCAAATGAATATTGTGCTGTGTATGAGTGTGTTACTTTATCCAGGACACCACTATTAGCTTCCACATTTTTCTCATTAACGGGAGCTAGCATACACAAAATATTTATAGAAATTCACAGTACACCACCTTTTGGAACTTCACGAATAATCGGTTCAGGAAAATGCAAAATCATAAAGTGCAAGTCCTATTTTCCCATAAGATGCAATGTTATAATGGAAGTACAGTTCCAGTCAACATAAGAAATTAATTTTGTTATCATATATAATGCAGTTTAACAGAAAATAAAAGAAAACATAACACAAAATGAAAACCTAGGATCATGAAGTGAAAAAAATTCTTTTAATAATCTTCAAAATGCCTAATAGCAAATGAAAACCATTATTGATTCCGATTTGTACGCATTTTCCATAAAGAACACCTTCGAAATCTCTGTATATTCCATTTATGGAGTATACTTTTATCTTCTTTATTCGCACTTTAAAATTTAAATCAAGATACCAAGTTTGGAGAAATGAATGAAATTTAATTTTTTTGGCATCAAATTTCAAACAGACCGAATCCATCCGAAATTGTGCTTTTAACAACATAATTACAAGAGGTTTGAAGCAAAAGTTTTTGCCGCAGTAGCAACCTGATTACTGGAGATTCTCTACTCCAGCAATTCTCAACCTTTTTCATCATGCATCCCACCAAAACTTTTGTCAAAAAAACCCTGGTCTCACCATTATGAAAAGGAAAGCCTCATATTTTCCAAGTAATGGATATTTACATCAAATTCATTTTGGTATTAATATTATTACATATTCATCATTAATGGAAATTTTTAAGGACCTTAAATATTGCAGTATTTTGTTAAGAAAAAGTTTTACAATAATTATTTTTGAAATTTTACATCTCACCTACATTACCTTCTGGTTGAGAAAAATTGCTCTACTCCCTGTGAGAAGGAAGGGCAGAAGGTTATTGTACATGCAGACAGCACACTCATGAGTGAAAGAAGAGTAAGGGCAATTGATAATACCACTTGAACATTTCTCAAAAATTTCTTTTGTAGAAGTGAGGGCTCTCTACTAGTATATAATCAATTCAACAATATGGTAATACTGTATCTGCCGGAATACAAACCAATGTTTTTTGTCAAAATCTATCATGAAAAATCACTCCTCTGCTTAAATGCGAGTCCAAGAAAAAAATTTGGGATTAGGGTTGTCTCGTAGTCACCAATATATTGCAACAATTTATATGGGTCCCATCAATTTGCCTATGATTCCAGTGTAAGTAAAACCCTGTATTTACATTATTAGATTTTAAGTTTTCCTGCTATTCCTGCCATTTTAGGTTAGAATTTTCAATTTTTTAAAAAGAATTTAGTATGCGATTCCCAACAATTTTTAACGTTTTCGACTTAGCTTTGCAAAAAAAATCCGAACTTTTTGGGGCGAAGATTTTGAAAACACTGGCAGAGTAGGAACAGTGCCCCTAGAGGCAGAAATATGAACTCTTGCTTTTCAAAACAACACTCGATTTAACAGATGCTACTCAGGAACAGCGTACTTAGAGACGGAAATACATATGAACTCTTTTGGGTGAAAACTACAAAACCTCATACATACATCATACTAGCAGAGCATAAAAAGCACACCTAGATACAGAAATACTATTTACTCTTTGAACCAAGTATAAATGCTATTGAAAAGACGTTCAAGTTTGGTGCTATCATGTTTTAACCCTTTTCACTCAAATTCTGCACCTTGGCTCACACAGTTTGGAATTAAATTTAAGTCAAAGTGTAATTTGTTGTAAGTTAAATTCCCATATTGTCCTGGATATAACACGATGTTTTATTCCAAAAAATTAAATTTTAAAAGTATCCCCGTGTTATATTCGTGTACCAGTGATTTTAAAAGATAATAAAATCATGTTTCGAAAAATAACCGTACATTCCGCACGTCTGTTAAGTGATACAAAATACTTGTTACATTGTAGATACATTAGGCATACATGTTACAATACACTTGAAAAGCATCTGAGGCAAGAATAGATCGAGTTCAGTCGGCAGCTGAACCCCTCATTGAATTGAAGCTATCAGTGCATCGGCGTATTCTTTGTGCCTATCTTAGCGAGTTTTAAGTAAATGAATTAATAGATATACCCTTTACAAACTTAGCTCTTTCAACAATGATTTTATTGTTGGTCTTACTGTAACAAATGAGTGAGTTTAAAACTAAAATCAGTTTAACTATTTTTCCTTTTCCCACAAGTTGCACTTTCCCACAATTTACACTTTTTCCAGGTCCCTAGAAAAGTGTAAATAAGGGGTTTTACTGTATACTTTTTTGTCAAAAAATGGTGGAAATTTTTGGAGGTCAGCTTAAATCCGGAGTTGGCTTCTATTCGGGCAGATATGGTATTATTGTTTAATTCAAGACTTATCATTCTTGCCTGATGACATTTTTCCTGCTATGAACCATTGCTGCAATATTTAAAATTCCAATTATTATATGCTTCTGTGTTAATTACTTCCAAACAAAACTTATAGTGTCAAATTACTAGTAAATATAACTTGTTTAATAAAGCTTGGATAATTTGGAAAAATTAAAACATTTGGGATTGACCCTGGCCCTACCCCATACTAAGCAGGCATGCAAGTCAGTCCATTAAGCCACACTTAACAACAAAGCTTTATTCAAGCCTGTTAAGGAGAATTTGATGTTTCTGCCTATTTCTCAAACCTGAGGTTGCAGCCACATAAATCCTGAGACACTTGCTTGGTTATTTCCAATGTACAATCATCTGATCTCATTTCATCAAAATCCATGACCAGAACATTGTAGCCTCTCCTTGTCAGACAGTTCATATTAATACTTGAAAAATTCTGTCATTTATCTCATTTTCTAAATGATGACGAAAATGTTAATTTGCTTGATACTAATTGATTTGGTTCATTGGCAGGCATAGTTTAATGGATAACAATTTACCTCTTAATTATGATAATAGAAATGGTGCTTTAATACCAAAATTAAAATATTAATTTCTAGTCTAATCCAGTTGATTTGATGCAGAAAATTAAAAGTAAAAAGCATACTTATTGGAAACTAAAATAAGTTCAGCATGCAAAACTTAATGAGAAATAAAGAGGAAAACAAACAGAAATGATCCTGATGAGTCACAGCCACTCGAGGTAAGCTCCAAGCACTCCATTCAGTATCACCCTCAACACGACAGCAGACACGAAACGTGTACGGCTCTCCAGGCTTTAAATCTCTAACTAGATGCTCTGTCTCAGGACCTCGATACATATCGTGGAAGTTCCCTTCGAGGAATCGGGATTGCGTTGGAGTTCCTTTTCCTTCACAGGGACCTTCTTGCTCTACGTCACCTCCACCTTCCACAGCAGTGGCAAGTCCACTCTCACTCAAGTCTCCATGAGCACATTGCAGACGAAAGGAAAGAACGTCCACAGTACGCTCAAGGTCAACCTTTATGGAAATACAATTTGTGAATCACTCGCATTCTCCAATTTCTATACTTTACACAAATTACAATTAAACCAAGTATTGTTCATTTCTTGAATGTAATATTGGCATTTCTCACTCTTTATAATGAATTGTTTATACCAGATGAACATTTACTAAAGATTAATGTTTGTAATTTTCATACACAATATAGGAATAGGAAAATTTGAATTTAAAAACAAGGTAGGATTTTTATAAAGCTCTCAAAAGTGTTATTAACAAGTAAAACTCTTTATAAGATAATTATTAACTACAGATCCAAGCAAAATTGAGTTGTTTGGAACCAAGCAATTTTTTCCAATCTGTTGAATAACATAACTAAGACAACAGGAAAAAGTTATTATCATGAATCTCTAGCATGAGTTTAATTTTAAAAAAATTGGCAAGCAATAGAAACAGATCTCAGTATACTTTTAAGAGAAACGACGCAAAATAATATTGTTATTCTTCTTGTTTTGTTAGGCATGTCACACTGCATATATGCAACAAAATTATGTTTGCTTCATAGTCATTACATGAATGGTTAACAAGTCAACTGTTCACATTTTATGCATAAATCTTACATTAGAAATTACTGCTATTTTAATTTTGTAATTAATATAAAATTCTCTAGGCGCGTATATACTACCTCCTCCCAATGCACCAAAAGAGCTCCTGGTTTTTCTTCAAGCTGAGTGAGTTGGACGGGTCCCATTCTTGATACACGACCAGCAGATTTCACAGTTTTAACGAGTTCAGTCAATACTTCTCCCAAACGCAACTCAAATGAGATTCTAGGTACCTCTTCTAGTTTTGGCACAGCAGGTAAGCTGTAAAATATAAACGCTTAAAACCAATTCTGTTAATGTCGAATTGCAATTTACTTACAACATTGGAATAGTGGAAATTAATTTTGGTTGTCACTTTCGTTCCATTAACTGAACAAAGGCGTACGTAAATAGACAGTATATTTAGACACTTTTTCTTTTGGTAAATGTGATATCCTATCACGTCAAATGATTGTTAACATACCTGCCAAGTTTTGAAGCTTGTTCGCAGAAAGCTTGAGTACGTTTTGTATCAAAATCTTTCTCCTGACACTCCAAAATTCCTTTACCTTCTGATATATATTCTTCTGTTTCTTCAAGTTTCTCAAAAACTATTTCCCGACATGCTTTTAAAGGACCCAATCCTTCCCGTTTAATACCACTAACTTCTGCTTTCAGAACAGCACGTCGTTTCTCTAAAGATTCCGTAAGTTTGAAGATTATTTCATTAAAAGTTGAATCTATATCGAACTGTGTCATCGACGCACTGCGATCCACCTTCATATGTACAGAAGACATGGTAATATTAGATAGCAAGACTCAGTTTTGTAATCAAGAATACTATCAACACAATGGTAAAAATGGGCTTCTATTGGCCGAAACTAAATAGAAATGTGCATATTGCAAACAAAAGCCTGGTGCAATTACGTGCACTTCGATGATGCTAGAAATACCTAAAAAAAATGCCGCTAAGCAGAACGACTAAGCTAATAAATCATTCACAAAGATAAACAAACCTGCT
Organism: Tanypteryx hageni; assembly: GCA_028673005.1. Classification (NCBI taxonomy): domain Eukaryota; kingdom Metazoa; phylum Arthropoda; class Insecta; order Odonata; family Petaluridae; genus Tanypteryx; species Tanypteryx hageni. Next base: position 263,795,828 of record CM054112.1, read on the forward strand.
GTTCTGCTTCCTCTAGAGACTTTATTAGTTCTTCCAATTTATTCATATATTCTTTTGCTGTATCTATCGTATCAATAACAGCTTTTCTACTAACTCTCTCCATCATAACAGCATCGTGTATTTACTAAAAGATGCAACAAATACTACTGAAAACAAACCAATAGAAGAATAAAACATGCATCTACTAGTTAAACTATAAAATTACGGTGTGCAAATGTATACAAAAATTAATCAACTACTTATCAAATCAATAATAATTCAGAAACTCTACTTGAGTTTGAAAGCAGTGACGGGCATACTTACCACGATTATATCATGCTTTGCTGTAAAGCCTCTTTCCTCAATTCAGATAAATTTTATATTTTAAATGAATTACGGCATTATATACATTTCAAAATACGTTTATTTAAGTAAGCATATTACATTATTCAACGTAAGCGGCGTTAACACAAAACCTTATTGTACTTGCACAAAACTTGGCTACAGAATACAAGCGGTAGATGGCAGCATTCACACTGCCGCCATTTAGTTTGACAGCAGAAACGCTACGGAATTTTATTGGCATGAAATTTTTTAAGTGATCCGGTCATATCAGTTAATGTTATAGAAAAATAAAGTGAAACTGATTAAATATCCAATGACTTGACAGTTTCACAAATATTAACGAATGAATTAGTGAAAAATGAATTATAAAGTGTTTTGTCGTCCAATTTTGTCTGCCATTTCATATAGCAGTTTTGTGAAAACCAGAGGATTCATATTTTTCGACATCTGATAAAGTAAAAACCAATCCCCATAGTTTAAAACTCGTATCACGGCCTTCACTCTGCATGCAGTAATAGAACGGGCGCGAGAGCGTATAAGAGATACCCGTAGTTGACGACTACCGTAACTTGCAAAGCGATATAGAAGAGTAGCACCCGAAATAAAGAAAAGAATCATAAACCAAAACCATAATATAGCGAAAATTTTCTCGTTGAGAGCGTTGAGGGGAAGAACACAGAGCGCATGAATGGGCGTCCGTGTTCCAGACGGACCGAAGCGCTCGAAAGTACATTTGGCCACCTAGAATAATTCAAATAATTAGTAAAATAAGCTGAAAAATATCTCATGAGTTTTTAACTTATTTTTTGGCACATTCCCATTTGATATTTGGCTACATGTAATTAGATTGGTAGCCTAATAACTCACTTTCGGGAATATCCTCTCAATGATATTCGAAAACTCGTCGTCCGATTCCCAGAATAAAGAGGTGCCATAGGAAAGAAAATCACCTCCGAGAAGCATGTCCAGGAAGTAGAACTGCAAAATGACGTTGGTCAAGTTGAGGAACTCGCACAGCACATACTGGAAGGCATAACCGTCGTGGTAGTGAAGTTGATGTTCCCAATATCGCATGATCGATTGGACGACACTAGAAACTCCTCTTTGGTCCTCACCTTCCATGCCGTCAGTCATTTCTACCACGGGCCGCGCCACTTCTGACACCAGACATTGAAGCCGGCCACCCTCCAACATATTCCATAAATAATATGGAATGTAAAACAGAAAAGCCTAGATGCAAAACACAGTTATATCATAAAACGCAGAATTTATCCGTAAGATTAACCATTTTTCATTTTCCTAAAGGCCCATAACAGGACCGTATTGTAGTAATAAAATTGCTGACATCTCGGGTGCATACATCACGTGTAAGGTTAAAAATACTTCAGTAATGACCTTTAGAAGGACTCTATGAAAAAAGAGCATCTGGGATTACAAATACGCCCGCTTGCATTTGACTTTTAGTGCGGATTGCGAAAATAATAATGCTTCTTTAATTCATCCGACTAACGAAAATATTTGCAATCATATTCTCGTGTTAAATTTGTTTGGATAAGGATATTAAATTAATGGAGAAATAATTATTCTACATTTAATCCACTTGAAAAAACAATTCCGAAAGAATTGCATCGCGCAAAAGGCTTCCAATCTGAGCAAAATAATGTGTCAGTTAAAATTATCAGAAGATAAAAGCACAAACCTGAAAAATCAGGACGAATCCGACCCACTGGTAATATTTGTGGTACTTGATCGCGTTTTTATAAGACGGGGATGAGTCATTATATGGAACCGGTCCGACTCCTGGATGCTTGCGGAGACTATGTTCTATTTTCTCACGCACAGTATACGTGGAAAATATCCAGCAATACGTGTCAATCACTTTAAGAGGTTCCTCTCCTATATAACAATCAATGGGGTCACCGATGTGTTCCTTTGAAGTCACCACCAAAGCGAACACCAAAAGCAATGACACCGTCACCTTGTAGTGGAGGCGAAACACAACGTTGTCGATGGAAACATCCTCCGATTTGAAAAGGAGTTTAATCCCGTTCAACGCTGGCTCCATAGCAGCTCCTTCACAGAGGCATCATGAATTGACATAAAAATAAAGTTGAAAGCTTTAATATAAACTAACCGATTAAAGTTAAAGGAAATACCTTGGCGTCCACGTGAGACAATGTAAAACGGTATTTAAGTCGCTGCTCCTTGCCTCCCGCGTATAGTTCACCAAACTGAGTTCATTGTGAAAACGAAATAACAATCGAAGCGCGGCTAAATTGATACAAAGTTGCAGCATGAAAAAATAGAAGAAATCGGTAGACATTGGAGTAGTTCAGGTTTTGACGACACTTGATATGGGAAATTGCCGGTAAATGCACGTTGCATGGAATAGAGCACAAAATATGGGTTCCTGTAAACAATGATGACAAAGTATCGTTCATTGAGAGAAGAAACTCAATTCTTTCCGCGAGCCTAACGAAATATTGTGCGCAGCTATTGCTGAAGAAATATATTATCTTCTTGGAAAGTGTTTATAATATTGCAAGAAAGATTCGAAAACAATATTTGCTCATGTAAAAGGCTGGTATATAACGTCATTCTCGCAATCACATACACTATTCTTTTTTCATTTCAATCCAAATAAATATTATTAATTAAATTTATTAGGATGTGATGGACCGAAGGGTAAAGTGATCATTTTTTTCTAGCCAAAATTAGTTCAACTGGCATCTGTTTCTCATTAAAAGGCAGAAAATACAAGAATAACATCTGGGTAAATAGGAAAAAATGATCACAGAATTCTTTTACTAAAAGGTACGAATACCAAATTTGCAATATATAGAAATTTATGTATTATATTTTATAAGGCGGCCAGATTTCCAAAAACTGAAAGGAGTAATTTAGGGCAGGGACGTCAAATCCTAACTCCTTTCCCTCCCCCACTCAACAGAATTTTTTTATTTTCCTTTTTTAATTGAGTGTAGAGTAATTTGAAGATAGGAGCTTCTACATTTTGATTTTCGATGGGGAAGAGGGAAGAGGTTTGCATTTTTTTCGCATATTGTTCACATGGGAGTGATTTTCCTTTTTTACACCATTAAATATTTAAATCAATGTCATACATAACGATACATGAACAAATATTGTCAGAGATGTATTTAGGGTGACCATATTTTTTTTAGAGAAACTAGGACATTCCCATTTTTAAAAAGAGGACAAAACTAGGACATTTTAAACTTTTTTATTAACAAAAAATTATAAACGTTATATGATTTATTGATAAAATAGAAATTTCTTCTGATAAAATAAAACAAACATTCTTTTAAAAATACATTTAATACTTTTAAAAAATTAATATTTTCTAAGATTTTTGGCTCTTTAGTTATTTGATCTTAAAATTCTTGGCATTTCTTTTTCATATTATGTGTAGTAAACAATAAGCCTTTATTTACTTCAAACTGTAACAGGTTTCTTCCCTTTTGTTCATTGAATGTTCATCAATGAGGACCGAATATAGAAGGAATAAATACTATAATTTTTAATAATTCAGAACTTAATTCTAAAGTTTGACAAAAAAACACATTCCTTATGCAGTAGATCATCAATTTCTTATATTTTCCATGAATTTTATACCATGAAATTTACTGAACAGCCTTGAAGAATGGATAGGGTGACTATATATTTTTTATGAAAACTATGATAGCAGAGGAAGAAATTAATTTTAGGAAGAATACAAAAATAGGACTATAAATTTTTTTATTGCAAAAGATAAAAAACAGAAAATAGTGGCAAAATAAAATACATCTTGTTGACATAAAAATTAAATAGGTATTCTTTTAAAAAAACATTTAATAATTCATTGAAATTAATATTTACTTGAAGATGAAATTTCTTCTAAAACTTTTGGTTCATTAATTATGTGGTTGTAAAATTCTTCACATGTCATTTGCATATTATATTTAGTAAATAATATTCCTTTAACAGCTTCAATTTTTAATTGGTTTCTTTCCTTTGTCCACTGACTATTTATCAATGAAAATACACGTTCAACATTTGCATTGTGGCCAAATACACAGAAGATGAATTGTACAATTTTTAGTAACTCTGAAGTTAATTCAGAAGTTTTACAGTGTTTAAAAAACATCACCCATTTCTCATTTGCAATTAATGTATTCCATTTCTCATTTTCTTGTTGTGTTTCCAAGAATAACTTTAAATTATGCCATTGATCAAACAGTTTTACATCATCGACTGTGACTCCCTTCTCACAAAGATATTCTAAGCAGGAATGAACATTGTCCCAAGAAGGAATTTCTGCCAAATCGATCCATTCTAAGATTTGAAACTCATCTAATGGTTTTAACCATGATTCAATATATTTTAAAGTACGGCCATACAAATTCTCGATTTGAACTCTAAACTGTGTGACTTCATTTTCCTTACCATTTTCTGTTGCAATTTTTAGTATTGAGCACACTTTTAACGGAAGAAATTTATTGGTTTTCCTCTCCTTGAGCAAATGAAAAACAGTCTTAAGGATTTTCCGCACTTCAATTATTGAAATACAGTCTCTTTCAATACGTTTTATATTTTCTTGAAAGACTGACATGAATGAATGAGTGAATGAAAGGTATGCCTCATTCATGTCATCTTCAAAAAATGTTTGCAATGTTGCTGGTGAATCTCCCAGCGACAGAAAATAGGATTTAAACCCTTCATAAAGTTCTAAAATGCGATTTAAGGCTGGAAAGAGAGATAACCATCGCGTTTTGGTATAGTATAAAGGTTGCTTATACTCTGTCTCTACAAAATTGCAAAAGTCCTTTAGTGATTCAACTCTCAAAGTATAAATAGAGAAATGATTGTAGATTACACTAACCAGCATTTCTATATTGACTGGTAGCCCATCAAAACTATGATGCACAGTATTATTTAAAACGTGTGCTGGACAACCAATTCCAATTAATTTATCATTAAGTTTTTCTTTTAGTTTAAAATACACATTATTTCTTTCAGCTCTTTTGACACCACCGAAGTTAGTATTACAGTTATCACCAGAAAAGGAGATACATTTAGTTATAATGTTCTTTTTGGTTAAAACATCACATATCATATTTGTAACTGTGTGTGATTGCTCATTGGGTTGATTAATTATATCTAATAATTTACATTTAGTTCCACCGTTTTGATAGTCAAAGTACTGAATTAAAATTGGGAATATTTTCAGTGAACCATGATTGCTAGCATCTGTTGAAATGCTTATATATGGTATGTTCTTTAAATCATTCATTACAAGATCAATTGTATGTGGTCCAAAAATATTATTTATGATTGCCTCAGCCGTAGTCCTGCCACACAACATTTTTTGACAAATATGTGAATCAGGAAACATTCTTTTCATTAGTGGAATCCAACAATCCAGCGAGCGGTATGATTGGTGATGCATTACTGTATGATATGCTGCCATGCCTTCAGAAGCTCTAATGAGTTTAACATCCTTGTTAGGTAAAATAAATTTTTCCAAAACATTTGATGAAGCCGATGCACATCTGGTGTTACGCTTATGTTTTTCAGTGTTCAGATGTTCTTTCAAATCAAGTTTTCCTTTATTTGCAACAGAAATAACACTATTGCAAATGATACAGATTTCATCATGTTTATTTTTACCTTTCTTGAATGAAGGATGTTCTTGAAGCATTTCATTAGTTACTATGCACTTCCTTTTTCCCATTTCGGCTATTCTGAAGGGTGCTTATTTAAGAAAGTAAGAATAATTGCATGAAAATTTTCCTATCTGAAAAGTGATAAACGATAAATTATATTATAGTAATTTTATTTGTAAATAAAAAATGTAAGTTAATGTAGTTTACAGATAATTTCCACTTCAGGTATGTAATATACTTAGCATATTTTAGAAAAGTAATGTATTTATTACTGATTATACAAATTATTTTACACCCATATCTATGTTTATTTACATTATTTCAACACACTTAATGGGCGGACAGTGCATTCTATTGAAAAACAATAGCAACTACTTGCCTGGGATACTAGTGGTGATGGACCAAAAAGTGCTGAACATGCACATCACCAGATACAAGCATAAAACGATTATTCCATGTTTTTGCAGCAATACTGCATACCATACATTGCTTTCTTTTGAAAAACAGTAGCAACTACTTGCGAGGGACAAAAACATAAAACGATACTTTGATATTATCGATGTTTTTGCTGCGATAGTGCATACTGTGGTACTTCTCTGTTATAGCCACCGTAACTTCTGCGCTATCTATTGGCGGCCGCGTAAGCTATAACGCTCTCCATTGACGTAGATATGACAGCACGTGTGGTCTGTGATATTTATTGAAAACCCGACGATAGCGCAGCAGTCACGGTGGATATAACAGAAAAGTACCCGTACTGTATGTACCATAGTTTGTTTGGGTATCACTCACATTCTTATAAGTGATGCTTACATGAATACAGAGGGTGTAAAAATTTAAAGTGAATGTAAATCTCGAGTTGTAAATAGAAAAACTAGGACAAACGAGGACAAATTTTAAAAACCCGCGAGGACGTCCGAGGACACCTTAAAAAAGAGGACATGTCCTCGGAAACCCGGACGTATGGTCACCCTAATGTATTTATCTATATTTAAAAGAACTTAAAAATCCATAATTTGAGTTTTGTGATTTAGATATTAAAAGAATCTGATAATGAAATTTATAAATATTATAAAGTTTTCAAAAATTATACTCAATACAAAATACACTCTTAGCATATCATACTAGACTCGGGAATAGAAAATTTTTTGTAGAAATAAATGAAGTTCATTTATTTTATACAATCAAGAAAATACCTTGGAATTTGAACAAACACGAAAATAATTCATCAGAGAAAGAAACAAAACATATCGTACCTTAATGACGTAGGTTAGTAGAAGATTTCACTCAAAACAATTCAGTGAAGATTTCGCGTCGTCCAGATTAATACTTTGAGAATATATTACTCAAACTATAGAGTGTGGACATACCCAGAAATTCGCCGCTTGAATCGAGATGTAACTTCTATTTTGAACAACCCTGCTCTGCGCGCTTTTGTTGAGAGATTTCGCTAACTTGTAGGCCAATTCAGTATAATAACTAAATACACGGCTCTTTTAAACATTGGTTTTATAGGAATCGATATCGGCACTCCCCTATGTGGAGTATACATTGCGAGATTATGTATTGCGAGTTTGCAAAGGAGTACAAGTCATTTTAACCCTCGAGCGGGCGCGCTCTTGTTTGTTACACGACCGGGCGTGCGGTGTAAGTACCTTGTCCACAGCGTAATTTTTACAAAATAACTAAGGTGTTTGGTGGTATTATTGGTTTATTTTTATCAAAATGATGTTTTATGTTTTACAACTACAACTTATAATGATAGTTCTTGATTAAACAAATTATATTCCAATTAAAAATATTGTTATATATCAACACAAACCTAAGTAACAATTATAAAATTTCCATTTAATCTGAATTACTGTCTTCAGCATTACACGATTGACAAATTTATGTAGCTTTGACATGTTTCTAGCAAGAAAATTGATTGCAAGAACCACATTAAATGGTTGTGCCCACATTTTTTCTTCTACCACATAGTACACATCGTCCACGCTTTTATCTTTCCTGGTGCTGGCATATAAATTCCCTTGCCGCTGGTTCTCGATATTTTGAAAGGAGTATCTTCACATCTGACTGTAGAGAATTTATTTTTGCTCTATTAGTGAGATAGGTTCATCAATGCCAATGATAATTCCTTCAAAAAGTTTCTTCTTTGTTGCCTCGAATTGTCAGCATTAGGAAAATAAAGTATTTGCGCATTTATCCCCGCTATATTCATTAGCGAAAAGAATATTGCCAATGGCCACCGTCGAGTAATACGAGGTACAGAATTAGTACTATACATTTGATCTACTGTGTCTACTCCACCCTTGGTCGTGCTGTAGACCAATATAATTGAGGGTTTAAGGGTTTCGTCATCAATTTCTGTTTCATGATGCTTTGTTGATAGTACTATTACTGCCTTATTCTTCTTTGGCACGTTGGACGCCGAGTAATTGATCGCCATTTAGTCGGTAATCTACCGTATGTCACTCTGCGAGCATTTCAAAGTAAAGCAAAAATTGAAACTGTACCTTTACAGACTTACATATAATAAAAAAATAACTTACATGACAAGGCGTGCGGCGTACTCAATGCCAAAGATCACTCTTTCAATCACTCTATCAGAGAGATGACGATAGAGCAACACGTAGTAAAATGACACCTCCATATATACTAACAATAAGAATAAAGGCAAGACTAGCCTATTTCATCATAGAGATGTTTATTCTACCTTAATCAATAAACAGAATATTTGATTCCTCGAGCATTTCAAAGGACAATGGAAATTGAAACTGTAACTTTACAGACATACGTATAAAAATAAAGAATATATATCAATAATGAGGTCAGGCTCAACCCTGTGGAATTTACTCATCATGAAAAAATAACTTAGTCACCTGATGATGCTACGATCGTTCTTTTTTCAAAGAAAAGGAGGATCAACTAGGAAGACGGCTCCCTCAACCTATGTGGAAGACATTCGGATAAAGCAGCACCTCCACTCATAAACACAGAGGAGTTGGGAGTGGATAATGGGGACAGACACTGCTTCTCCCCATCTTCACCAAAGATCAGTATATGATTTTTCAGGAGTACAAAGTCGCTGAAAGGAGTACTGTACTCACGAAAGGAGTACGTCCGGTCACGTTATTTTTTTACGAATATTCTACTATACAAGTTCGGTTTACGGCTGAAGAATTTTAACTACTTAAACGTAAGTACGAAAATGATACGGGCAGAAATCGAGGATATCAAAATACCGGCAAGTGATCTAAGTTATCGTATTAGGGCAACACCTCAATTAAAAAATTATAATGTCCCTAGATCAGTAGAGAAATTCAATCGGTACAAAATGTCAATCAGTATAATGACGTGAACATCAATATAGTACTGAATAAATCAGTAAGATACATTTAGGGGTAGATATAGAATAAATTTTAGAGCAAGGCGGACGATGTTTCTCTCTGCCAATGGAATCTTACGCATACGCTGTGGAGTATGAATTTCAGGCGATACGCTTATTTCTTTTGAATACTTAATGTAGATTATGGTGATAGAGGATGTAGCAAAGGTTCGATTGCGTACTTGCACGTACCTGGAATTAACCAGATTGATGAGTGGTAGAGGTTGCATCACGCAAAATTCTCTTATAATATGTATTCTTCTTCTCTCCGTATCATTGAAATGAATTATTACCATGTGTTTACAATACAAAGCTTTATTGAAAATAATGTGTGATTATATAAAATATGCTTCAAGGTTTTCTCAAACTCGACGCCATTTCTCTTTGATTTTGCAACGGCACCCTGAAACGGAGATAAGTCATTTTTAGGCAGTAAATTTATAAACAAATGAATCTCATGAAAAAATTACAAATTTTCATGTAATAAAATCAGGTAATTTCAGTCAAAAGTCAAAGTAAAGTTGGCAACGGCGATTCAAAGAAATTTTTCGTACCCCAAACCTTATTGGCCAGGAGCATTCCAACTAAGTACCACATCCATCCGATTGCGAACAGCGATAGAAAAAACAAGAGAGGGTTTCCATCGTTTCCCGGGTCGAGAAACGGGTACGGCCATACTCCTCTTATGATGCGAGCAATGCTCACCCTACAAATACATTGCAAATGAGATCCGACTTTTTCGGGAGAGTCACGTAACGTATTAAGGCGCTAAATAGCGGAATGGGACAATTCGGCGCTTGGAGGGGAGAGCATAAACTTTTAGCTGGGTGGAGTGGTTCGATTTGTTCTATTCCCTGCCCCGTGGTGGTTGAGGGTATTAGGGTTGGATTCGTTCTATTCCCTCCCCCGGGTTAGGGTTGAGTGTTTGGGGGTTGGATTCGTTGTTTCCTCCCTCCGTTATGGGTTGGGTATTTAGGGGTTGGATTCGTTTTATTTCCTCCACCGTGGTGGTTGAGTGTATTAGGGTTGGATTCGTTCTATTCCCTCCCCCTGGATTGGGTTGAGTTTTTGAGGATTGGATTCGCTCTATTTCCTCCCCCTAGTATGGGTTGAGTGTTTGCTGGTTGTATTCGTTGTTTCCTCCCTTCCGTTATGGGTTGAGTGTTTGTGGGTTGGGTTTGTTCTATTTCCTCCCCCCGGTTTGGATTGTGTGTTTGGGGGTTGCAGTCGTTGTTTCCTCCCTCCGTGTTTGGTTGAGTTTTTGGAGGTTTGATTGGTTCTATTTTCTCCCCTGTGTTGGGTTGAGTGTATGGGGATTGTATTCGTTCTAGTCTCTCCCTTTAGGTTGCGTTGAGTGTTTGAGGGATGGATTCGTTCTATTTCCTCCCCCTGGGTTGGTTGAGTGTTTGTGTAATGGATTCGTTCTATTATCTCCTCCTGGGTTGGGTTGAGTGTTTGGGGACTGGATTCGTTCTATTACCTCCCCCCTGGTTGGGTTGAGTGTTTGAGGGTTGGATTCGTTCTGTTTCCTCCTCCTGGGTTTCGTTGAGTGTTTGGGGATTGGTTTCGTTCTACTCCCTTCACCGTGTTGGGTTGAGTATTTGAGGGTTGGATTCGTTGTATTTCTTCTCCCTGGTATGGGAGGGTTGGATTCGTTCTATTACCTCCTCCTGGGTTGGGTTGAGTATTTTAGATTGGATTCGTTCTGTTTCCTCTCCCTGAGTTGGGTTGCGTGTTTTAGATTGGATTCGTTCTATTCGCTCCCCCTGGTTTTGGTTGGGTGTTTGAGGGTTTTATTCGTTATATTCCCTCCCCCGGATTCGGTTAAGACGTTGGATTCGTCTTTTTGGCTGCGAACTCTCCAGGCGCCGATTTGTACCGTGGCCAAATTGTCCCGTCGCCGAACTGTCCCTGCCGAATCCGTTGCGCCGAATTGTCCTATACCCCTAAATAGAGCATGCGGCCCAGATACTGCTTCAGATCTTCGAAAATATTATTTTCGAATTTAAGTAGATCGACATGAAAAGTTTATAAATATTTATATATATGTTGCTCACGAAGGACCAAGATAAGATTTCGCAAAGTTTTGTCTTTGATTGTTCATGATTCAATGAGTTAATCTTTGCTACAAGGAAGCAACTCACACAGTGGCGTAAAATGTAATGAAGGCGTTGAAGACGAGCCATCCTCGGACCTGTGAGCCTTCGTTCTCTTTATTCGCAGAGGAGCTGCTCAGGTAGAGTTCGATGAATGCGATTGGCACAATGAATGTGTGCATGGCGTGGTCTACCCACCACGGATTTATTTCCGCAAGGACATCGCCGAAAATCAAGCGCGGAGATCTCCAGTAATACCACCAGTACAGCATGGAGACTACCTGTGATTGAAACGGGAGTAAAAATACCTATTTCATAATGATATTCACTTGTTCGACACCTGCTGAATTTTTTAAAAATTATATCGAAACTCTAAGTGATTTGGCATTGGAATTTATTTAACAATGAAATATTTAAACCAAAGATATGGAAAGATGTACTACATGTTGGAGTACACAGAGTTTCCAAAGGCTTTTTTTGTTCATCAGTAAAGTGGGACTCCCGATTTGGCTAATTGAACCATTTATATCATTTTCATATTTTCTTTGCCCTTATGTCCTAAATACTCAATTTTATGAACATCCGCCCAGTATTTTCGCAGATGAAACCTGCGGGCAGACGGATACGACCTGCCCATAAGGAGTTCATTTTTTGGCATTCTTTAAAAACAAGAACGCCTTATGGACAGGTCGTGTCCGTTCATCTGTCCGTCCATCCGTCAGTCTGTCCGTTAGCCCGTATGTTTCATCTGCTCATACACCACGTATATGAGAAATTAAAAAAATTGCTTACGTTCCGCCAAAGACGCTAAATAATCTTAGAAACACCCATTATGCACAGACAGTAACAGCATTTGTTGGTGCAATTCATAAATTTAAAAAAAGAATAAAGGGGTAGAGGTATAAAAATGAATTTTTATAGCCAACTTTTATATGGCCAATACTTTAATATGAATAAACTTGATAATATAATTATGATAACCTTTCAGCTTGTATGTGCGTAAAAATTTGCAAAAGTGTGTACTTACCAGCTGTTGGGTTATGTGGGGGCCTCTCCATTTAATCTTATTACAGTTAAGAGAACGGCAGACAGAAGTAGAGAACTCAGTAAGAATGCTTGGTATATAAGTAGTAAGAGGTTTGATAGTATCATTTGTTTCATGAAAATACTGACATATCCATTCATACTGCTTAAAATTAAAGGAAAATATACTGCTAATTCAGAGTAATTCAGCTTTAGATACTAGTATGAGTGAAACTTGAATATTTCATATTTTAGTCTCCTAACTTAAATGACAAAAATAATAAATTGTTCTTTTCCTAACATCAAATCACCATCCATATAAAACCACTGCATAAATATAGTTAGCTGAAGAATTGCTAAGCTTTAACACAACACTTTCAAATGTTTTATCTAAATTTGTTCAAATTAACATCCTTTACAATAGTGGTTAAATTAAATACTGAAAAAATGGAATATAATGTTTAAATGTGAGGACTATTAGAAAAATGTAAGAACAACTGGTCTTAAAGACCTATAATTAGAAAAGATTTCATCCAAAGTGAAAAATAAGCCAAGTGAACCGTTCCAAAAAATAAAATTATGTTCATGGCACAAACTATATAAATATAGTCATCTAAAGTAGTATTCAAATAAATTTATAATGTGAACTATTTCGAGAAGATCGCATTAATGATTATTAATAGTATTGTAATACGAATGTGATTATAATGTAATAATTATAAAATGCATGAATAAGGCAATATTATAAGAGGAGCGATAAGAATTTAATAATAATAATAAAATTCATCAAAAGCTTACATGTACCTTGATTTTACAGACGTATTTCTTAATGAAACTCATGGGAAAAAATTTTTTATAATAATTTTAAATGAATAAAGATAAATAAAAACTTACTATCAATAATAATTACGATGAATAAAAACCTACAATTATTAGCTGAAATAACTTCCAAAAACGTAGGAATGCTAGTATCAATACAAATCCACATTAATATAAAGTTATTTTACACTCTCAACGATTACAATAATTTGTGTAACCTCGTTGTTATAATTGACGCTTGTGTATCTTCCCACGCGAATCGAAGTACACATTTATCGCAACGGCTATCCGAAGATCTGGTGGCCGAAGTGTACAAATTACTCATCTTATCTTATGTGATGTGATGTGATGTGACGTGACGTGACGTGACGTGCCGTGCCGTGACGTGGCGTGGCGTGACGTGAGGTGAGGTCGTTCGAATCCTGCAGCTTTGGATTTTTATTCATATTAGACGCGGTCCAAACAATATCTAATACTAATAGTTGGTGCTTGCATTCTGCAAGCATATCATCTCAACATAAAAAAAATCATATTTCAACCTTACAAATATTTTATTATATTCTAAATATTTCACCTCCGGAGCGATTTTCGTTTTTCCCTTATGTAAAAATAATAGATTTAAACGATCCCAAAACTCTGCAATTTTAAGAATTTTATACTTGCTCCATTATGGGGTACTAATGCTACACATTTCTGCCAAATTATAAAGTTGTAGTACTTCTAGAAGTGAAATAATATTTTTCCAATTGTTTAAAATTTAAACATTTTTAACGGGCGCCGCAATACGTTTATGGAGAGATTCAAATGTTTATTTGTGCAAATGCAGTACTCTGTACATAACTTAAAAATTTCAGCTTCCTAGCTCATCCTGTAATGTCTAAACAGTTATCTATTTGTTTAAATTTTAAGAATTTTAACTGCCAAACAAATAAAAATATCATAATTTGTATAACCATTATTTCGTTTTTTTACGAAATCTACTTTGAAAAAAAATTCAACTCCGTAGCAAATGTGGAAATACTTAAACTACGAAAATTTGTTTAAACAATTGCGAATTTTTAGCAGCCGCATTGTTTCACTTTTTCAAGATTTTCGTTTTTTCTATTCGGTTTTGCACAAAATCCTACTTAAGAAAAAAATTTCGAATATCCAGCTCAACTAGAAGTGCCTAAACATTAGTATCCTCTTATAATGTTATATGTTATCTCCTCCTCCTCTACAAGAAACGTCTATATATAATGACTAGTAGAAGGCACTTGGATACTGCAAGAATTTCAACTAACCTTGAAAAAATATTAATTTTTCAGACAGATATTTCATCATTACAAATATTCTATTAATTCTAAAGATTTCACCTCCGCAGCGATTTTCGTTTTTACCACATGTAAAAATTATAGTTTAAAACAATCTCCAAATGTTGCAATTTTAAACATTTTATACTTTCTCCATTAATGGGTACTAATGCTATACATTTGAGCCAAATTAAAAAGTTGTAGCACTTCTAGAAGTAAAATAATATTTTTCTAATTGTTTAAAATTTAAACATTATTAACTGTTTCCGCAACATATATATGGAGAGATTGAAATGTAAATTTGTGCAAATGCACTGTTCTGTAAATAATTTGAAAATTGCAACTTCCTAGCTCATCCCGTAGTACTTAAAAATTATTAAACTTTAATATCCAAATGGGGTTAGAACAACCCCGAAAATTTACAATTTTTAAATTTTAGATTTTTGTAGTTGGTTATGAAAAAAGTTCTATAATCTTGCAAAATTTCAGCTTCCTAAACTTATTAGATTGGTCTACACACTGGATTGCGTTTTCCCATGCTAACTTATGGGAGATATTCCGGGGTCTCTGGAGTCGAACCCAGGAAACTTTAAGCAAAAGTGACAATAAATCCTAATAGATATTGCGGCTATCTAGCAACACTGAAAATATCATCTTTCTCGCTTACCGGCAAGTGCCCATAATTAATTTACAAAAATGGCGCAATGCATTTCTTATGGGAAAAAAACGCAACTTTCGGAATTTCTGGAGTCGAACTCATGTCACTTAGGTAAGAAGTCTCAATTTATCTGAAAGTTTCTCCATCATATCTAAAATACTAAAACTTTCAGCTCTCTAGCTCTTGTAGTTTGGGCTGGACATTAGTATCCTCATATATGTTATATAACATTATATATCGACGACTCTTACATAGGAGGAGGAGGAGGATATCAATATATATAGACGTTCCTTACAGAGGAGGAGGAGGAGGAGGAGGATATGACACACTAGTAGTTGGTGCTTGCATACTTCAAGCATTTCATCTCACCTTGAAAAAACATTCATTTTTCAGAGAGACAATTCATCATTACAAATAGACCTTTAATTCTAAAGATTTCACCTCCGCAGCGATTTCCGTTTTTCCCACATGTAAAAATAATAGTTTAAAACTCCCCAAATGTTGCAATTTTATTAATTTTACACTTTCTTCAATATAAGGTATTAATGCTACACATTTTAGCCAAATTATAAAGTTGTAGTACTTCTAGAAGTAAAATAATATTTTTCTAATTGTTTAAATTTAAATAACTTTTAACGGCCGCCGCAATTCATATATGGTAAAATTGAAATGTTTATTTGTGCAAATTTATTACTCTGAAAATTATTTGAAAATTTCAGCTTCCTAGCTCATCTCGTAGTACCTAAACAGTTATCTATTTGTTTAAACTTTAAGAATTTTTAACTGCCAAAAAAATTAAAATATCAATATTTGTTTAACCCCTATTTCGTTTTTTTTAAGAATTCTACTTATAAAAAAAATTTCAACTCCGTAGCACATTTGGAAATACATAAACCTTGAAAATTTGTTTAAACAATTGCGAATTTTTAGCGGCCGCATTGTTGCACTTTTTCAAGAATTTCGTTAATTCTAGTCGGTTTTGCACAAAATCCTACCTAAGAAAAAAATTTTGAATATCCAGCTCATCTGGAAGTGCCTAAACATTAGGATCCTCCTGTTATCATTCTATATAGACGTTCCTTACAGAGGAGGAGGAGGATATAACATGTAACAGGAGGATACTATTGTTTAGGCACTTGCAGAAGAGCTGGAGATTCGAAATTTTTTTCTTAAGTAGAATTTTGTGCAAAACCGACTAGAAAAAACGAGATTTTGAAAAAGTGCAACAATGCGGCCGCTAAAAATTCGCAATTGTTTAAACAAATTTTCAAGGTTTATGTATTTTCGCATGAGCTACGGAGTTGAAATTTTTTTTGTATGTAGAATTCATAAAAAAAACGAAATATGGAATAAAGAAATTCTGATATATGGTTTATGTATTTCCGAATGTGCTACGGAGCTGAATTTTTTGAGATTGTATTTGTAAAAAAAACGAAATAGAGATTATACAAATTTTGATATTTTTATTTGTTTTGATGTTAAAAATTCCTAAATTTAAAAAATAGAAAAAGGTTTTGGTACTACGAGATAAATTAAGAAGCTGAAATTTTCAAGTTATTTACAGAGTAGTGCATGTGCACAAATTAACATTTAAATCTCTTCATAAATATATTGCGGAGGCCGTTAAAAATGTTTAAATTTAAATAATTAGAAAAATATTTTTTCACTTCTAGAAGTGCTACAACTTTAAAATTTGGCATAAATGTGTATGTGCATTAGTACCCCATAATGGAGAAAGTATAAAATTCTTAAAATTGCAAAGTTTGGGGATTTTTATTCTATTACTTTTAAGTAAGGGAAAAACAAAAATCGCTAGAAGTGAAATTTTTTAAATTAAAAAAATATTTGTAATGATGAAATATCTGTCTGAGAAATGAATGCTTTTTCAAGGTGAGATGATATGCTTGCAGAATGCAAGCACCAACTACTAGTATGTTATATCCTCCTCCTCCTTCTCTTTAAGGAACGTCTATATATAATAAGGATATAATAAGGATATAAATAAGGATTATACAAATTTTGATATTTTAATTTGTTTGGCAGTTTAAAATTCTTAAAGTTAAAACAAATAGATAACTGTTTAGGTACTATGGGATGAGCTAGGAAACTGAAATTTTCAAATTATTTACAGAGTAGTGAATTTTTTCAAATAAAAATTTCAATTTTACCATATTTGAATTGCGGCGGCTGGTAAAAATTATTTAAATTTAAACAATTAGAAAAATATTATTTTACGTCTAGAAGTGTTACAATTTTGAAATTTGGCTAAAATGTGTAGAATTAGTACCCCATAATGAAGATAGTGTAAAATTTTTAAAATTGTTATATTTGGGGATATTTTTAAACTAATATTTTTACATATGGGAAAAACGAAAATCGCTGCAGAGGTGAAATATTTAGAATTAAAAGACTAGTTGTAATGATGAAATGTCTGTCTGAAAAATGAATGTTTTTTCAAGGTGAGATGAAATGCTTGCAGCAACTAATAGTATCAATATATATCGAAGTTTCTTACAGAGGAGGAGGAGGAGGAGGATATAACATACATATAGGAGGATACTAATGTTTAGGCACTTTCAGATGAGCTGGAGATTCAACATTTTTTCTTAGTTAGGATTTTGTGCAAAACCGACTAGAAAAAACGAAAATCTTGAATAAGTGCAACAATGCGAACGCTAAAAATTCGCAATTGTTTAAAGAAATGTTTAAGGTTTATGTATTTCGAAATCTGCTACGGAGCTGAAATTTTTTATAGAGTAAAATTTGTAAAAAAAACGAAATAGGGATTATAAAAACTTTGATATATTATTTTGTTTGTCTGTTAAAAATTCTTAAAGTTTAATAAAATTAATTGATAGTAGCTCAATAACTTTGGCCAAAACTAACAAAGGTGAAATACTCCTTTAGCCAAAACAACTAGAGGGCTACAAAACCCAATGCATTTCGCCCACAATGTGGGTATCGTCAGGGGTAAAACCTGTTTCAACAGTGACTGAAAGCCAACTGCCAGGTTTGAAACGGAAAGTATTAGGAAGACGACCGAGAAACAAATGTAACGCGGAAAGGTTTTTTGGCGTGTGTGTAGTTTAAATCTGTCAATTTGTATAGGGTCTTGTTGAAATCTGTGTCCGTGTTCATAAGTGTATCGCGGTTTTTGTAAATGTGGAGGTTTTCTAACGAGTTTAGTGAGTTATTGGCTGAAGTTATCAATGTTAAATCGTTTACGTGTGTACTATGACCTGTTTCAAAGATGTGGTTTGCAACGCTTGATTTTTCAAAACGATTATATTTGTAGTGAGCCATGTGGCAATTTTACATAGTTGTCCTCTTTTTTGTTGTCTAATTTAAGGGAAGTGGCATTGGACAAGGTTTTATTAAAGTTATGTTTCCTCACTAATTTATTAATTAAATTATTATCGTAACCAAGTTTAGCGGCAATTTGTTTTATGTGTTTAAGTTCCTTTGCATATCTGATTTTATTGAGGGGGATGTTACATAATCTGTGTGTTAAAAATTGAAACACAGCAATTTTTTGGTTCATAGGGTGAAAGGAGTTGTTAGGAAAATTGCCTTATTTTCCACCATTAAACAGAGGCTTGAACAAAATTTTTAAACATAAGAATTATACCATAACATATACAAATCCTTATAATTTGAAAAATTTACTGGGCAGTACAAAAGACAGAACAGAATCTTTGAACAAGTCCGGTATTTATAAAATACAATGCTCACACTGCGACAAAAAGTACATAGGACAAACAAGAAGGAAACTAATAACACGCTTCAAGGAACACATGGCTCACTATAAATATAATCGTTTTGAAAAATCATGCGTTGCAAACCACATCTTTGAAACAGGTCATAGTACACACGTAATCGATTTAACATTGATAACTTCAGCCAATAACTCACTAAACTCGTTAGAAAACCTTCACATTTACAAAACCGCGATACACTTATGAACACGGACACAGATTTCAACAAGACCCTATACAAATTGACAGATTTAAACGACACACACGCCAAAAAACCTTTCCGCGTTACACTTGTTTCTCGGTCGTCTTCTTAATACTTTCCGTTTCAAACCTGGCAGTTGGCTTTCAGTCACTGTTGAAACAGGTTTTACCCCTGACGATGCCCACCTTGTGGGCGAAATGCATTGGGTTTTGTAGCCCTCTAGTTGTTTTGGCTAAAGGAGTATTTCACCTTTGTTTAATCAAATTGGAAAATGTTTATACCCTAAGCAGCAAGTTAGGGAACTGAAATTTTTAAATTTAGAGTTTAGTCTATGTAAACAAATTAACATTTTAGTGTATCCATGAAATCGTTATTGCGTCCGTTAAAAATTATTTAAAATTTAAACAATTAGATAAATGTTATTTCACATCTAATTGTCATATAATTTTAAAATTTGGCAGAAATGTGTGGCATTTTTAACCCAATGTGAGAAATGTATAATATTCCTAAAATTTCAAAAATTATTGATTGTTTTACTCCATTATTGTTCCATAATAAAAAAACGAAAACCCGTCCAGAGGACAAACCTTTAGAATTAAAGAAATATTTCTGATGATGAAATATATGTTTGAAAAATTAATGTTTTTTTTAAGGCGAGATGAAATGCTTGCAGTATGCAAGCACCTTCTACTAGTATGTTATATGTTATCTGTTATATCCTCCTCCTCCTCTGTAAGAAACGTCTATATATAATGATATTACTAGTAGTTGGTGCTTGCATTCTGCAAGCATATCATGTCAACATAAAAAACATTCATTTTTCATATTTCATCATTGCAAATATTTTTTTAATTCTAAATATTTGACCTCCTGAGCGATTTTCGTTTTTCACATGTTTAAATTAATAGATTAAAACAATCCCAAAACTCTGCAATTTTAATAATTTTATACTTTTTCCATTATGCTACACATTACTGCCAAATTTTAAAGTTGTAGTCCTTCTAAAAGTGAAATAACATTTTTCCAACTGTTTAAATTATATACATTTTTAACGGCCGCCGAAGTATGTTTATGGAGAGATTCAAATATTTATTAAGGCAAATGCAATGCTCTGTACATAACTTGAAAATTTTCGCTTCCTAGCTCATCCCGTAATGTCTAAACAGTTATCTATTTGTTTAAATTTGAAGAATTTTTAACTGCCAAAAAGAAGAAATTGTCAAAATTTGTATAATCCCTTATTCGTTTTTTTACGAATTATACACATAAAAAAGATTTCAACTCCGTAGCACATGCGAAAATACATAATCCTTGAAAATATGTTTAAACAATAGATGTTATATCCTCCTCTGTAAGGAACGTCGATATATAATGATAAAATATAGGAGGATACTTATGTCCAGCCCAAACTACAGGAGCTGGAGAGCTGAAAGTTTCAGTTTTTGTAAATATGATGCAAAACCCACAGATAAAATGAGACAACTTACCTAAGTGACATGAGTTCGACTCCAGCAATTCCGAAATTTGCGTTTTTTCCCATAAGAAAAGCATTGTGCCATTTTGTAAATTAATTTTGGGCACTTTCCTTTAAGCTAGAAAATGAAATATTTAGTGTTTCTAGATGGTCGCAATATCTATTAGAAATTATTGTTACTTTTTCTTACAGTGTCCTGGGTTCGACTCCAGATACCCCGGAATATCTCCCATAAGTTAGCATGGGAAAAAGTTATCCCAGTGTGTAGACCAATCTATAAAGTTTAGGAAGCTGAAATTTTGCAGGGTTATTGAAGTTTACTCATAACCAGATAAAAATAGAAAATTTCAAAATTGTTCATTTTTAGGGGTTTTTTTACCCCATTTGTACATTAATGTTTAATAATTTTTATATTGGAAACCATGTGATATTGGTTGGAGTTTTTAATATATTTTTGTCGCAAATTATACATAGAAAAGAAGAAAATTCTGAAAAAGTTAAAAAATTAGATCGCTAAAAATTCGCAATTGTTTAAAAATATTTTTAAGGTTTTTGTATATCCGAATGTGCTACGAAGCTGATTTATTTTTACCGGTAGAATTAAAAAAAAAACGAATTAAAAAATAATAGAAATTTTGATATTTTAATTTCTTTGACTGTTAAAAATTCTTAAAGTTTAAAGTAATAGATAAATCTTTAGCTACTTCTGGGCATGCTAGGAAGCTGAAATTATAATGTTAAGTAGATTTTATTGCATTGAGACTAACAAAAATTTCATAAACTCTAACAAAGTTTTATTGCGGCCGTATTAAACTATTAAATTTAAACAATTAAATAAATATTATTTCACTTCTAGATGTGCTACAACTTCAAATTTGACCATAATGTGTGGAATTAGTACCTTACATTGGATAAAGTGTAATATTCCTAAAATTGCAAATTTAAGGCATTGTAATCAAATATCGTTCAATAAGGAAAGATAGAAATTGGGTGCCGAGGTGAAATATTTTGCATTAAAAAAATATTTCTAATAATGTTATATCTCTCTAAAATATTAATGTTTTTCAGGGTAGGATGAAACGCTAGTAGAATGCAAGCATCAACTACTTGTATGTTATATCCTTCTCTGTAAGAAACGTAGATATATAATGATAACATAAAGGAGAATACTAATATTTAGGCACTTCCAGATGAGCTGGAGGTTCGAAATTTAAACAATTGGAAAATATTATTTCACTTCTAGAAGTACTACAACTTTAAAATTTGGCAGAAATGTGTAGCATTAGTACCCCATACGGAGAAATTATAAAATTCTTAAAATTGCAAAATTTTGGTATTGTTTTGTCTATTATTTTTACATAAGGGAAAAACGAAAATCGCTCCGGAGGTGAATTATTTAGAATTAAAAAATATTTTTATAATGAATTACGAAAAATGAATGTTTTTTTAATTTGAGATTATATGTTTGCACAATGCAAGCACCAACTACTATTATGTTATATCCTCCTCTGTAAGAAACGTCGATATATAATGAAATATAGCCATATTTTCGTGCTATTCTCTCCCTTTCTTCCACTCCCTCCCTCTCTCACTCTCTCCCTTTCTCACCCCTCTCTCCCTCTCTCACCCCTCTCTCCTCCTCTCTCTCTCTCTCTCCTCTCTACCTTTCTACCTCCAGCTTTTATCAAATTTCCGGTTTCCCTCATTTTTTTCCTCTCTCTGTCCCTTTCTTTTCTCTCTCCCCTTCGTTCTCTCTTTCACTCTCTACTTTTACCCCATCTTCCTCCATTATCCCAATGCGGTGCAAACGAAGAACGAATGGAAAAGATGAGTCAAGAGTTTGGAAATATGAGGAGCAACGACAAAAGCAATCCCAATGGTAATGAGAACGTTTAGTCTATGGTCTGCATCAAATATTTGTTGTCAGTCGATTAGATCAAAATCAGTAACTAAATATGATGTCCTTAAATATTACTGTATGTGTGTAGCAATCTAATTAGATTTCCAATTCACTTTTAAAAGACTTGAGCTCGTTGCTACGGTAGTTGTAATTTTTCATTGTTGTGCCTCAGTAAAATATGCTTTCTTTGCGATTAAAAACAAATATTTGCGGTATTTAGGAACGGATTTGAATTTCGTCTTTAAAAATTAAACACTTCATTTTTTCTTCTACAAAACTCTTTTCATCTCGATTTTGTAGCTTAATTACAAGTAATTTAAAAATGCAATTTTTGAATGTCCTGCGTTTAATTCCATGTTTTTATGGGGTATTGAAATGGATCGATATGGTCGAAAATACCCCATCAAATTAAAAATATTTGGGATTTTCGATTTTTCCCGTTGGTTGTGACCTATGACCGACCAGAATGCCAAATTAATGAGCCCTTCTATAAGTAGTACCCGATAATATGTCATGGTACACTTAGGAGAATCGTACACATGATTTTTATAATATATAGAGATAACATTTTACTCAATACAGCGTAACCAAATCAGAGACAAGGACTTTAGTATTGATACTTACGCCTGTGGTTGGGAAGAGCACTGACCGCAGCAGCAAATTTCTATTAGTCGGTCGACTGCGTTCTCCCCTCCCCCTCACGTGCTCCAGGGCGCACATCACGAAGTAGACCTGCTGGATCATCTTCGGGGAAGGAATTTACGACCAGTGAATCACAGGAAAGATTCGTGCAACTTTCGGGGATTCAATTCAAGATCTCGACAGGGCTAGAAAATATTTTCTTAATGTCTCTCTTTACAACAGTGTTTTCAGAATTCCTCTATCATTTTTCCCCACTGACGAGTTTCTTTTTAAAGTTGTAACACAATTAAAACCATTGTAATTAACATAGAGCTTAAAAAATTATTGCATTGTCTTTATTATATCTTATTTCATCATTGTTTTAAATTTCAAAAGATTTTGTTTAGTAGTTATTTGTTTATGAATTATTATATATGATAACTTTCGCGAAAGTTGGCTGCGTAGCTGGTTTTTACGGGTAGTTTCTGTGTTTAACTCGCCGTAAAATTTTACAATTTCTTTCTAAAAATATTATAAAATCAAACCTTATTAAGCATAAAATAAGCTTTCCTATGGTATTTTTGTGTATTCTTTCCAATAAACGTAGCGCAAATGATCGCGCGTCAAAGTTGAGATGCACGTCTTTTTGACGCGGACAGTAGGTGCCAACTCGACGTCGTTTTCGAGAAAATGTCCTATGAAAATCGCGATCCGAGAGTCAATGTAATAAGAAAGTTAAAAGTCCTTTCATATTTAGCTAGGAGCGTTGGTCTTGCGGAAACGAGCTGGATTACGAATGTTTTTGCCGGGGTTCGATTCCTGAAGGGACCAAAATTTTTCTCTGATTTTTTAAAAAGTTTTGTTCGCAATTTCCAGCATATCGTCCATAAAACTTGCACAACATTTAAAACAAATTTATTCCATGCATTATAACTACTATTTTCTTCATCGTAATTCTTCACTGTAATTATTCACCGTAATTCTTCACGAACATAATTTTATGGATCTACCCATTCGCTTTACCATCATGATCAATACATGACGAGATTTGAAAGGAGGAATGCAGAACAATGCACCGAAATAACCCAACAATATTGTGATAAAATGCCAATTATAATTATAATGGCAATAATTGACACCAGCAACCGATTTATCATAATGAACAATACATGACGAGATTTGAAAGGAGGAATAAAAAACAATGCATCGAAATAACCCAACAGTATTGTGAAATTATTTCAATTATAATTATAATGACAATAATTGACACCTGCAAATGATAACAAATCCCTAAAAAACAACACCGTAACTTTAATAACAACATTATAAGATGATTAGACGCAATTTTTCGTGGCCATATTAGCAGACGTCCTTGTCTCTCTACCACAGTCAACGTCAGAATATTGCCGAGCGATTTATTGTTAGAGGGCACATTTTGGAGTGGCGATTGGAATTGTTTGTCTTTGTTCGTGTTTTGTGAGCGATCTTCAGTTTTTGGGGCAATAAAAACTGCATTACGATGAAGAAAATAGTAGTTATAATGCATGAAATAAATTAAAAAAAAATGTTGTGCAAGTTTTATCGACGATATGCTGGAAATTGCGAAAAAAAATTAAAAAAGTCAGGAAAAACATTTGGTCCCTTCGGGAATCGAACCCCGTTAAAAATATTTGAAATCCAGCTCATTCCCCCTAGACCCCGGGTTCCCAACATGTGGGTCGCGACCTCCAAGGGGGTCGCAAAGTGTTTTCTGGGGGGTCGCCGCGGTTATTTTTAGTTGCAATTATTTTTATAGGAAATTTCACCACGAAGGTTTTCAACACTTATTTATTTCAATATGGCTACACTGCATTATTCTACTAGTGGTTGTAACACTGATTTTTGATAAATGAAAGGAAAGGACTTAAGGTCCACAGCGTCAGATACTTAAAAAATATTAAAGGCCCACCGTGTTCATACATATTAAATATTTTATATTATTTTAATTATTTGCTATGGCGGACCTTTAATATTGTTTCAAATTTTCGCCGCGGCGGACCTTGATTCACTCCCTAACCCTAAAATATGCAAATGCAGTGTTATCATTAGAATAAAATTCTATGTTAAAAATAATAAACTGAAAAAACTATTCACTATGATGCAGAATTCATTATCAAAATTCATTTTCAATCGGTGTCTCGATGTTTGAATAACAGACTGTCGAATACGGACCGTCGAATAAAGATGAGTTGCTCTCTTAACGGAGTTGAAGATCACCCCGTATGTTTTGCCGCCATGTTTGCAATGATGTAATTCAATAATGTCCGCGATGGGCCGTCTAATGCAAACTGGCACGAACTTAGTTCGCCAATAGTCAACCACCTTTAGTTGGCCACTCGCTGTCGAGCGCGGGTTAGCTACTGCTTGCACTTTCTAAAATCTAAAGAGCGTCAGTAGGTCGTCATCAGTCCGTGCTGTCGGTCCGCTTTCTGCATCGCTATTATCGTTTCCCGACGGAAAACAATTTCTTTGGGTAATTATATATTTATATTTTTATTGTTATATTATTATTATTAATAGGTGTATTATTTTAATAAAATAGTGAGCCAAGTGACTAACGCAAAACATTATTAAACATTAAAAAAATATTACAATTGATAAAATTCGTGAAACGAGAATAAATAATAAAAATACAAAAAGAAAATTTTTTTCTCGAAAAATAATTAATTTACATTTTCAGAAATCCGAACCCATGGAAAAGAAACGTAAATATTCAGAAGACTATATAAAATTTGGCTTTACCATCTTGATCAGCAATGGCATAGAGAAGCCACAATGCGTTTTGTGCAATGTTGTTCTCGGTGCTGAATCTATGAAACCTTCAAAACTGAAACGTCACTTAGAGACAAAGCATTCAGAACATACTAAAAAAGATTTAGAGTTCTTTTGACGCCATGAAACTGGTCTCAGACGTCAGAGACTTGATTCTACTGGAATTTTTCAGCAACAGAGCACAGCAGCAGTGCAAGCATCATATGAAGTCGCATTGGAAATTGCCAAACAAAAAAACCTTGCACGATTGGAGAAACGCTCATCAAACCCTGCATGTTGAAGATGGTGAAGTAAATTCTTGGGGAAGCCAGCAAGATAAAGATGCGACAAATATCTCTGTCCAATAACACTATTCAGAGGCGCATTTCAGATATGTCCGTAGACGTGAAAGAGCACGTTTTGAATGAAATAAAAGTTTCTCCATTGTTTTCTTTTCAAGTTGATGAATCAACGGACGTAAGTTCATGTTCTCAGTTGCTTGTCTTCGAGAAATATATTCATTCAGATGACATCAAAGAAGAGTTCCTGTTTTGTATTGCACTTGAAACTATTACAAAAGGTGAAGATATTATGGAGAAGATAAATACCTTTTTTGAAACTGGAGGACTACAGTGGAAAAACGTCTGTGGGGTTTGTACAGATGGAGCACCAGCTATGCTAGGGTCAAAGTCGGGCTTTCAGACAAAAGTGAAAGAACTTGCTCACCAAGCAAAGGGCATTCACTGCATGATTCACCGATATGCTCTTGTCAGTAAGACTCTTCCAGCTCCTCTGCAAGAGGTACTTGATTCTCTGATCAAAATTGTGAATTACATCAAATCTGGAGCCCTCAACACACGTCTGTTCAAAGAATTCTGTAAAGACATGAATTCTGATAACGAGGTTCTTCTTTTCTACACTGCTGTATGCTGGTTGTCGAAAGGAAATGTTGTCAATCGTGTCTTTGTGTTGAAAGATGAAATCAAGTTGTTCCTGGAAGTGCAAGGGAAACATGGCCCTGTGGCTTACTTTAATGGAGAAGCTTGGAAGAAAAGAGTTGCTTGCTTAGCAGACATTTTTGACCAGCTAAATAAGCTGAACCTGAAACTTCAGGGAAACGAAACACACATTATCCAATTTCAAGACAATCTTCAGGCATTTGTATCTAAGCTGCAAAACTGGCGTCGGAAGGTAAATCTTGGAAACATTGCCATGTTTGAAAAACTCTGCAGTGTGGTAGAGGAATCTGAAGGTGAACTGGATGAGAAACTGAAAGAGGAGATTACTGGGCACCTTGAAAAGGAATTTCAGCGGTACTTCCCTGAGTTTACAGAAGAAGCTGCACTGGTACGAAACCCATTCTCTGCTTCCCTGAATGTAGCCAGCGTTCCCGATGAAGTACAGGATGAATTCTTGGATCTGCGGAACGATTCCTCGGCACGTAATTTGTTTTATGAAAAATTGCTGACTCAGTTCTGGTGTGCTATGTATCAGTCATATCCAAATGTCACCATGCTTGCCTTGCGAGTTTTAATTCCATTTGCCTCTACATATCTCTGCAAGAGTGGATTATTAACGCTTCTTCATATCAAAACAAAGGCAAGAAACAGACTGAATGTTGAGGATGACATGTGGTTGGCTTTTACAAACACTCAGCTGCGAATTTTGAAGCTGGTTGCCCAGATGCAAATACAACCATCGCATTAAATATTAGGTTAGAATTATATTCTGAAAAATCTATTTTAATGTGTTTTCTTTACCCTATTAAAAATGCCTTTTTATGCAAATGTGGCAGGGGGGTCGCAGGTTACTTGGCTATTATAAAAGGGGGTCGCGACTCGAAAAAGGTTGGGAAACACAGCCCTAGACCAACGGTCCTAGATAATAAGGAAAGGACTTTTAACGTTCTTATTACTTTGACTCTCGGATCGCTATTTTCAAAGGGCATTTTCTCGTAAAAGACGTCGAGTTGGCACCTAGGTAGAAATATGTGTCCGTTATTTTACATATACTTTCATTCTGCAAAGTCTCAATCCGATGCGATTGTCACACCTTGGGGGCTTCCCTTGTTAGAGAAACACTAAGGAAGACAGTATGGAAAGAAAAAGAAAAAAAAACACTTCAAGGAGAAAATTTCAAGATAAATTAATAACTTAATTAAATGAATCTGTGGCAAATACATGACTTTCTCCATACGTGGAAATGAATACGGTTCCAATGGCATTAAGAAATTGCTCTCGACAAAAGCTTTCTCAACAATCA
Organism: Tanypteryx hageni; assembly: GCA_028673005.1. Taxonomy (NCBI): domain Eukaryota; kingdom Metazoa; phylum Arthropoda; class Insecta; order Odonata; family Petaluridae; genus Tanypteryx; species Tanypteryx hageni. The sequence continues at coordinate 263,824,095 of CM054112.1, forward strand.
GCAATTGCACTCGTAAATTATTTTAAACACCTTCACTTATGTTCATAATGAAAAATACTCGGAATTCTTTTTCTCATTTTAAAAAAAACAAATAACTAAAGAAAAATTTCATTTGTTGCTATGGATAACAAAATATTGATGCGCATCCTACTACCAATATATGTAACGTTTGGTGCTATTGAGATAATTTTGATCGTGATTAAAATTTCCGTTGCCTACACTGGCACCGCTATGAAAAATTAAAAATTTTCATCATAGCAATGGAAGAAAGCTATCCGCTGGCAACATTCAATGCACTGAATATTAATTTAGATGGATAATCGACGTGTGATTTCTATTAAACAATCCATTCCATGAAAAATGTTAAAAACGTTGGTAAGTTATAGAAAATTAAATTGTCTAGAACTTTGATATTATCAAATATTTACATTATGAAGCCCTTTAGAAGATATTTGGCAGAAATGTCAATAGTTAAATTTTCACTTCCGATTGGCCAATTCAGCAAAAATCTAATCAATCCTTTACTTTATAGCACAAATCTTTGTGTGAATTTTTGTGCTGATCTGTTTAATAGTATTTGAGTTATAGCGCCGAAAATTTCCCACCACAGACACACACGCGGAAATCATTGGGAAAATAGTGAAAACGTATTTATGGGACATTAAAACGAATTCGTTGCGGGAAATTCGTCGCATGGAAAATTCGTCGCAAGACAAATTCGTCGCGTGGCAATTTCGTCGCAAGACAAATTCGTCGCATGGCAATTTCGTCGCAAGACAAATTCGTCGCATGGCAATTTCGTCGTATGGCAAATTCGTCGCAAATTCAGGAATCATTCAGGTAATTGAAAATAGGATATCCTTTTCTCCATGAATCCTGCGATACACCATATTTAGTGTGTGGGAAGGGTTGACGATGCCTCATAATTTCCGAATAAAATATAGAACTCCTGTGAAGATTATTCACAACAAATATGGTAATAAAAATTTCGGAAAATATAATTTATGAAATATTTGTATCTTATCTGATCAGGATAATAACAAAAGACTTATTACTCTTTTTATTTTGTGTATGACGCTATTCATACGTGTTTTAGCAAACTTCCCGTCCATGTACAAGATTGAGATTTTGCTGGAATCTAGCGCGTGCCCGCGTTTTCATATAATAATAAATTTCGTGAAACCTATTAAAGTTATTGTCATGTAACCTTCTACAAATATAAATATCTATCTCACCATAAATATTTTGAAGAATTTGTTTGTTTGTTCATTTATAACGCAACAACTACGGAACGTAGAAGCAAGATGTAGGTGCCTTTTAACCGCAATAAAAAGTTAAGCAAAATGGAAGGGCTATTAAAGCGAGTTGAACTACATTCCTTATTAAAAAAACATTTTTCTCTTTTAATTTTTCCCATTTAAATAACACGGGGATGAGCATATTTTTGGATAAACAATCCACTTGACAACCATTATAAACAATACCTAATATTAACTAAAAGAAATTTCATATATCTAATATGAAGTAAAGTAGGGAAGAAAGAAACACTACGGTTATTCAAAGAAGGGCAATCACAAAAAAGTAAATTGATGATTAAACTCCGACCATATACAAAATGAATTTAGCGTGAAGAACAGCGCTAAATACGTATTTCAAGAGCCAAGCTCTCATCATCAGTAGCTGCTGTCGAGTGAGCTGTGTCGGTTTACGTACGTGAATTTAAACCGTAGTCCGTTGGTGAGAAAGTGAAAGTGGGCGGGAGAGGAGTGGGAGGTGGAGGAAGGGAATGGGGAAACGTTAGACTGTATAGGAGAGATTAAGGTACCGGGCCGCGATCGATATTAATAACGGTTTTTTTGAATTGGTTAATGATAATTAAATTAATTGAAACAACAATTGACAATTACATTGTTGTCAAAATGGAAATAGTACTCCAAAATATGTGAATGAAACATTTAAAATGAGCAATTTTGAGCTGAAGGCGCAAAAGGATGAATGGTATAAAAAACTTCATTAATTTTTCTTTAAATTGTTCAAATCGGATGATCGCAGGTCGTTCTTATTCTAATTTTAACTTCCAAAAGAATAAAAATCTGCACTTTCAAAAGTCTCTTTTTACGTGTTACTTTATGAGAAATAGAATTATTCTTAGAAAAAAGTTATTCATATCTTTCAAATATGAAAATTGTATTAAAAATTATAACATAATTGATGTATAAACATAAACTTGAATGCTTTTCTTTGGAAAACCAGTGTATATTAAAGATATTTATGTATTCACCTGTTTTGAATTATATTTCGTGTGTATACGTGAAGCCGAGACAAATATTATGCGGTCGTTTGGATTCTTTGGCAAGATACGATGACAAGAGTGACATAGGAGTCCGTTTCCAGTAAAAGTAGAAGTCTTTTAAGCCTAATCTTGATCGACGCCAATAAAAATATCTTCAATCAAACCAGTGAATGATAGAAATTCCAAACCTTCCAAAAATTATCGTTTTCAAATATCACCTTTCAGTTTATTAATTTAGATTTTAATTAATCGTACACAAGATTCTTGAAACGAATGATACAGGATTAAGGAAATTTTATTGATCGCTTAGAGGCACTTGTTAAAAAAAGTAACCGACAAACATTCTGCAGCAAAGCTTTTCCCTAATATCGGGGAAAGTATTCTCAATTGTTAAGGATGCAGCGAAGTTTTTTGACCACAATTATACAATAAATTAATTAGCAGAATATAAAATGGCAGTCTTGTATTTTATCGTTGTATTCTTCCTAAAATGTCTATAATGCCTATTAGGGGAACGAGTACATTTCCAACTGGGATATTAAATATGGATTTGATACGCCCGTTGCATGCAAATGTGTATATGGCAACAATCGTACGAATAACAGTAATTGAAAGCAAAAAATGTTTCATTTGCCACCGATGGCAACCTTCGTCATGGATCATGGAATGAAATGAAACGATATTTAAGAAGCTAATCAGAATGCAAACAAGTTCCCATGCGATTTATCTCCCACTTGAAAGCTCCGCCTTGTTGGCGAGTTTCATTTGTTTATTTACCGCTAGCTTAGACTAAATAGAACGAAGTCCAGTGATACAGAGCAAACGCGTTATAACTTCGCGCAGTCGCGCTGGTATTCGCTCTATCGCTTGGATTCCCGTAGCAATGAGGATTAGTTATGCCATATTTTGGCCTAAGCTCAACTTAGTGATGTTATAAGCTTCTATTGCGGAAATATAAAACAATGTTTAACCCAAATATGAAAGCAGTACAGTCCATCGTCCATAAACATACGACGATCGAAAGATATGGACAATAGTAGATAGTATTTTTAATTGTGTTACACTTTTGTTAATTTCCACAGAATACTTATGATGGTGATTACTCAGCAAAACCGGTCGTGTTTTGAATATTCAGTGGAAATTTGCAAGAGATTAATATAAATAAAAAATACTATCTAGTATTGTTTGTCTTTCGATTATGGAATTCCACGAAGTCTCGGCCTCGTCCATTAAATTTACACGGCGATCGCATAAGGATAAATATTTTCTGAGACAAAATTTAGAAAATTCATTCACATGAGTGAACATTTCCAACTCGTCACATTTTGCAAAAACATTATTCTATATGGAATAAAAATCAAATCTCATCGTTACCATATTCCAAATGGTGATGTATGTCAGAGATCCGTAGACAATCCTGTTTGTAGAAGGGTCATCCACTCCTCTTCCCCTCAAAGAATGAGCGTTTAGTAAACCTTTGAACATCGTGACGTCCGCGTATAAATAATACAAGACCATGGAACAATGGAACGCAGCCTCCACCATCTTGACTTTCTAAAACTCACAAAACAAATAGTTTCGTAAAGTCGATTCAACGGTCTAATCCAACAAAACAAAAGATGCTTAAAAACGGTGACATAAGACCAGAAAACGTTATCTAAAAAAAATTGGGGCCAACTTAAATTTGGAGAGTCCTATGGCGACGAATCTGCAGGAGTGACGGCTGTGATCTCGGTTTCCGGAGCAACGCTAAGGACGCTCCAAAGTCCGTCGCTGGCCGATGGCTTCTAAATGCGGCTGAAGATCGACTCCAGCCGAGAATAACTAGAATAGAGGAGAGGGGATGGATCGGAATGACCTTCGGTTCTTCCCTATTTCGAAATTATAGATGTAGTGAAGGTCGCTTAATCTACTGCGGAACACTCGATATTAATTGTGATGACGATTATACAATTGTAGTGCGCGCGAGATGGCAAGTTGCTTGGATACTAGTTTGTTCCGTGCGTTCACTATTCCTTGTTTCAAGACATTGACTATAAAGTAAAGAGTATTTTCTTTCACTGTTTAAACTACGAAAATTTAGTTCGTTCAAATTTTAATACGAGGGATACGAATGACTAATTACTAAATATATCAAATGAATTTTATGCATTATCGCTGAATCTGGATAGTTAAACATAACTGCCTACTATAAACCAGCAATTTATTGAAGGCCTGTTATTTCTGCATTAAATATTTTGAGGCTTTAAAAATTTTTTTTTCGCATAGTTGCATAAATAATTGAGATTCAATGTCACTGTGGGGGAAAATTAAATTTATTTCAATTTCTAGTGCTAAGAGATAACATAAAATATTCAACCAAAAATAATTAATCTTTATTGGACAACAAATATAAATACTTGAGAGCCTTATAGATAATTTTAGTACATTTTACTTCACAGAACTATTATCGTCATGTTCGCAAAGAAGTGAGTCGCACGATTATTCCGTATACGTAGGCATCCACGAAGTAATCGCTAAACAAATTAAAAGCATTATGCTTGTTTTTTCAAACCATTAATTTTAAAAGTTGAAGTATTTTAATCATAAATTTATCTCTTTTATGGCTGATAACTTGATGAAATAGCCCATTTAAAATGGGCTTTGCAATCAAACAAACGGCTGAGATATTGATTGTCATATGGGAGATTGAAATCACTCTCTGGAGTCGAACCGAGGACGTTTTTGAAAAATTTTCATCTCATTCTCGACTGGTACGTGATCATAGCAATACTAAAAAATTTGGTTGAACTGGCTGAAGAAACAACTGAGATATTGAGCGTTATGGACATAATGATCAAGTGACAAAGAGAATTAGCATTTTATATTTACAAGATGATTGTTAAGAATGGGTCTAATAAACTTAACAATGTCTTCAAATTATTGGATTGGTTTGGTTAACTAATTAATTGTGGGATCAAAAAATTTAGCCGACATTATTCAATGATTAAGTTAAGTTCCATATATTTTAAATAACTTGTAATTTGCTCAAATATTTCAAGTAATTTTCTGCAGATTCTTCATTTTAATAATGAAGGACTTGATGTGTTCGTTTGTGTATAACGCTGACGTCATCAATGGCACTTTTTAACGAGTTTTTAACAAAGTTTCCGATTAGGTGGAAGGTTGAAATTTCGCAGGAATATTTGATTCAGATATAAAAATCAAATGACGAAAAAGAATACGAAAAAAACTAGGGTTCGACTCCAGGTGGGCGATTTCCATTTCCCGTAAGATAACACGTAAAAACCAACTTTTTGAAGTGTAGGATTTTATTTTTTTGGAAATTAAAATTAGAGAGAATTGACGTACAATCTTCAAATTTAAACTGTTTTAGGAAAATTAATGAAGTTTCTTATTATATTCGTCTTTTTCCCGCCTACCGTTCGAAATCTCTCATGTTATACATTTAAATAACATATTTTGGGAAAACATCGACTTTTAAACAAGTTGCTGTCTTGCGGACAACATTATTGTTAAACTTCGAGAATCAATTGATGTCTGAACCCTCATACATGTAATATATACTAGTGCATGGATTGCCTAAAATTATCGTAGGATTTTTCGCGAAATTACGCAATCCTAATGGGATTGGGATTTAATTTGGATTATTTTGTTTGTCTAAACGACTATATAGATGTAAAGCAACTTGTTTCTTGTTGCGATCGACTATTTTATATAAAAAAGTAGTCACGAGCTACCATGACGAAAAACTTTTTAATGCAATTATTAAATACGAGTATAAAGGGAAAATAAAAATTACTCATTTCAAAATATACAAGTTTTGATAGAACAAAGTCTATTGAATTTATTGAATAAACCAGTGGTTCTCAACGGGGGCCACAGCCTATTTCTGAGGGGCCATGAGTAAAATACCTAAATTGGGGGGCCACCAAAACTTCTTTGTGGGCCACGAAAAGTTCGACTCTGTGTGAAAGTTGTCTTAAGTCAATGCTAATAACGCGTACTAATAACAATACTAATAACGTGTACTATTCATTGTATTCTGATTCCAATGTGCATTTTTAGACTGACATAACAATTGGAATTGAAATGCCATGAAAATGGACGGATGTATTACAATATACATAAATACTTTCTTATCTTCATTATAGTTAGAAAATAACTACATTGTACTCAAACTGTTAGCCCACAATTACGTGACTGAGAAAACTCTCCCCTACCTCTTCCTTTCCTCCCCTCCACGCCGTAGCTACAAAATGTTATTCTTACGCTTTCATTCAGCGGATGTCACCCGAATACGACAGCTATTAATTTGAAATACGCTTTTCTAAGACAGAACACGTTCATCAACGTTGTAAACAGGGAGAGTGAATGCCGAAAGATTGAAGAAACAGAGAGTGGAATACAAAGACATTACAGCGTCTGTGGATTTTCTGTTTAACTGTAAGTATTCACTTGATATATTTATATATATTTTATACATCAGTCATTAACTGCTGATACATTCCGATAACCAGCAATTTTATTTTTGTCAAAATTAACGGGGCTTTACAGAAAACAAAAACATCTGTTCGTGAAGCCGCTCTTCGAAATTCACCATAGCATACCAAAACAATTGTTTGTTTAAAGTAAAATAAGTAACGCAATGAATTTAGTTATTATAAATAATAAGTAAGGTCAAGTGTTCATTTTACACTTTCCGAACCATTTTAAAATTTGTTTTCAATGGCGAACCAAGGAAATATTATCACGCATTTGTTAATACTTATTACGATTTTATTTAAAAATTGCTTACAGTACTTTCAGTTTCTCTTAGTTATTTTTACTAACTGTAAGTTGTGGTTTAAAATAAACATATTTGAATAAAATTATTAATATTAAAAATTATCGCTTTTATATTTAGAATTAGTGGGGATTTGCATAAAACGAAGACATCTGTTCGTGAAGCCATTCTCAGAAAATTCAGGCATTTAATTTAAACAAATTTAAACAGTCGAACATTGATTGTTAGAGGAATACTGCAATCAGACGACGTCATACTGTAATTTTGTATTTGGTGAGTAGCTGTTTTGGCTGCTAATCTCGCCGATCTTATTTCTTCTGTTACTCCAAATTCTTTACTGTTATGATGCCGGTCCGTGGCCATTTATTTCCCGGTTCCATCTACTTAAATTCTATTTATAAGTCTATAGAAATAAATTTGTATTGTTGTTAAATATTTCTTCATTTTGATTTGTTTTTAATTTTTTTATATCAGATTACCCATGGTTAATATAGCGAAGAAAAAATGCAGGCAATATTCCATTGAGTACCTTGCCAATGGTTTTATTCCATCACCACAGGACAGAACAATGCCACTGTGTCTAATATGCATGACTACACTTTCAAATGAAAGCATGCGGCCATGCAAGCTACGGAAGCACTTGGAGACAATGCACAAAGACAAAAAAGACAAATCACTAGATTATTTAAAAAAACTGCATGATAATTTCCAAACAAGGGCAACATTAAAACAAATATTTAGTGAAAGAGCAGCTAAAGTAGACAAAGGTTTACTTGCATCCTATGAGATTTCCAAGTTAATTGCAAAATCTGGCAAGCCACATAATATTGGCGAATCATTGATTTTGCCTGCAGTGTCTGTTGTGATTTCAACTGTTATGAATCAGAGCGCACATGAAATTATTCAGGCCATCCCTTTGAGCAACTCATCAGTATCGAGACGCATTGATGAAATGGCAGATGATGTGGAAAAACAACTAGTTGCACAATTACAAGTTAAGAAGTTTGCCCTGCAAATCGATGAATCCACTTTAATGGGTAATGAAGCCCTTCTAATGACATATGTTAGGTTTTTGAATGATGATCAGCGCAGTGAGGAAATGCTTTTTGCCCGAAATCTTAAGACAGACACCAAAGGTGAGACAATTTTTGAAGAAGTTAAGAGTTATTTCAAGGAAAACAACATTCCACTAGAAAATATAATAGCTTGTGCAACGACGGTGCTGCTTCGACGGTAGGTAGATACAGAGGATTTATTGCTCATTTAAAAAATGCTGTGCCTGAAGTTTTTTGCATACACTGCGTGGTTCACCGTCAACATTTTGTTGGAAAAAACTTGGGAGGACGTTTGCATGGTGCCCTTGCTATTGTAATAAAGGCTGTCAAAACAAGTGCACTTCAAGATCGTCTTTTCCGACAACTTTGTGAGGAAAATGAAGAAGATTTTGAACTCCTACTAGTGCATACAGAGGTCCGATGGTTATCAAAAGGTAATTGTCTTTGGCGTTTTGCTGAACTTTGAGACAGTGTTGTATCATTTCTAAGTGATAAGCAGCTTGGAGAACAGATCGTTGCTGCTAAATGAGACATATTTTATCTATCAGATATATTTGAAAAGCTGAATTTGTTGAACAAACAGTTACAAGGAAAGAACTGTAATCTTATATCTTACAAAGAGGCCATTACTGCTTTCCTTGGAAAACTCCAGTTATTTTGGAGTAATATTGTACGTCGTGAGTTCATACAATTTCCATCACTGGCCACTCATGACATAGAAATTCAAGATTATAATATGTTGAGCATTTGAAGAATTTGTACAGTGATATGCAATGTCGGTTCAGCGACCTGCTAGAGATGAATATTCCAGATTGGGTGGTGAATCCGTTTGGTGTAAATGCGGTTGACGTTGACATCACATTACAATAATGTCTGTTTGAGTTGCAGAGTGATATAACAGCTCAAGTTAGATTCAAAAAAGGCAAACAGAATTTCTGGATAAGTAGTGAAATTGCAAATAAGTTTCCACAACTCTGGGAGAAGGCAAAGTTGTTTTTTATTGGATTTCCCACTTATAATTTGATTGAATCTGCGTTTAGTCGAGTTCTTCACCTGCAATCCAAAACTCATAACAGTCTTGATATTGTAAAGAGAGGTGATCTTCGATTATCTCTAACATCGCTGCAACCAGAAATTCAAAAGCTTGCTAGTTTTCATCAGCCTCAAGGATCTCACTAAATAAAGTGAAAATAAAATTATGGAAATATTTTTTGTTAGGAGCATATTTCATATGTATATTATAAATAAACAATATGTATATTATAAACAGGGATTATTTTTTATAAATAAACAGTGCGGTTGATAAAGTATCTTTTTTACCAACTAACGGCGACTATGAGGGGTGGAGGCCACAGAGGTAAATGAAAATCTGAAGTGGGCCACGAGCAAAAAAAGGTTGAGAAACACTGGAATAAACAAAGAACACTTCAAAATAAACATTTTGAAATTAAACATTTTGATATATAAAAATAAAAAAATGAAGATAACAGTTTAATTAATGAGAAGTTTGTGTCTTCATATCTTCTGCTAAGCTTTCATAGTGGGGCGTGTACAAGGACAATAAGGCATCTACAGTATGGGAATCGGTAAGCAAGGAACGATGCTTCGTCTTCGTTAGCTTTAAATATGAAAACGCCCATTCACATAAGTATGTGGATTCAAAACAAGAATGGATATATTCACAGCATTTTCTAATGTTTGAATTTTTTTCCCGGCTAACATACTTCCAAAAGCCTTCTTCTGACTCTCTAGCTCTTAAGAATAGATCGAATTGCAGCGTTATAATTTCGTTTTCAAGTATAGTTTTTTCCATGTGGAAAATGTCAGCAATATTTTCCGCAATATGCTTTGTATTTAAATCAGCTTTAAATTGAAAAGAAAGATACTGGACAACATCTTCGATTTTTTTAAAATCATTGTATCTGACATCCAAGTCCTCCATAACGCTTCTAATTTCTGCTATGTATTTTTTAGACGTAAAAATAAAACTAGGATATTTTTGCAAATGGTCTTTCATATTTGGAAAGTGAAAGTGATTTTGGAGATCGCTGATCAACGTTGGAAATTGATTTTTATAAGCGTTAACACTACTAATCGTCTCACTTATGGTCTTATTTCTTCCTTGCAGTTCTAAATTCAAAACGCTCAATTTACCTGTAAAATCTGTTAGAAACGCTAGATCACAGAGCCAGCTTTCATCATACAAATTCTTGTATTCATCGTTTCTTTGTGAAAGAAAATATATTATTTCACTCAACAAATTACGAAAATACGGAAATTGCGAACACTGCCGCGATCGACCGAAAATGGCTCCGCGATCGACTGATCGATCGCGACCGACCTGTTGTCCACCCCTGATGTAGAGTAAGAGAGAGAGAGGGAGGGAAATAGGAAGGAAGGGATATAGAATGGAAGGTACATAGAGAGCAAGGGAGGAATAGAATCAGACAAGGACGGGAGGAAATAGATAAAGAGGAAGACGGAGAAAAAGAGGGAGAGCTATGGATTGGGACTGGAGGGAATGAGAGAGGGGGGAGGTGGGAGAAAAGAGAGGCAGAGAGAGGGAGGGAAGGAAAGAGAGAGAGGAAGGGAAGGAGACAGATGGAGGGAGGGAATAATATTATTTATCCCTCATATGACGGGAAATACCCTAGTGTATTATATATTTTTATTTCGATTTTCCTCTTATTTTCAGCAAATATTTGGATAATCATTCGGTCTCTCGGATAATAATCATTTAAACAATATAATTATTACAAAGATGACTTTCGAAAACACTGATTTGATTGTGCATGAGATCCAAACCAGATCATAGCAAATTTTATAGATTGTTCATACCGAAATCAAATACCTTTGGATAAATTTTACGATGTTTTAATAGGAGAGACAGAGGAAGAAAGAAAGGAGAGAGACAGAAGGTGAGAGAGACAAAATTAAATGTTCCATAAATTAAAAATAATTTTGGGCGTATAAGATTTGTAATGTATTTCTTTGTCATAAAATTTCTATTCGCCTAAAAACTATTTTTACTCTCTGGATCAGTCAATTTTGTGAGTTTTATATCCATTTATTACTTTTTAGTGCATATAAAAGTTAGTTTCATTAATATTTTATTTCAATTTTATTTTAACTTAACACAATTCACGCATTCCCTTCACATTTGACGGGCAATTACGCTAGTCTTAAATCTATAAAACCGTTCTTCTGTCCCTTCGTCTCTTTCTCCCTTTGTGGTTCCCTCGTGTCACGCGATAAAAAATGCGAGCACAAGCACATTTTTGAAATTTCGCAGGAATGATCGATTCACATACGTATTTTAAGGTTACGGCGAATATAAATCACGAAGAATGTCCTGGGTTCGACTCCAAGGGAGACATTTCCATTTCCCATAAAATAACACGTAAACAACAACTTTTCGAGGTGCAGGCTTCTATATTTTTTGAGATCTAAATTAGAAAGAATTGACCTAGGATCTTTGGATATGGACCATTTTAGAGAAAAAAATTATAATGTTTTATACTGTTCACCGTGGCGTTTGAAATCCTTCATGTTAAACGTTTACTTCACAAATGTTGGGGAAATCTTGACATTATAACGGGATGTTGCCTTGATAACCAATTACATTTTTAAACCTAAAAATTCCACAGTTATTTCAATCCCTATGAGCGAAATCGTGCTTTCAATGCTTTTAATACGAGAGAGAGAGATAGGGATAGGGAAATGATTTTCATTGCAATCAATTTAAACAAAATTCATTGCGTTATTTATGAGAAGAAATCTTATATTATACGAGTGGTTGGTGCTTGCAAACTGCAAGCGCATCAAAAAATCACCATACACCAAGATCTAAACATTCCAGGTGGAAATATATAATTTAAGACATTTTTTTTGCCTTTGTTGTGCCTCGTCTTTTAGTCTTCTTCCCTAGAATGAAATGGATCACATATTTTAATTTTAGGATTTAATTTTAAAATTCCGGAAAAAGCATTGTTTTAATAGAAAAAGTAGCAACTTACCGAAAACGTTTTTCACCAACTGGATACCGATGTAATACCATAACCATGCCGATGCGTACACGTATCCGACAAAGGAAGCTCGCATCCAGTTATTCATGTGGTCGAAAAACGGATATGGCCAACTGTCTGTTGTTAGTTTATAAATGCCTGTCCTGTGGAAGAGTGCCTCGTTAATATTAGCCAATATTTAATACCAGCAAAATGAAAATTAACAATTAAAATGGAGCCGATTTTTAAAACAAATAAATGGAGCGAATCTAGTTTTAAATTTGACAAACGGGAAAGATAGAGATGTTTTGTAATCCATTATCATTTTGGAAATCACACTATCAAGGCTGTAAAAATTAAATCTATATTCGCAGAATAACTCACGCAGCTGAATAAGCCGTCATATAGGCGCCGAGTGTCATCCATCCCCTCTTAGTTCCCATTTCGGACACGTCCTCTGAGGAAGCGCGCAGGTAGAGTTCGAAGACGGCGATTGGGACGACATAAGTGTGGAAGGAGTGATTCACCCACGGAGGGAACACCTCTAAGAAATCGGCGAAAACCATCTTTGGTATTGTCGAACTCATCGCCCAGTAATTGACCACCACCAGCTATAGAAATCGAGAAAATCGTAATTTAGCGCAGCGTAGATGGAAAAAACAGTCGAACCGTTGGACAATACGGCTTGCGGCAGTTATTTACGCATGCCGATGGGATGAACAGCGAGGACAGTATCGTTCTCCTGATTCGTCGGGCAGCTCCGAGAAAAATAATCGGCACAAACTTCGGAAACACCGTTGAAATGTGCTCGAGGCAGCAAATTGTGAAGTAAAGGTGATGTAGGACCTAGGATAGAAAAATTATCGAAGAAAAATGTAAATAATGTGAATTTGCATTAAATTGTTATGCAAATAAACAGTGGATAATTTTATTTTAGCTCAACACATTGAAATTTATACTATTTGATTTTGATTAATAAACTCAGTGAGCTATAATTGATGGAATGAAGTGATCGTAAGATTATAAGCAGACAGACATTAGCTGTAAAGTTGGGAGTAATTTTAAAAAGAGATAAAAGTCTGCTGTGACCGAGAATCGAACCTGGGTCTCGAACGAGAAAATTAATCTGCTACGATAGTTCAGTGGTAGATTATCCGTCCGGCAAATAAAAATCCCGGGTTCGATTCTCGGTCATAGCAGAAATTTTTTCTCCTTGCAAAATTATTTCCAAAGTAAGGTAAAGCCAATTTCAATCAAGATAGCTTTAATTAATTTTCCTAAAGACGTTAAAATGCTGATGAGACCATATTTTGTTCATTTGAGAATGCTAATTGTTCTAATTTAATTAACTAAGGAGATGTACGTGCTATTTTAAGTTTTTAGTAATATTAATAATAATTTACTTCCAAAAAATAATTTCGTTAAAATATACTAGAGTTACCATACATTTCCCAACTCTAAGAAGAATTAGCGTGTTTTTAGATCATCACAGAGAGAGGGACTGCAATTAATAAATTATGAATATATGGACATAATATATGCTCCCCTAGAATCAGTCCGAGCGACACAAATTGACATCCAATCTACTAGACAGAAAGCCGTCTCAGATACGATAATTTTATCCGCTACATAACAAGACAATTACCTATGTTAAAGAAATTTAAAAAACTGTAGAAATCGTAAAAAGAAACCTCGATTTCTAACTGAGAAGCAATTACGATAAATATCAACGTTTCGCTAATGTCCTGAAGAATATACTTATACAAATACATAACAAGAAGTCCAAACCAGGCCTAATACAGGCTCGTTTCCCAAAGTTGAAGTCCCGAATTGATTACTCATATAGACAGGAAATGTTTCAGTATGTGTAAGTCATTCCAAGGAATTCTCATACCATAAATACCACTTTTAGTTCAAAGTATATAAATGAGAAAGAAAAATTGGAAAGCAAATGAATAGAGCATTATCAGGTTTAAAATAGTAAAAACCATGCAAAATCTCTTTCTGACATATTTTGCATGTATTTTTTTAAATAAACGAATTTTATATATGTTACTTTTTATACGCTAATATGTCTGGATCAACTGTCCATAGCTGAAGAGTAGTCGAGTGGAAAATAATACAAGTAAATGTATAAAAATAAATTTTTATAACCAACTTTTATATGGCTAATACTTTAATATGAATAAACTTTATAATATAATTATGATAACCTTTCAGCTTGCTTGTGCGTAAAAATTTGCTAAAGTGTCTACCTACAAGCTGTTGAGTGATGTGGCGGTATCTCTATTTAATCTTTTTACAGTTGAGAGAATGGCAGACAGAAGTAGAGAACTCATTGGCAAACGTAAGAATGTTTGGAATATAAGTAGTAAGAAGTTTGATAGTATCTTTTGTTTCATTAATGGAAATACTAACTTATCCATTCATATTGTTTAAAATCAACGAAAATATATTGCTAGTTCAGAGTAATTCAGCTTTAGATACTAGTAGGAGTGAAATCGATGAATATTTCATATTTTAGTTACCTAACTTAAATGACAAAAATAATAAATTGTTCTTTTCCTAGCATCACATCAACCATCCATATAAAACACTCTATACATATAGTTATCTGAAGAATTGCTAAGATACAACACAACATTTTTAAAATGTTTCATTTAAATTTGTTCAAATTAACATCCTTTACAACAGTATTGCCTATCTTAAATAGTGAATAAAGACAAAAAGTATTTAAGATAAATAGAAATTTACTATCAATAACAAATACGATAAATAAGACTAACAATTAATAGCAGAAATATCCCTCCAAAAACGTAGGAGTGCTCGTATCAATACCAATTAATATAAAGAGATTTCTATTAAAAGAATACAGAATTAACAATGACAATAGTTTGTTTTGTCTCATTGCTATGTTGACCGCTTGTCTATCTTCCCATGTGAATTCAAGTGTACATTACCGCAGCGCCAAGGTAAGGATTTCGTGGCCGTGGTGACTAAATCACTTGTCTTACGCGATGTTGAAATGAAATGAAATATTCCTAAAATTGCAAAAATCAGTGACTGTGTTACTCCATTATTGTTCCATAATGAAAAAAACGAAAATCGGTCCAGAGGAGAAATGTTTTGAGCTAAAGAACTATTTTCCATGATGAAAATAACATTTATCTAATTGTTTAAAATTCATTAATTTTTACCGGCCGCAATAACAATTTCATGGATAGACTGAAGTATTTATTCGTTTATATAGACTAAACTTTAAATAATTTAAAAATTTCAGCTCCCTCACTTGCCGCGTGGTACCTAAACATTTACCTATTTGTTTAAAATTTAAGAATTTTTAACTGCCAAACAAATTGAAATATCAAAATTTGTATAATCCCTATTATATGTTATTAACGTGATGTTAGTGGAAGATAATTCGATTCTTTTAGTATAGGGTTCATTTTGGAATGAATGACACTCATGCGAAAGATTTTAGCGTGACTCACCCATAGCAAACCTCATTAAAATAAGGTAGGACAGGATTGATGGACACCAACTCTTCTGAACGCGTTCGATTCGTTCTCTATTACAGCATCCCACAACGATTTACCAAGGATGTTTCGTTGATAGAAGTGACAAATGGGGATTCTAAAGTGATTCTTTTAGTTAAGGAAAGCTTTAAGGTAAGCTGATGAAAGGAAGAAATCGACAAAGATTTTTGAGAGGATCTTTCAAATCATGGGGTTTCGAACAATGTTCCGCGCAACCTTAGGGTTCCGCGAAAGCTTGAATTTATTCCTTGAGAGAATGAGAGGGAGATGCCCGATATATGCCGCCCTGTCTCTTAGGGTTATTTGAAATATTTGGGACCCGAGACTTCAGAAAGTTTGAAAATCCCAGGTCTAATAAGTAATATAAATGTTTACCAGAGCGGAGGGTGGAAAATAGAAATAAATAAGGAAAGGTGCATTAAACGATTCCTATAAAGGGTTAGAAAATCCCTATTTTACTAAGCAATTAAAACTTCCAAACATAACATGCTTCATACAAATTTATTAAAATACTATCGTAATTGCCCGTCAAATATGACGGGATTATAATAAAAGTGTTCCAAATATATATGATTTCGATATGAAAAATCAGTAAGATATGCTATTATCTGGTTTGGCTTTCATATTCAATCAAATCAGTGTTTTTGAAAGTTATCTTCGTTGTAATTATACTGTTTAAGTAATTATTAGTAGAGAGGCCAAATGATTATCCAAATATTTGCTGAAAATAAGAGGAACATCGAAATAATGAGATATAATGCTGAATGCTGAAATTTACTTGAAATATTTTAGCAAATTATAAGTTATTTAAAACGTATAGAATTGAACTTAATAAATGAAATATTTTATTCTTATTAACTCGTAAAAAACAGGATAAATGTGAACGAAGAATAAATTTACCATCAAAGGAAAAATGTGTTCTAACTTACTTACTATTAACTACGTACTTACATGAAGTGCAATGAGTTTAACAATATTTTAAGATCGCATTTTTCTTTTAACTATATAAGTTTTGAAAATATTCCAGAAAAATCACATTAGTTAAAGAAATTTAAATAAAATGTTATTTTTCACTCCTATTTAAAATTAAATTCGAAATATTTGCTGTGTTATCAGTAAAAGAAATCCCTCTAAAATAATTTCAGATCCGTAGCACATTCGGTAATACACAAACCTAAAAAATATGTTTAAACATTTGTGAATTATTAGTGGTCGAATTTTTTAACTATTTCAAAACTTTCTTTTTTTCTGTGTATAATTCTACAGAATGATTTCAAAAACTCAATTCTACAGCATATAGTTTCAAAGATAAAAATTAATAAACTTTAATATTCAAAAACTAACAATAATTCTTAATAGATATTGTGGCCGTCTAGCAACACTGAAAATGTAATTTTTCTAGCTTACGGGCAAGTGCCCAAAAATAATTTACAAAAATGGCGCAATGCTTTTCTTATGGGAAAAAACGCAATTTTCAGAATTTCTGGAGTCGAACTCATGTCACTTAGGTGAGAAGTCTCATTTTATCTATATGTTTCTTCATCATATCTACAAAATCTGAAACATTCAGCTCTCCAACTTTAGTAGTTTGGGCTGGACATTAGTATCCTCCTATAGGTTATCATTATATATCGACGTTTCTTGCAGAGGAGGAGGAGGATATAACATACATATAGGAGGATACTACAGTTCCAGATGAGCTGGAGTTTCGAAATTTTTTTCTTAGGTGGGATTTGGTGCATAACCGACTAGAATAAACGAAAATCTTGAAAAAGTACAACAATGCGGACGCTAAAAATTCGCAATTGTTTAAAAAAAAATTTCAAGGTTTTTGTATTTCCGCATGTGCTACGGAGTTTGAATTTTTTTTGTAAGTAGAATTCGTAAAAAAACGAAATAGGGATTATACAATTTTTGATATTTTCATTTGTTTGGCAGTTAAAAATTCTTAAAGTTTAAACAAATAGATAACTGTTTAGGTACTACGGGATGAGCTAGGAAGCTGAAATTTTCATGTTTTTTGCAGAGTAGTGAATTTGAACAAATAAACATTTGAATCTTTCCGTAAATGTATTGTGGCGGCCGATAATAATGTTTAAAATTTTAAAAATTAGAAAAATATTATTTCACTTATTATAACTTTTACACATTGAGTTAATAATGCCACACATTTCTGACAAATTTTAAATTTATAGTACAATTTAAAGTGAAATATCATTTATCAAATTGTTTAAATTTAAATAATTTTCGAAGGCTAAATAACAATTTTATGGATACATTGAAATGTTTATTCGTTTACATAGGCTAACCACTAAGTAATTTAAAAATTTCAGCTCCCTAACATTCGGCCAATTTCTAAGCATCTTCCGATTTGTTTAAACTTTAAGAATTTTTAACTGCCAAACAAATAAAAATATCACACTTTCTATATTTTCTATTCCGTTATTTTACAAATTCTACCTATAAAAAAATTTCTGCTCCGTAGCACAGTTGGAAATCAATAAACCTTGATAATTTATTTATACAATTGCGAATTTTTAACCGCCGCTTTGTTGCACTTTTTGGAGATTTTCGTTTTTTCTGGTCGGTTTAGCACATAATCCTACCTAAAAAAAATTTCGAATCTCCAGCTCATCTGGAAGTGCCTAAACATTAGTATCCTCCTATCATTATATATCGACGTTTCTTACAGAGGAGGATATAACAGGAGGATACTAATATCCAGCCCAAACTACAAGAGCTAGAGGGCTGCAAGTTTTAGTTTTTGTAGATATGATGAAGAAACTTACAGATAAAATGAGACTTCTTACCTAAGTGACGATAGTTCGACTCCAGAAATTCCGAAAATTGCGCTTTATTCCATAAGAAAAGCATTTCACCATTTTTGTAAATTAATTTTGGGCACTTGAAGGTAAGCTAGAAAAATGAAATCTTCAGTGTTGCTAGACGGCTGCAATATCTACTGAGAATTATTGTCACTTTTTCTTACAATGTCATGGGTTCGACTCCAGAGACCCCGGAATATCTCCCATAAGTTAGCATAGGAAAACGTAATCCAGTGTGTTGACCAATCTAATTAGTTTAGGATAATGAAATTTGGCAAGATTATAGAATTTTTCTCATAACCATCTATAAAAATCAAGAATTTTAAAATTTTTAATTTTTAGGGGTTGTTTTAACCCCATTTGGACATTCAAGTTTAATAATTTTTATATTGAAAACTATATGCTGTAGCTACGAGTTTTTGAAATCATTTTGTAGAAAATTATACACAGAAAAAAAAGAAAATTTTGTAAACGTTCAAAAATTCGACAGCTAAAAATTCGCAATTGTTTAAACATATTTTTGAGGTTTATGTATTGACAAATGTGCTACGAAGCGGAATTTTTTTTACCGGTAGTTTTTTTGAAAAAACGAAATAAAAATTTATAAAAATTTAATATTTTAATTTCTTTGGCTGTTAA
This sequence comes from Tanypteryx hageni, assembly GCA_028673005.1. Classification (NCBI taxonomy): domain Eukaryota; kingdom Metazoa; phylum Arthropoda; class Insecta; order Odonata; family Petaluridae; genus Tanypteryx; species Tanypteryx hageni. Next base: position 263,843,233 of record CM054112.1, read on the forward strand.
AAATTCTTCAAGTTTAAATTAATAGATAAATGTTTAGGTATTTTGGGGCAAGCTAGAAAGCTGAAATTTTAAAGTTAATTAGAACTCAGTGCATTTAAACTAACAAACATTTGAAAAGCTCCAACAAAGTATTATTGCGGCCGCAGTAAACGTTTGAAATTTAAACAATTAAATAAATATTTTTTCACTTCTAGATGTGCTACAACTTCAGATTTGACAAAACTGTGTGGAATTAGCACCTTACATTGGATAAAGTATAATATTCTTAAAATTGCAAATTTAAGGCATTGTTTTAATCAATTATTGTTCAATAAGGAAAGATAGAATTTGGGTGCAGAGGTGAAATATTTTGAATTTAAAAAATATTTCTAATAATGCCATATATCTCTGAAATATTAATTTTTATCAGGGTCAGATGAAATGCTTGCAGAATGCAAGCACCAACTACTAGTATGTTATATCCTCCTCCTCCTCCTCTGTAAGGAACGTCTATATATAATGATGTTATCTATTATATCCTCCTCTGTAAGAAACGTCTATATATAATGATAGGATGATACTAATGTCCAGCCCAAATTACTAAAGCTAGAGAGCTGAAATTTTCAGTTTTTGTAGATATGATGGAGAAATCTACAGATAAAATAAGACTTCTAATCTAAGTGACATGAGTTCGACTCCATAAATTCTGAAATTTGCGTTTTTCCCCACAAGAAAAGCATTGCGCCATGTTTGTAAATTGATTTTGGGCACTTGCCCATAAGCTAGAAAAATGAAATTTTCAGTGTTGCTAGACGGCCGCATTATCTATTGAGAATTATTGTTACTTTTGCTTACCGTGTCCTGGGTTGGACTCCAGATATCCCGGAATATCTCCCATAAGTTAGCATGGGAAAAAGTTATCCCAGTGTGTAGACCAATCTAACAGGTTTAGGAAGCTGAAATTTTGCAGGTCTATAGACTTTTTCTCATAACCAACAATAAAAATCGAAAATTTTAAAATTGTTACTTTTTAGGGGTTGTTTTAACCCCATTTGTACTTTAAAGTTTAATAATTTTTATTTTGGAAACTATATGCTGTAGGTTTGAGTTTTTGAAATAATTTCTCAGAAAATTATACATAGAAAAAAAGAAAGTTTTGAAAAAGTTAAAAAATTTTACCACTTATAATTCGCAATTGTTTAAACATATTTTTGAGGTTTATGTATTACCGAATGTGCTACGGAGCTGCAATTTTTTTTAGAGGTAGCGTTTGTAAAAAAACGAAATATAGATTATATAAATTTTGATATTTTAGTTTGTTTGGCAGTTAAAAATTCTTAAAATTTAAACAAATAGGTATATGTTTAGATACTACTGGGCGAGTTAGAAAGCTGAAAGTTTTAAGTTATTTAAAGTTTAATCTATATCTATAAAAGCGAATAAACATTTCAATGTATCCATGAAATTTTATTGCGGCCGTTAAAAATTATTTAAATTTTAACAATTAGAAAAATGTTATTTCACTTCTAGAAATGCTACAACTATAAAATTTGGCAAAATTGTGTAGCATTAGTACCCAATAAAGGAGAAAGTATAAAATTCTAAAATTGCAAAGTTTGGGGATTGTTTAAATCTATTATTTTTACATATTGGAAAAACGAAAATTGCTGCGGAGTTGAAATCTTTAGAATTAAAAAAATATTTGTAATGATGAAATATCTCTCTAAAAATGAATTTTTTTTGAAGGTGAGATGAAATGCTTGCAGAATTCAAGCACCTCCTACTATTATGTTTTATCCTTCTCCTCCTCTGTAAGAAACGTCTATATATAATGATAGGAGGATACTAATGTTTAGGCAATTCCAGATGAGAAGGAGATTGGAAATATTTTTCTTAGGCAGTATTTTTTGCAAAACCGACTGGAAAAAACGAAAATCTTGAAAAAGTGCAACAATGCGGTTGCTAAAAATTCGCAATTGCTTAAAGAAATTTTAAAGGTTTACGTTGCCACACATAAGGAGTCGCTTATTCGCGAAGTCGCAATTATCACTTAACTGTGCTGGTGGGGTCGGCTGAACCCCAGTCAATGGTTTTTTCTCGGTATTTGAAGTAATTTTCGCATGGCATCGCTGCGTGTCTAGCTATTCTCTTATGCACTAGGTAACCATCTAACAGTATACCTTAGGGATTCAGAGAGTAAAGTAGATTGGCGTAATAGGCATGTTGGGGTCCAATGCACCCCCCCCAGCATGTGATTTTCAGTTTTTTTCATTTATTTTGTATAAGAGATTGTCACTTTTCATCTTATTTTGTTAAGATATGGTTGGACGTTATGTTTTTCTGAAAGATGAAATTCGTCGGATGCTGGAGTATAGCAGTTCAGATGATGACATTGACTATAGTATTGTTTCTGCAGATGATAGCTCCACTGATGAGGATAATGCTGAAATGAGTGACCGCTCTCAATTTCTACGAAATCAGTTTTGCAGATTATTCTACTGGTAAAAGGAACTAATAGAAATCTGACAGTGGATAATTGGTTTTGCTCAGTTAAGCTAGCTGAGACGCTCAAAGAAGAAAAGTTTACATTGATGGGTACCAAGAGGATCAACAAGCCACAGATTCCGAAAAAATTGAAGGCTCACCGTGATTGAGAAGTCGGTTCAACTCTCTTAGGACAAAGAGCTGACTTAACACTTTGCTCGTATGTTTCCAAGAAGAATAAAACTATTACATTGCTGTCTAGCATGCATCATGATCAGAAGATTCGCCCATCTGGAAAGCTGGAAATGACAACATGGACTACAATATGACCAAAGGCGATATCGATACCTTGGACCAGCTCTGCCACAACTACTCTACGTCCAGACGAAGCCGTAGATGGCCTATGACTCTATTCTTCTGGTAAAAATTTGGTGGAAAGGAGCCTGGAAAACAGCCACAAAATTATTTAGTGAGGAAGGGACGTTCTCAGCTGTGCCCCCAGACACGCCATCGAAAAACCAAAATTGCTGCAAAAATGCCAAAAATTTATACGCTCAGAACACAGCAACCTTTTGTGCAATGAATGCTCAAAGTGATTTTTTTGTATATTTTCACTGATGTAGTGCAACATTGCCATGTTTTTAATATTGCTGAGTTTTTCCTGCTGAGATATATTTCTATTTACCGTATTCCATTTTATTGAGAAGAACATTTTGTGTTTATTAAAATTATATTACGTTTACAATCTGTGTAAATTCATAGTTGTTCATTAAAATACTCTCCGTCAATGAAAATAAAACACTTTTTAAATTTGGGGACTATCAGACCCCACCATGTAAGTGCAATTTTTTTACCAGCACAGTTAAGGGTTTAAAACATAAAGAAAATTTGAAAACGAAATTAAGGATCCTGGAATGCTGCACGTATCACAGAGAAGGGAAAAGAACATTTATTAGAATATACGGATGGCGATGTATTTTATTAGGTCAGAGCAGATGCAAGGAGGCCGGATTAAGGGAGCACTGGAGCATAGTATTTCGCAGACCACCTCCCACTCACTCACACATCTCCGTGACCGATAGGGTCCGGGACCTCCCGGTCCCTTCTTTCCGATCACGGGGCCCTGGGGCCATTGCGCCACTTTTCCCGGTTAATTTATTTATTTATTAAAAAATAAATTGCAATTAGGCCATCCGGCCAGGTGGTGAAAGAAACATAATATATCTATAAAAATAATGATATTTACAATCACAATTAAAAAAAATACTTTCTAATATACTTTCTACAATATCTTTAATATTAAAATTCAATTTTGCACCTGAAGTTCGGATTTTCGGAGTTCATGGAAGGCCTTCACGGCTACCGTAGCGGTCATGGGGCCCACGAAGTGCCCACCGTACTTCACCCTCCCAAGCAATCCCCTACTTTTCCAGCACTTAGGTACAATTCTAGTCATGAAAATATAGATTACTATTATTCCTCTTCCAAGTTCGTCTAACTTTTACGATGCATATATGCATTAATTATACGCTTAAAATTTTTTGCGTCCTTAGGTAATGGTTTGAAGAGCACTTCAGGTAAACTGTTCCACTCACTGATTCCTCTGTTTAGAAAATATTACTTTGCTGTATTAGTTTTCTGCGGCCTAAGTCAAATTTTAAATTTTAAATTTTTACCTAAAAAATTCGGAACCTGCATTCTACTTCCTAAGTCTTCCCAAGCTTTATTATTAGTATATGCCTGGTAAATCCCGCCTAATCTGTTAATTTTTCTCCTACTTTCTAACGATTCCCAATCTAGAATTTTTAACATTTCTGTTACGCTGTCTTCCTTTTTAAATCTACCTAGTACATATCTTGCAGCTTTCCTCTGAACTTTCTCTATTTTCCTTTTTTGCCCTATCGCATGCTGATCCCATACATTCGTCGCGTACTCTAATATTGGTCTGACTATTGTTTTGTACGCCTTTTCCTTCGCAGCCCTACTGCTTCCTTTAAGATTACGCATCACGTAATGTAAGCTTTTATATGATTTTCCTATGATATTACCAGTATGCCTATCCCACCCTAGGTCTTTTGCTACATTGACGCCTAAGTACTTGCAGCAATCAAACTTTGGTACCATTTTGCCATATGGCTTATATCTGCGTTCGCTTATTAATCTTTTGTTTGAGAACGTGACATGCTTGCTTTTATTTATATTTAGGCTCATTTAATTTTTCTAATCCAAGATTCTTAAGTGTCAATATCCTCTTATAGAATTTCTCGGTCTTCCTCACTTTTTATTTGCCTGTATATTATACAGCCATCCGCGAATAAACGTATTCTTGAATTAATGTTATTCGGCAATTCATTGACATAAATAAGAAATAGTAACGGGCCTATGACACTTCCTTCTTCCCGAACTGCAGGATTGAAAATCTGTCCGAGGTTAGCCTTTGTTAAAATAAAATATGAGGTTGAAACCGTTGTAAACGAGAACAATCAGCCAGAATTGTATGGTTGAATAAACCAACAATAAACTGTGACAGACCACGAACTAAGTGAAAACCACTCGGAGAGGAATCACGGAATACTTATGAAATTAATATTACTTATTACAGTCGCGTAGGAAGCCATACGTTTGTTTGTTTTTGCATTCGTAACCAGTTATTGTTCTTTTAATTTCTCTCCCATCAGAGACGGGGATTCAACATAATTTAATCTAAACGTGTCACCGATGTACACGATTTTTCCCTACCAGATTCCAGAAGGTGAAATACATCGGCGATCCACTCAGCCAACGAACGAGTTCGGGGTCGTCAGCCGACCTGCCCAGCACCACGTGAGCATCTTCCACGGTCTCCAATATCTTGTAGTCCGCATATCCATAATAAGCGAGAGTTGCTGCGTGGAAGAGGACCTCCACGAAACTGACGGCCAGCTTTCCCTTCATACCGTTTGCCGGAAAAGATGCCCGCCGCTGTACTGGTGACGGAAGGTCTTGGAGAAGCCTCTCTTTGTTTCGAGGCTGCTTTTTTCCAACAGCTGACGGCGGTGGCGGCCTCTAGAGGACGAGAGACGGACGGGCGAAAGAGTGCCTTATCCATCACATAGCACGGAAAGATACGATCTTCGTGGCAACGGAGCGAATTACGTGTGGATTTATAGATAACGATTGCGTCATATCTTTCCCATTATATCATGCCTCTACAAGAAAGCAGAATTATGCCATGTAACGATATTTTTTGTGGGGGAAATAGTTTGCTTTTTTAATGGCTGCCTTAATGGCCTTGAATTTCAACCATGGGGAGAAATCGTACGAAAAAAGAATGTGGTAATTAGTCCTTAATAAATAAGTCTTTTCGTTAAGACTTTTTCAATAAAACGAGATTACTATTTAAGATGGCCGTTGTTCTAATCAAAGCACTGCACTAAAATTAAATGTTTAAGAATTTCCTTTTATATTTACAACTCTGTGTACGAGAAGTTTTGAGAAGTCATAGAAGGAAGAATGTTAGGGATAAGGGAAAGATGTAGGAAGAGGAAAGCTATATTAGATGCATTAAAAGAAGGAATTGAGAACATGAAGAGAAAAGCTTTGGATAGCAAAGATTGGTTTGGGTGTGCTTAAGACCTTCCGGAATTTAGACGTACAATGCATGTATGTACCTCGTACTCTCTAGTTTATAATTAATTTAAAAAGTTCCTTTTTCCCAATAAACTTTTGAAACAATACCTAATGCGCTTAAATTGAGAGGAATTCAAGTATTTTGATAACATTTATTGCATAGAAACTTCGGTCAAATGCAAATGCGACCATTGCGGGCGTTCGTGAAAGATTTCGAGCAAATGAGTTCTTATTCAAATTGTCAGAGAAAAGAGATATTTCTTTTCAGATTCTTTGTAAATGTTTCAGAGAGTGGTCTTAAATTTTAATAGTTCTTAAACAGTTGAGCTCGAATGGATCTATATATCCAAAATAAAAACGTTAATTTTGCTAAATAGATCAAATAAAATGTGACTGGATAAAATTCATTCAATGTTTCCGGCGAAATAGCTATTTATTGGAAGTATCATTCGTTTTATTGGATGTGAGGGTCATGTAAGGACCCATCAGACGCTGACTTTTCTCTACGGCATAACAGCAACTGTTCACAAAATAGTTGAGCATTTTATCAAAATTATATATAAGATAGTGATACATTTTATCGATAACAGGGAGGTCTACTTTTTAATAATTAATTTGACCTAAAATACTGTAATTTTCAGTTACTTCAAATTTAGAATCTCCAATAAAAATATCATGATGATCAAAGATAATATTGTTTCTAAGTCACATAAAAAATTTTGTGCTTTTGGTGGCACCCTACGGCGAAAGTATCTAATTCACAATGAAGAAGCTCTTTCCATCTTTCCTAATCATCTATTAAAAAGAGAAAAGAGTAAATTTTTTAAAGCAATAATTGAAATCAAACTGGGTTCCCGACCTGCAGTCCAGCTGCCACGTTTCCATTCCTCAGATTTTCTTCTACGGATTGCGTGCGTCATTAAATATTCTATATTTTTTCAGAAAAGGAAATGCAAGTTTTATTTATATTTATTTAGATTATATTTTCGTAATATCTTATATAAATTTTATTTTTACAGCAACATATGGCAAAGTCTTTAGAAATTTAGTCTCCAACATCAAAAATGTCACAGGAAATAGGCTCAGCATATAGTACAAAGGGATTTATTTTTATTTTATTATTTATTTTTAATGATCAATCGCAGCTCACTCAACTCAGTACATTGAAGGAAAAAGTGTCCCATTTTTATATGGAAATTAAGTTGAAAATTATTATATATTTTTAGGTTACCAGATTAAAAAAAAGGTCAATTAGGAAAATGCTGAAGTAAATCGCTAGCTACATTGTAAATGATTCACTCACCAACGCACGCATTTAGGTTTATTTTTTTAGGAATAATACATAGAGAACGGTGTTTACAAAACCAGAGTCAGTTTGAGTTTCGCACTTAGGCTGATACGGGTTAAATGGCAGTATTTTTCTCCGCGACCTTCATTCACAAACCACACATTGATTTGATGGAGTTGTTATTATCAAGTGTCGGTTGGAATAACGTGCTGCACATAACAGTGGTGTCTCTCGACCTCTTTTCAGCCATTTGGCGGAAACATGTATCGAAAAACAATTATTTGTAATGAACAGGTTTTATGAAAAAATGCAATATTTCGCGTAAAGGGATCCAGCAGAGTTAGAATTCTCATGTTGCTCATCTCGTTAGAGCAAGCCCTCGAGGGTCGCTTTTTCACGCAGCCACTTGAATCCCATTAACATTCACGTCACGTTGGGAAATTACGTTGAAGAACTCCTGAGGCTGAAAGTATTCGAGGTTGAAGAGCTCCTTACCGAGGATATGCTTATTCCAAAAATCGTCTTTATTTATTCTCGGACGAAAATATTTTTGTAAACAGCGACGAAGTGATGTGTTCGTCGATCTCGATAAAAATGAAACCGTGAAACTTATGCAAAACATTTTGATATTGAACCAACAAACCAGTTCACATTATTTTCTTTTTCCTTAGAGATTTCCCGCCATCTTCTTTTGCTTCTTCTACTTTTCCTGAAAATGGAATAACATATTTAAGCATCTTTTCGCGCTCAACCTTGTTGGATTCAATATGGAAAATCTAACACGACGTATAAACTTCCATTGGACCAAGACCTTACCCCAAACATTGGTGACCAAGTGAGTCTGAATGGAAAACCAGAGCCAAGATGAGAAGTACACGCTCACGAAGAACATCACCCGCAGCCAGTTGTTTAGGTTGTCGAGGAATGGATACGGCCAGCAGCCTCTAAGTGCCGCGGATGCCGTTGCCCTGCGGAAGACACGAGGAACTGCTTGAGATGCGCCATTTTTTGAAATACGAAACTATTCCTTTGAATAAAACATTTCACATAATGCTCCATTTTCAGTGGAAAACTTTTCAAAGAAAGTTAGAAAGTTGTAAATTTAATGGATGTGGTGCTTTCGCTAGTCGGACAGCGGTGCTTCCTCGGCGCTTGGGTGCCTGTGACCCTGACCCGCCTGCCCTAGGCACCAAAATCTTGGGAGCACTTTCCCGACGATATCTCATTTCCTCCAAGGTAATAAATACTCTTTTGCAATTTATATCGCTGAACAACCTGGAATCTTAATGGCATACCCATAACTTTTCTTAATCCACTTCTTCACTATCATCAATCGTTTAAAAGAGCAATTAAATGAGCAAGTTAACTTAAATTTTTTGCATAATATCATTTCAGTTGATACCTGCTCGAATCGGCCCTGACAAAGATATAAAATGACCAGACAAACTTTAGCTGCCGCTTAGGCACGAAAAATAGCTACATAGGATGGGTTTTTCTATGGCTTTGGCACATTGTAAAGTACTTTTCCCTGTTAAAACTGCATGCGATGAATTAAATAAATATTAACTCTAACGGGAATATTATCGCATTCTAGCATTAGCACATATTTTTCAGCGACCTTTGGCTATTTCTTTGAGCAATAGATTGGAAACGATAATGTGAGGGGTATAAAAACTTACGTGGCGATATAGGCCGTGTCCATGGCGAATAGGATGCACAGCCCATAGGTAGTTCCGCGCAAACCCTCCGAGGTGGCGCGAAGATAGAGTTCCATTAGAGCAATCGGAAAGACGAGCGTGTGGCAGGCGTGGTTAACCCACGAAGACCCAGCGTCGATGAACTCACCGAAGACCAAGTTTGGAGCACCCAAATACATGACCCAGAAATTGGCCACCACCGTCTGAAGAGGAACCCGGGAGAGAGAGCGAACGGTATATTTTTGGCACATCTCTGAAAAACTGGAGTTAAATATGTACGTATCTTAATTCACTCTATGGTGAAAATCATTTCGCCAAATCAAATCTTGAAGTGAAACTCAAACGGAAGGACAAAGGCGTATGTTACCGTCTTTCACCATTACGAAGCAACTCTATCGGTCGAGTCTAAGTGCGCCTACTATAGTACGTTACTCGTCTTATGAAGCTTGACCTTGAAAACCTATGTGAGTGACTATTTCTGTATCCAATCAACGCTCGAGTAACGGGCGACGGAGAGGGGAGAAGCTCAGTCTCTCGGTCTCTCTCTCGCCATCGTGCTGTAAACATCGCTCTTATGTTAGTTTGACTGTGTTGCCAGCTCTACTGCGCCCACCCTTACGTTGCGATCTCTTTATCGCTTTCACTTTTCACCTTGTTACCATTCTTTATCTGTTGCTGCTAGTGTTATTAACAATCTGCAATGGCAAACAGGAAGGAAGTTTTACACCGGCAAGGACGCAAAATAATTTACAGTGTTCAGGATTATTTTAAAAGGGAGGCAGAAAACAACGGACCGCTAACTAACATCACGAAAGTGCAGGAAAGGGTAGCAGAGGCCTGCTCAGTGAGTAGAAATACTGTGCAGCGGATTGTGAAAGAAGGACGCGATAGTTTTGAAGCCTCGGGATCTACCGTATTCAGGTCTCCCCTTAAACAGATGAAGAGGAAAAGAGACGCTTTAAGAATTGACGACTTCGATAAGGACATTATTCGCAGAAAGGTACTGAGTTACTACGAAAAGGGAGAATATCCTACTTTTAAAAAAATACTGGCAGATATGAAAGCAGAAATGAACTTTCAGTGGCAAATTACGTCACTATGGAGGATTTTAAAATCAATGGGCTTTAAATATAGGAAGACTAACGACGGAAGGAAATTCCTTCTGGAAAGAATGGACGTAGTTATGGCTCGAGTTACGTTTTTACGTACAATGAATGACCTCCGAAACAAAATCAACCCCAATGATCACAAAAGGATCACATTTTATTTGGATGAGACGTGGGTCAACCAGAACTACGCCCCAAAAAAGATATGGCAGAATGAAGATGGTGAGGGTGGATTGAAAGTCCCGATTGGAAAGGGTGGGAGAGTTATTGTGTGCCATGTGGGATCAGCAGAGACTGGTTTTTTAGAAGGATGCAAACTTGTGTTCCGGCCAAAAGTCAAGTCTTCCAGTGATGACTATCACACAGACATGAACGCTAGTGTTTTCAAAACCTGGTTTTTGAAATTTTTAGATATTCTCGATTAGAGAGAAATAAAAGGTGCGACAATTGTTATGGATAACGCAAGTTATCATTCTGTTATCCTCGACAAAACGCCGTCTTCCAACACAAGAAAGGCTGACATTCTGGCATGGTTGTCGACACGAAATATACACCACGATGCGAATCAAACCCGGGCAGAGCTGCTTTATTTGGTTAAATTACTGAAGCCAAGAACCAACTCTTATGAATTGGATTGTATTGCGCGGACAAGAGGTCATACGGTAGTACGTCTCCCTCCTTATCACTGCCATTACAATCCTATTGAACTGATATGAGCGCAGGTGAAAGACCAAGTAGGAAAAAGGAATAACACCTTCCGGTTGGCCGATGTCGAGGTGTTGATGAATGAAGAACTGGAGAAAGTAACGAGAAGTGATTGGGAAAACTGTGTCAAACATGCGGAAAAGCTTCAAAATGACGATTTTCTAAGAGATATAGCGCTGGATTCCACAATGGAGCCAATAATTGTAAATCTCGAAGACGATAGCAGTGACACTGACTTCAGCGATGAATCAGACATCAACGATAGCTTTTAAAACAACGAAAGCTGAATGTAAATAAAATTTTATATAAATTGTAGTATAATGTAGGTAGAAAATATTACAATGATGAGAAAAAAATTACAAAAACAATGAAAAAAAAAATTTTAACTTCGCCATTGCAGGTCCAAAGCCCTGATTAAAAAGAAGGATGGGAAATATTTTAACGCAATGGAAAATGGCCGGTAGTAATAAACAATGACCGTAAGTTTATCTGCGACGCGTCGCCTTTCATTCGCAAGCAGATCATTTCAAGAGCGGATATCTGGCAATGCTGTTAGGTTTTTCCATGCATTTCGAAAGCCGCGGGTGACGGGGGAGAGGGAAAAGGTTCTCATTGGCTACTTGCTATTTGAAGGTCAAGCTTCATAAGACGAGAAACATACTATAAGTGAGACATTTTTTCCGTTTCCATGGTAAGGAGCAGAGGACGAAATTATAATTACTTGGCTTGCGATTATTCTCGGCTAAGCAAAGACCAAATAATATATATCTATTTTGTCTTTTGAAATCCGAGAGCACGGAAGCAAATTTGGAGTTCCCCTCTGAGGAGGCAGAGAAAAACAAATCATGGTCGCACAGCAAAACAGTGCAGATGCGCAATAATTACAAGTATACCTATGTAGGTTTACCGTATATTCAGAGGAAAAAACGATTTCTGTTGATGAAAAACCGAGATGTATTATTTTTGTTTGTTGCATAAACATTATTATAACACAAACGAACTTTGTATATTGTAAAAATAAAGAGACTTATTGTAATACCTCATAAATTTTATTCAAAACGACCTAGGTTTCGTTGCAATGGAACATCATCAGGTGAAATAAATTCAAAGCCGGTAGCAATTTATAGTAATAGGTACAATGGGTGGGTGGGGGAGGGTGAGTTTGGGAGGATAAAAAAGGAATTGTGGAGCGAATGATCATTGGAGGAAAGGAGTGCACATATGTTGGTGAGAAGAGGAGGGGGAGAAATCGGTTTAGCTCAGTGAAGTCCAGCAAGTTGGATAATGAGAAGATAATGGGGAAAATTGGTAGGAGTACGAAGTGAATAAAAAAGTTCCCAGAATTATCATATAAAAAAAGAAACTCAAAAATAACCATTTATTTTGGAGTTATTTTCCAACATATTCACCATTTAACTCTAAACACTTTTCCATTCGATGTCGCCATCGTCCTAACCCATTCTTGTAGAAATTTTGATTGTTTGAATGAAACCAGTTCAAAACTGCTTGTTTGGCCTCATATATCAATTCCCAGCGAACTCCCTTGATGTGCTCCTTTAATTTGAGAAATAGAAAAGAGTCCGAAAAAGCCAAGTCTGGAGTGTAGAGTGGGTGAGACAACGTTTTCCAGCGCAATTCTCGAAGCACAGCTCTTGATACCGTAAATGAATGTGCTGAAGCATTGTCATGGTAAAACAGAATTCGCCGGTGCAGTTTCCAAGGCCTTTTTTATAAGCGCAGCATTCAGTTTTTTAAAAACTTCTTCGAAATAACCTCCTGTTACTGTCCGTTGCCCCTCAAGAAAATCGATCATGATTACACCTTTATTATCCCAAAAAAACAATTGCCATAACCTTCTTGATTGATTGTTCAACTTTGAACTTTATTGGTCCACTTGACCCCCTTAGCAACCATTGTTTAGATTGAATTTTGCTTTCCGGATCGTACTGGTAGATCCATGTTTCATCACCAGTCACTATTCAGCGAAAGAAATCTTCTGGGTCTGCATCAAATCGGTTGAGGAACTCAACTGCATGGTCAGCTCTCCGAGTCTTGTATTCAGGGCGCCACGCTTTCGGTACCCATCCTGCAGAAAACTTGCTTAATCCTAAACTATCTTTGAGGATTGATTGAACTGAGCCATATGAGATGTCCAGACGTTTGGCTAATATTTGCACTGAAACTCGTCTATCTTCTTCCACAACTGATTGGACGGCGACCACGGTTTCTTCGTTGATCGATGTTGATGGTCTTCCACTTCGATAGTCATATTTAATGCCTTCTCGCCCAAGCTTAAACCATTTAATTCATTTATAAACTGCAGTTTTCTTAGATGCATCATCCCCGTAAACTTTCTGCAAAGCCCGAATAATGGCATTCGATTTACATCCAGGTTTTGTCATAAACATTACGTTTACTCGAATCTCAAACATAAGTTATCCATACTCATGAATTAATGGGTTAGAAAAACTGCTTTTATATTATAACAAATGAACGAATTGTTACGAAATATTGAATTGTTATGGCCAAGAAATAGCTAGTTTTAGGCAACAATGCTTTGTTATTATTTGGAATGCAGGAACATTGTTACTGAAACTTTCCGGGAACTTTTTTATTCACCGATTAGTGGGAGGTCGAGAAGTGGAGAACGAAAAGTATACAAAATATCATTTATAACTTCACAGTTTCTTGAAGCCACAGACTGCATAATTTCCAATTGTTCCAGAATATTAAGCCTGGGTCCCTTCCTTTCATAATTCAGGATTTTGGGAATAAAGAAAGGGACCCAGGCTTGATATTCTGGAAAAATTTGAAATTTGAGAAATAAATAATACTAGCGCAATTGCCCGCCAAAAATGAAGGGTTCAAACTAATAAAAAACGGAATTAAAATAAATTATTTTAAAATCATTATTTATATTGATTTTGTTTCTCAGAGCAGTCGGTTGTCATGATAAACAAATGAGCGTTTTCAGAAAAGGTAGCATATAATAAGTTGCTTTTTTAAAAGTACAAATCGGAGGATTATAGGTCCGGTTTTTACAATTTTAATTTAAAAAAGAAGAAAAGCCTACAAGACAAAATATCGATTTTTGAGTGTTATCTTACGAAGAATGGAATGGTTACACTGAAGTCGAACTCTGGAATTTTTTTCGTGAATTATCTTTCTGCAAAGCATTTTTATGTTTTAACTAGCAAATATACCCCGCGTTGTTCGGGATTTTAATCAATACAAAATAATTTGAAGAAGATTTGAGAATAAATGAAATATTTAAACCAAGTTAATATTTATTGTAATGCTTGTTTGTATAGAATATTTCTTGTCTTGCCTTCTTTTACTCAAATAAATATTTTTTTCTCTAGACGTAGATGTACATAATTATCCGTGAGCAAAGCAGTCGTTTGACAATTCAACATCTAGAACGTTAAAAGACTTTCCTTGTATAAGAATAAGTCTTTGTCATCGAAGTTGAATTTGTCTTTGTTCTGAAGATTTTTCTGCTCTTTCTGTGGCTATTCTCTTATAGTACGCGTTCTTTGACGAAGTTCACAAGGTGAACGCATATGGGGGAGGTGTTTTCCGTCCCTCCTTCCTTCTCTCCGTCCGTCCGCATGTTAAAACTCGGAAACCGTTGGAAGTGTTATGGTGAAATTTGGTACATTCTGGGGAGTTTTGCTAAAATTGGTTGACCGATTTCAATTTTGGTTAAAATCGGACAAAAATGAAGACCACTTTACATGAACATGTAGTTTAAAATGTTCCTTTGTTTCAACTCGAGAACCGCTGGACATATTTTGATGAAATTTGGTATTAGGAAGTTTTGCTAAAATTAATTGACCCAGTCCAATTTGGTTAAAATCGGACAACAATTACGAACACTTTACATGACCTACAAATAGTTGACAATGTTCCTTTGTTTCAGCTCGGGAACTGCTAGACGTATTTTAATGGAATTTGGTATTGGTGAGTTTTACCAAAATTGATCGATCGATTCCAATTTTGGTTAAGTTCGGACAATAATTACGACCACTTTATATGAAGACCTACATGTATTTTACAACGTACGTAGCTTGCTTCTCATTAAATTCTCATCTGAGCGAAAAATAATGAGTACATTTGGAAACTCTTTCAACTCCGACATGGAGTACACCTTTTTAATCTTGTTTTAATCTTTCGGGATCTAAGAATGATCTCCGTAGTCATTTTGGCATTATGCTTCTTTTAAAACCTTTGTATCATTTCTTTGAAAATTATTTTCTTCAAATAAATCTATAAAAGTAACGTAGAGTATTAAAAATGTAAATTTTAAACCAATATTATGAATTTTTATCTAGATATAGAATTTCCGAAACGAAAGAAGTATACCTGAATTCAAAATTTATCATCTTGCCGACTTCGGTAGGGAATCGGTAATTAGGACTTTTTTCTGCACAAAGAAAGAAAATTTTTAATATATTTATAAAGAGAAGTAGCAGATAAAATTATTGTTTCTATATTTCTATATATATATTTCTATATACCTTTTTACATCCCACAACGGTAAACAATACGTTGCTATTTACTTCTATTGTCGTTAAATAAATCCGGAGCTGTAAAATTGGTAATTTTTTCCAAACAAGGATTGAGTTATAGAGTAGTTATAAAAATACATTGAAGAGGGTAAGGTTGCTTTCTATAAAATGCAGACTGAAGCATTAATTTTTATTGCGTCTACACGTGAAATGTTTTTTCAAACCAAAAGTTCACAAATTCATATCATTATATATCACAGGACATGCTAATCGCCAATGCCATGAAAATCCGTTTGATATACGCCGAGATGGAATTTAGGTGATAACATTTACATGACCTATATTGGTAACACTGATATATTTTAATATAAATGTATTTTATTATCAATTTATATATAGATGAATATCAGGGCAAGAATAGAATTCAATTCTTAGAAACATACTATAATGGGAATTATATATTTTTTATATTTGGTCCACACAAAATATAGTTTCATTAAAGTAAAATTTATTAGTTTTATTAGAAGGAAGTGCAATATATCCCCTCTCAAAATAGCGCCACAAACGGACATTTATTTCCTTAATTACAATGTCAACCGTATATAAACAAATTCTGATAAGCTCATTATATAAATTTATTGTATATTAGTTCAATAACGTTTGCCTTAAAAAAAGTAAATAAAGTAAAACTCCTATAGCCAAAAAAAGGATTTAAAAAACCCTATGCATTTCACCCACGATGCACAGTGGGACCAAATCCGAAAATGCTGGCCAAAAGTCATTTTTTCAAATTCCGAAATCTCTGTAAAAAGCTTTGTACAATGAATAACAAATGATCAAACTATCATTTAAAACATCTTTCGTCAAAATTGCTGCCATAGTTCTTCCTTTATAAGCACGAAAACTTTGAATGTGATCTCTCCGGTTTATTGCGAATTTTTTGACATTGTTAGGTTTGAAATTTTCATAGCTCAAATATTTTACGAGAAAAAGATGGCAGCTCTTCGACACGATTTATTAGGTATTATGATGTAACTAGTATATGATGTGCAAAATACTTTTCTTTTATAATCAAGAAAATGTGAAAATTTTCTGATTTTATATATTAATGCGAAATGTTGAAAAAAACTTATGCATGAATCACACCTATGGACATATAAAAAGTTTCCGACGAGTCCCGGCTGATTTTTTTGGAACATTTATTTCCTTAATTCATGCAAATAAAGGGGGAGAAAAAGTTGGCTGCACATATTTGCCCCAATTGTTTTTAAACTCCATGATGCACTAACAGTACACCGAGATTATCCGAAACAGAACGTGTTTTTGCTGCTTTGCGAGTGACGTTTCCATCAGAGCCTCCGTTACCAAGTGCTTACAAAAATTGTTTACATTGTTGAAGATGAAAGCCGCTAAACTGAATTGACGAACGCAAGGGATACGGGTATAGTCGCCGCGGAATAATTAAGTATGGTTCTCGAGATGGAAAAAGTAATAATAGGTTTATTTTTTATTTTACTCTGTCTGGGCGTATACTTCTCCGGAGACTACATTGCTGCCGCAATCGCATTAGACACTTTATTAAATGGCATCGGATTTTGCCGTTAATGGTTGTTAAATATGTCGTACACTAATTTCATAACCTACTAGTTGTTTCGAATCGTGTTATGCTAATATGCTCTGAAATCAAATCGAGATTACTCCAAAAATATCTTTTTCGTTTTACAGTGTTTTCTATACTATGGCGTTCAGGCCAACTAGGAGAGAACTTTTTAATGTTCTAAAAGAGAAAGAGGATAAAGGGCAGAGAGACGAAATAGAACGTGTGCGTAATTACGTTTTCAATGTACTGAAAATTGGTGACGAGGGGAGGGAATATAAAAAGCGAGTTACTAAGGCTGTATCGCGTTATTGCAGTGAAGTGTTTCGTAGATGGAAAGCCAGTCACAAATTAAAATATCGATTCCAGAAGGACAACTTAAACTGGCTAAGCCAGGAAATTACTCATGTCAAACGTTATCAACAGCCATGCACTCGTACGGGGCGACCTAGCAAAACATTTTTTGAGAGCAGTTCACGAACAAAAAGGAGGAAAAGCAAAACACTGCGGCAGTCCATGACAGCTCTAGAGTTGTCCTACGCTGCAAAATGCATCTTCAAGCAACAGGAAATGAAGTAGCAGCCAAATTTGTCCAAGAAATAGTGGGCACCACTCCAACAAGAGAAAGAAAAATAAATTCAGCTTGGAAATCTGCAAAGACCGCTAAAGCCCTAAAGTGCTATTCTGAAGACGAGGCTCTGTCTTTGCTACTTGATGCAAAGCTGTCGAGAGAACAGTATTAGATGATTAGATCTCAAGCCAAAGAGAGGAATGCAGACCTTTATCCCTCTTACAAAAGTGTAAGGGAAGCCAAAAAAAGTGCTACCTTCAAAGAGAATCGATCGTGGTAACGGAAACCTGTGCTGAAATAAAGCTTCGAGCTTTACTGAATCACACTGCTGAACGTCTTGTTACGTTACAAGATCCAGTAATTACTGCGTTGCCAGTTACTGAAGGAAATGAACCAACTAACCTGACGCTGATAAGTAAGTGGGGGTTCGATGGAAGCAGTGGACAATCTGCATACAAACAAAAGTTTCTGAGGACCGTTATAGTGATAGTGATCTATTCTGATCAAGTTCTGGTAATAATATTGTAGTTTGGAAGAACGCCAGACCTTCCTCTGCTATATTTTGCCGTCCCATTCGCCTTCAGCTCAAAAAAGAGTCAGCTATTGTAACTGTAGAAGAAAAGAGCTACTTTGAGGGTCAGATCAGATGCTTAGTACCCTCTGCTGCCAAAACCAGTGCTGAAAAAGCATCCATGTTACCCATAAGTTAGTTTTTACTATGGTTGATGGAAAATCTTCACAAACTTGCTACATATGCGGTGCACTTCCAAAGGAAATGAACGATATTCAGGAAGTTACTAAACGGGAAGTAGATATTGAAACCTTTAATATTGGACTATCCCTACTTCATGCCTGGATAAGGTTTTTCGAATGCCTACTCCACGTGGCCTACCGCCTAGGAATCAAGAAGTGGCAGGTTTGAGGTGAAGCAGAAAAAACGAAAATTCTCGCCAAGAAGAATCTCATTCAGAAGAAGTTCAAAAATAAAATGGGCTTGTTAGTAGATCTCCCAAAACCGGGAGGGAGTGGGACGACGAACGACGGAAATACAGCTCATACGACTTCATTAATTACCGGGATTGATGAGACACTCATTGTTCGCTTTGGAGTCATCCTGCGAACACTTTCTAGTCGGTATGAAATAAACACGGAGACTTTTGGCAAGTGCGCCCATGAAACTGCACATCTTTTTGTTTCTCTCTACTCCTGGTACTACATGCCAGCTTCAGTTCACAAAATACTAGTCCATGGCTCAGAAATAATATCTTCTGCAATTCTTCCTATTGGAAAATTGTCTGAGGAGGCACAGGAAGCTCGCCGCAAGGACTTCAAAAAATACAGAGAACACTACGCAAGAAAGTGCTCACGGAAAGTTGTACCTATAATTTCAAAACAACTTTTCTGTCAGATGCATATAATGATAATTATGATATAATTTCTGTTAAACTTTCTTATACGCAACTTTCCTTCAACATCATCATTTACTTATATTTATTTCTACCGGTTTTAAAACAACCACTAACCAAGATGTTCTACAAAGGTTGTTGGTATCGTCCGATCCAATTATTTCATCCATGAGACGTGAGTCATTTAAAACCAAGGGGACATTCTCCCCTGACGTTTTGCGCCTTCTACTTTCTCCCGAAATTAATAGGACAGATGCAATGCACTCCAGCCCACACCCTTCCGCAACCAAAGCTGATATGAGCAGCAGTGATGACAGCGATTAACGAAAAAGTCAGTTTTTTGGACTTAAAATGAAATATTGATAAAATATTACCATTTCTTATTGTTTTTATAATGACTATGTCTTTTTATAATAAATAGAAATATCTTTTCATTGCGAAGGATTATTTTCTTTACACTTTTGGCCACCTTTTCGGAATTGGTCCCACTGTGCGATGTGGGCATCTTCAGGGGGTGACCTGATCTTGACAGTGACAAGTGGTCAACTGTGAGGCAGGGGACGGGCACTCGGATTGCAAAACGAGGACCGCCTTTGGATAGATTCTCCAAAGCAAACCAGAGGCGATGGAGGGGAAGTAGGAAAGTAGGAGGGGAAGTAGGGGAAATAGGTTGCGCGCGCTTTCACTAGGTTTCGCGCGCTTACAAACGGTTTCGCGTAGTGGCGTGGTTTGACGTTATTTTGAGTGCTTATGATTGTCTATGCTGGCTTATGCTGTGTTAGGTGTTCTCAGGTGTTCATCGTGTTACTCTGGTTCCAACGAGTGATTTGAATCAGCCTCTGTGAGCATCTGTACATGTAAGCTTCTGTTTAGACTGACTGACAGTTTTCTTCTTGTGAGGTGAAAAGTGCGCTATGGTTTGCTTTTCGTGTTGCGTCCCCAATTAAGGGAATAAGGAGGGTACTCTAGTTAGGTAAATATTTTGACATATAATTAATTTATTAATATTAAGAAATGCCTGAGTGTGAAATACGCGAGATCGGCAAGAGGATGTATATTTTAAGATGATAAATCCTGGTTCACTCATCCCATTTCCGACTCAAATCGTCGATTTGATGTTTGGTTGAAGCTGGTTGGAAATCCTAAGCTCCTGTCCATGGACCGAATGGCCATCTATAACACTTACGCTTACGCAGATTAAGCATGGATTGTGTTTAAGATAAATAAACTTCATCCTTTCATCCACGGTATGGTGCATGTTTCGACTTTGTATCTTAACTGTAAATAATTTAAAAATCAGTTTTGTATAGCTCTGCACTGTTTTCAATGCTTTTTTATGGGTGTTTAAAATTGTACTTGTGGGTCAAAAATATAATAAATAAATATAACTTTTTCTGAAATTTCTGATTTTTTCCAGAGGTTATAACCAATGATTCATGCCAAATTTCAGCTGTACATTTATCGATGTTTCATCAAGGGCCTAAGGCCATGTGCATAGGATTGTACAATCGACTTCCTAATCATATTAAGAATAGAAATAATGAATCTAAGTTTAAAAACTCGGTGTATAATTTATTGCTGTCTGTCTTAATAATGTAAAGGACATCCTGGAAATTGTTTTATGTATATATTGTGATATAACTATAATCTATTACTTCTCCTTGCTTAAAATATAGTAACCTTTGAATTTACTTTAATATATCAATAATGTTTGAAATGTATTATTTTTGCTTATGATGTGCTCCTAAAGAAGCTCTTATGTGATATCCATACTTGTTTATACTATGCCGACCTTTTCCTATATTTGTTTCTACAGATCAATGGGCCAATAATATTGTTATATTTTGTAAATTGAATTGCCTTAATTTTTTTTCGCAATAAACGTGTAAAAAATGTTCTTTTTTCTTTAGAAGTGTATACCAATTCCCACACATACATTTGATGGGTAAATTGTTTTCAGAACTGAAAAAAATTGATGGAGGATCATTCCGTCAAATTTATGGAATAATTAAACGTTTTGGTTTACGGCAAATCCGCTGCCCTACGAAAACCGGCAATCGGGCCGGGGTGGAAAGGGGAGCGAGCAGGGGAATGGAAAGGAGACGGAGCGGGAGGAGGGGGAAAGGAGATGGAGCGGGAGGAGGTGGAAAGGAGATGGAGCAAGAGGAGGGGAAGAGGAGACGCGACTGTTTACGTAGCTCGTTGCCTGCCAACGTCTTCGACCAATGGGAAGGTAAGGGAAGGGAACGGGAAGGGTCTCCAAAACGCACTGAGACGGCGGGGGGGGGGGGGGGGAGGGGGGGGGGGTTGTAGGGGTCACGTTTAGACGGTCCTCGTTTTGTAACATTGAGTGTCGCGACCCTGTTGTGAGGATAACGGGAGGTTTCGAATTGAAGGAAAAACGAAAAACAGCTGAAATACGAAACAAGTTTTTGGCGTGTGTTTATTTTAGTCCGTCAGTTTGTATAAGGTCTTGTTGAAGTCAGTATCACTATTCATTAAAGTTTCACGGTTTTTATATATATATGTAAGTTTTCTAAGAATTTCCTTTTGGTTTGACCTATATACTGTTTATCACAATGTGAACATTGTATTTGGTAAATCCCCATTTGTCTAAATTTTCAATTTTATCTTTTGTACTCCCTAATAAATTTTTAAAATTTTGTGGATTCGTGTATGTTATAGAGTATTTCTTCTGTTTGAAAATCTTATCCAAGCCTCTACTGGGTGGTGGGAAATAAGGCAGTTTTATATATTTTGTCGTTCCTATTTTCAGTTTTGAGAGTGGTGGAATTTATCAATGTTTTTTTAAAGCTGTGTCTTTTCACTAATTTATTAATTAAATTATTGTTGATACTCAGGTTAGTGGCTATATCTTTTATATATTTTAGTTCTTTTTCATATCTAAATTTGTTTAGAGGTACATTGCAGAGTCTATGTACACGGTGGTGGAAGACAGCTGTTTTTTGGCTAGTGGGGTGGAAGGAATTTTGGAAATAAAATTGTTGGTGTGAGTGGGTTTTCTAAAAATCTCAAACTCAATTTGCTGTCTATTGTTTATAATTAAGAGGTTGAGGAAAGGCAAGGTATTGTTTTATTGAATTTCGTAAGTGAACTTAATGGTAGGATATATGTCGTTGAGTTGGTCTACAAAATCATCTAGTTTCTGTTTATTTAGGTCAAAGATTACAAATATGTCATCTACATATCTGAACCAGATATCTGGGAAGTAGTTGAATTTTTCTTTACAATTATTTTCTAAAGATGACATAAACACATTGGCCACGAATGGTAATAAAGAATTTCCCATAGAGGAACCCTGGGTTTGTTTATAAAATTCATGTTTAAATTGAAATACGTTTTGTGCCATGGACAGGTTGTAAGCAATAAATATTCATTAATAATTTCATCAGGGATATTTTGTTTTTGTAAAAAACTTTTTAGTATTTGAGATGCTTCTTCAATTGGCACACTAGGGAAAAGGCTGCAGATGTCAAAAGATACCATTATCTCTGATTCTTTTAATGTTAAATTAAATGTTAAATTATGGATAGCTATTTGTTTTACTTTGGCTGTAATGTAATCTTTTATGTTTTGGAATATATGTTCGTAAAGTTGGTAGGTAGTTTTCAAACTTCTGACTAAGGACCTCAAACGTTTTCATAATTTACATACCAGGATCAACAATATAACCGCTGATATAAATTTTTTAAACGCTGCAGAGAACAAAAAGTAATACTTAACTTTATGAATATATTTTCCAAAACAAAAAAAGGTCACAGTACAGCCAAAGTAAAACAAATAGCTATGCATAATTGGTTCCAATTAGAAATTAGGAAACTGTATGCCAAAAGGAACTCCGTAGAAATACTAGCATATGAATTACATTTAAAAATAACTAAACATTTAAACCATGTTGGCTTCGAATTATGGAATAATTTTGAACATAAAATGAATGAGACCAACACACTAAAGTTTAATAAAAAAACATTAACTCTTGATAGAAAATAACATACTCTGATCAAAAAATGTTATGCTAAAACACAACATAATAACACACTAAGCTTTCTTATCTCTTCCCATACATGCAGCGTCATATCTCGGCTTGTCTTGATACCATATTGACAATTTTTTTCTATGCCTCTTGAAAGATAGCGAATGACGATTACATGAATGATAAATATAGAACGCATTTAAAAAATCTCAAAGCATTATTCTTCCTCCCAATTACTTCTCGAGATATGAAAAATTCGATCTGCAGAAAACCTTTCCTATAATTGACTTAGAGAAGTTCATCAAGATAACAAAATAAGCAGAAATGTTGAAATTTCATTTTAGAATCCATTCCAATAAAATTTTTAGTTATAATGATACGGATTGACATAATATCTAACTTTGCAAAGAATATTTTTAATTTTATTCTGAATGTTCGGTAACAATAATAACAAGACTGGAAAGGTGCACTCCATGTCGGAGTACACAGTTTCCAAATGCCTTCTTTGAGATTTCACAATGCTCTCAATATTTTTCGCTCAGATGAGAATTTAATGAGAAGCAAGCTAGGTAAGTTGCAAAATACATGTAGGCCTTCATATAAAGTAGTCGTTAGTATTGTCCGATTTTAACCAAAATTGGAATCGGTCAATTAATTTTAACAAAACTCCCCAATACATTTCATCGAAATACGTCCAGCGGTTCCCGAGTTGAAACAAAGGAACATTGTCAACTATTTTTAGGACATGTAAAGTGGTCGTAATTGTTGTCCGAACTTAGCCAAAAT
Organism: Tanypteryx hageni; assembly: GCA_028673005.1. Lineage (NCBI taxonomy): Eukaryota > Metazoa > Arthropoda > Insecta > Odonata > Petaluridae > Tanypteryx > Tanypteryx hageni. The sequence continues at coordinate 263,866,966 of CM054112.1, forward strand.
TGGAATTGGTCTACCAATTTTGGTAAAACTCACCAATACCAAATTCCATCAAAATACGTCTAGCGGTCCCCGAGCTGAAACAAGGAATATTGTAGTTCCTCATGTAAAGTGGTCATCATTTTTCTCAGACTTTTACCAAAATTGAAATCGGTCAACCAATTTTAGCAAAACTCCCCAATACCCAATTTCATCAGCGGTTCAGCGGTTTCCGAGTTTTAATAAGCAGTCGGAGGGACGGACGGACGGGAACGACCTCCCCTATATGCGTTCACTTCGTGCGAAGAACGCATAATAATTCTAATACACTTTAATAATATTTTTAAAATTTTTAAACATTGTTTACCTAAGGAATAGGCACTATATCTACTATACTGGTTAATTTTTACGTTTCCTGATAACAAAAAAAACGCTTGCACGAGAAGAATCGCCTCATACGCCCAGGCGACTACGTCCTAAATTCGGTTTGGAAACAGCAATGTTGCGACTCTTTTGTGGGTGACCCTGAGACAATGCGCTTCTGTTTACTCCGACGGAGAATTCTCTTCCTAGTGGCGACCTAGCGCTGTTTACGTTGGCTTAATTTCCTGCGTTTTATCCGCTCGAACTCGGAAGGGGAAATATATCGAAATGTTTCGCTTCGAATCGGTTGTGCCGAAGTGCCCTTAACTCATGCACGCAACTCCCCTATGAAAGAGACCAGGACGAGCTAATGAGAAAAATCGAAATGAGGATTGCGCTCAAATCAACACTCTGTCCTTCGGAAGGGACGTTAAGGCGTTGGCCCCCTTGGTGCTCATCTTGAAGAGCAGGCTAAAAGTTGGCCCTAGGTTTCTCTCCTCCCTTGCAATACAGCTATTCATTCCACTACGTCTTATCGTTAGATACCAATTGCGCGTAGGCAAGAGGTGAATCAGATGGACATAAAGCCCAAACAAAACTCACCTCATACCATTGCTTCTTCTTATTTAAGTCGCTTAGATTTAAATCGCACTTTTTAGGAGCGCCTTCTAGACGTAAATCGGGTTATACCTTTAACTTGTCAATTTGGGTAATTCGCGGTCGTACTATATCCTCATTAGAATTGCTATCGCACCTGTCCTTCGTGACCAATGACTAAATAATTTCTTATAATTCTTGAGGAACTGCTCGGCTTAAAAAAATGGATATCATACACTGTTTATGATGACGTTGTGAATAAACGTCCGCATCCCTCTGCCGTTTGAGTTGGACTTTTAACCCTCGCAGGATGACTGGAGAATAGTTACATCTTGGATGACTGGGGTCTATTTTGACCCCAGTTATATAATTGTTGTTTTTTCGCCAAATTATTTTTTATAAGCATTTTAATGGGAATATTCTCTGAAGAAACATTATTCAAAATAATATAACTGTCAAAACATTTAATTTTTCTCAATGCAGTACATAAATAATAGAATTTTCTTTGTAGTACAGATAGTAATAAATACCTAATAATTGACACAGGAAAAACACTTTTGTAATAGGTACTCGAATTATAACATTAATACGGTATATGCTTATCCCGAATTGCAGAAAAATTTTTTTTCAAAAACAGTCATTGATTGAGTAAAAGTCTTTGGTTTAGAAATTAACATTTTGTCGTGGACTTGAAAAGGTGTTGACATTTTGAGTATGACAATTTTTATGAAAATGAATATTATTTAGTAATAGGTGCTTTATCAAATAAAATAATTACACACTGAGGAGACAATTTTTACTCAGTTTCACTTTATGCTCACATAGAACAAGGGTCTAAATATAATAATAAATATATGCACTATGGCTATTCAACGGATGACGATTTTCTCAATATGAATCTTTTTTTATGAGCACATTTTTGGTAGGATTTTGGTAAAATAATGGATTCACAGAGGTTTCATTTCACTCAACGTTTAGTATTAATACTTTACTCTGAATCACTACCTGAAGGTGAAGGTGCTTGGCATTTCAGACAGATGTCGCTGTTGCTTATGATATTTGCAAACAAACTTATTGCATGAGTTACAGTAAGTACGGAATTTACTGTCTTTATGACGCGGACACATAGAACATATTCTTCGTTTATTTTTTCTGGTCTTGCAGCTTCTTCTCTCTGGTGAAGTAAATTGCCAAATCCGGAATATTGAATAGATTCAATAATCTTTTTTGTGTTCCTGAATGTACGCACGGGGATAAAGAAAATATTGACTAAATATGTTGTAGTTAAAACCACGAGGCGGTCAAAAACGAAATATTATTTGCAAATATCTTGTCACTTCTTGGCTTACTGGAGTCAAATGTGACCCCATAAGAAATATTTGTTTTCAGGCATTTTTCTAGAGTTTAAGTATGGAATTCATCCCAAAGGTGCTGGACAGATTAATGAAGGAATTCCTGAAATTTCAAACAAATATTACAACAAAAATATAACGTATTTAGTAATTTACGAAGGTTGGGGTCAGAAAAGACCCCAGTCATCCGGCGAGGGTTAAGGCGAAGATGCAACGGATGCGGGCGTTTTTAAACTCAAAACAATTGCTCGCACTCTATTCGGTCCTTTTTTTTACCCGAGTGGTTTGAGAAAGTTTGGAGACTATCGATATCCCGATGGACAGCGGTGTGCATTGGTACGATTGAAATTCTGAAGAGAATATATTACTTCTTTATTTGACATTAAAAAAGAGAAAAATGAGGAAGTAGATGCCCGAGACGAATGTGGAAAGGAAATTGTGTGGAACATTTCATCGTCTGCTACAGGAAAATTTCATCGGATGAAGAGAAATTCGCCGATATTTCAGATAGATCAGTTCAGAAGAAGAGCTCCCGTTCATTTAGGAGGGAATAAGGAAGTTGAAAACAAGTCACAGGCAGTCGGTAAAGCTGTTTGTTATTTTATCATGCAAACATGAGTGTTTTCAGACTTCTTCTATCAGTTTATCGATTCTATTTTCTCACTGCAATTGTGCAACTATTTGACCTTCGCCCCTCCGAGAAAATAGCTAGTTTCGTCTTCTGCCACTTACCACGCCGGAGAAAAAATATCATAATTAAGAGGCTGGACCAATAGACTACCTTCTCGAATGCGATAGAGGGAAATACCTGCGTCTGCCGCCTATTCGTCTGTTTGAGTTTGCCTTTATGAAGGTGCGTCCGCTATGAGGAAGTTTTTTATGACACTATGGGGCCACGTGAGGTAAATAAATGAAAAAAGTTGTTTACGCATGCAGTTGGAAAGATCACCGAATCCAGCAAAATCCTCCTTGCCCTCCGCGCGGTCACCTGCAGGTCAATGGGTCCAGATATGGCAATGAAGTCCAGGAAGTTTTCAATGCAACAACAAGTGAAGTACACTTGGTGGAGGAGCTGAGAAAATAGATTCAGGGTCGAATTAGCGAGATCACCTTATGGTTTGTATATAACGAATGAATAGCGATTAATTCTATAATTTCATCGTCCGTTTAAGGATGCAATAGTTAGAGAAATGGCTTATCCGAAATGTGACGGCAGCAACTGGCGTGAGAAATTTTTCAGATTGGGCAAAGACTATCAAAAGCTGAGGAATTCATATGTTTGCAATAGCCCAATGTAATAGGTATCGAACTTGAGTTATTATTATTACCATTAAGAATATTATGAATTTATTGCCTTTAATAAAAGTTTCACCAAGTAATCATGGACGAATATCTATCTCGACTAAAGGAAACACTACAAAATATTAATGCTTAATATCGGTGTCATAAAGCAAGAAAACTTTGCAAAAAATACTGTGGCTCTATACTTATCGCAATGAATAATAATAATTTTCATGATTTTGACAGAAAATTTGCATGGCATGAATAATGAACGCGGTATTTTGGGAGATATATTTTTCAACCGATCTTCGGTTTATTGACGTCATCCGAAACAATTAACGAAAATTGTAGCGCATGTCGACGACTGGCGCTCGACCGGATGGAGGCGGGTTCAGTACCAGATTCCAGAAGGTGAAATAATAGGGCGCACCGCTCCTCCACCGCGCCACTTCCGGGTCGTCGATCCGCCTTCCCATCGTCAAGTGAGCCCTCTCCATGGCGTCCACGACCCTGTAATCCACGTACGCGTAGTAGGCCAAGAGGGCAGAGTGGAAAGCAGTCAAGAAGCACTTTCGAGGCATTTTTCAGACTCTCTCGCTGCTGGAGACCGCTGCCAATGGGTCCTCCCTCAGTCACGCGTTACGCTCGACTAAAGGAAAGGCGGCACGTATCTCTCTCACTCCTTAAGAAGTCTCTCTGGCGTGGAGTGGTGGCTCCTAACACCTCGCACGGCTCAAAGTTTACACACTGCGAAACACCGAACGCGATGCGATGCGAAAGGACGATGCAAAGGAGCAGCGGATTAGAATAATATTGGATCGCGGCGGCTATTACCTAATGCTCCTCCGAAGGACGCGACTAATAGGTTCCGAATGAGAATTATCTAACTTTTTAGCGGAAATTGAGCTGATGATGGAGAATTTTAAGGCAGTCATCATTATTGCTAACAGGATTGCGGGTTTTTATGTTTCGATAAGATGATTGGCATTTTTTCTGAGATGCCAATTCATTGAAACCTTTATTTTGACCTCCTCTATCTGTATTCTTTAAGTAGTTGTATTCTTTTTTTGACTTCTTTTAACTAGAAGTTGGATTCAACTAAAATTTAAGCTTTTCTTTCAAATTTCACGTAGCAGATACAGGGCCGGCCCGACAGTTTTCTCGAATGTGGGCAAGAATTATTTTGGCCGTCCCTAATATAAGTCACTTAATATTCATTGTCACACGAAGGGTAGCATTTCATTCAAAATCACAAAATCACAAAATGTCTCTTTCCGTGCCACCTGTTAAAGCAGCTCTGAAATTCATAAAACATTTCCTAAAACAATCATCTTCGAAATTAGTTCGGAGCGAAGGCGCTGGCGGCGCTCTCTTGCAGGCTGCATGGCTTTCTGTTTCACCGCGTCGTTCGGCTTTGCAGACGAGGTTTCGCCGGCGGCGTTGCGGTCGGCGTCCTCAGTTCGCATGAGTTCGCAATTACTCAACTTTTCTAAATTGAACAAAATTCAAAAAACGGAATTATATTCTTCTAACTGATGAAATCTTTCAGAGACGGATGAAATTGCTGTATCGAGAATGGTGTTAAAGAAGTTAAATCTAAATTGCTTCTCAGAATTGTTGATCGGTCATCGGGGGCTTCATATACGAACTGTGCTTTTGTACGACGGATTCTATTATTTCCTTATTGGGAAAATTCCTCTGTTAACGCCCGAATGTTCAGCAAATTTACCAGCTGTTACTTTTAATTTGAGGAAATTTTCATCCGTTTTATATGCCTCTAAATAGACTCTAATGAGTGCCTTCAGATACCACAATGGAAAACTCCATTCTGAAAATGTAGTAGACTAGTTAAGCAAAAATTTCCACACGTGGAGTGATTTACCTGCATCAGGTCCGCTTTGAAAATTTACGGGGTCCGGTCAAATCTCTCTGAATGGACCTCTTATTTATATTTCTGTATTGTCCATCATTTGTGATTTCATATGTATATACTAGCGTAATTGCCCGTCAAATATGATGGATATATGCAAATTATGTATTAAAATTAAGATACTTCTCATTCTTCCTCACTTTCTCTCTGCCTCCCTCCCTCTCCCTCGTATTTTTACTCTCTTCCTACTTCCCATTTTCCATCTCTTTTTCCCTCCTATTCTTCACCCTCTCTTCTTCACATCCTCCCTCTTCCTCTCATCCTCTCTCCCATTTTCCTCTTTCTCCCTCACATTCTCTTTCTCATTCCCCCTCAATATGTAGCTATCTCTCTGAGCTTGATATACACACAGAAATATTGCATGCAGAACAAATATTTATTTTTTAAACATTACGCTAGAGAACTTTAGCTGGCCAAAATTATTTTAACTCTGGGGAACATAATATAATGTGAATTATATATTTTTAATATTCAGTCTTCTTTAAATTTTAATTTATTAGTTGTATTCGGAGCATGTGCAATATATCCCCCCTCAAAATAGTGCCACAAGCGGACATTTATTTCTTAAATTACCATGTCAACCCTAAATAATCTAATTCTGAATTTCTGCCAAATTTCAATTTCTTATCTTCGTCCTTGATCGAGTTATTCACGTTTTAATAGCTTTACACTTAAAACCAACGGACAACATAGCTTTTTATTATTATTTTGTGATTCTTTTAAACCTCTCTTTCTCTCCCTATTTCCCAAACCGTTCTCAAGTCCTCCATTCTTCTACTACTTCTACTACTACTACTGTCCCTTTTAAAATAATATCAAATATAAAATTTTACGTTGATCTGATTAATAGTTTTTGAGTTAGAACAGCCACAAAATTCCTATCACATACACAATCATCAAGAAAATGACCAAAACGTATTCAGGAGCTCTCAAAACGTGTATTTCCGTTGAAATTTTGAAATTGACTTTTTTATGAAAACAATACTTTCCCCTATAATACACATGTAGAAAGTAATAATACAAAAAGATCAAAATAGCGAGAACGGTCTGACTTGATGTTAGATACCTGCAAGAAGATGCGCGAAGATGCTCGATCGCGAATATACGAAACCGAGAATGGCTTATATTCGAAAACTGAGGAATGTCTGTATACGTGAACTCATGAAAACCTCACGTAATTTCACATACATAGACCAGCAGAGGAAAATCCTAATCACGCTCTCGCAATTCGTTAAGAAAATGTCACATTCCGTTCGTTTTCAGGACGAAGAACGAGATAGTCACTTTTCTTAAAATGATCTATGGTACATCTACATCTACATATTACCCTGCAAGTCACCTTGACGGTGGATGGCAGGGGGTACCGCGCATCAAGTTCCTAAATAATTATTATTCACTTATCTCTTGTGGTCACGTATTGTCCTAGGGAAAAAGGACTATTTATATCTCTCCGTTCTACTATCTATTTCGCGAATCTTGTCCTCATTATCCCTCCGTCCGATATACGTTGGTTGTCGAATAATATCCTTCATTTCATTTACGAATATCTCCAACCTATATTTATGTAGAAGTTTAAGTCTCGCCTCTAATCTACGATCTTTCAACGATGGCCAAATCAACTCTTCAATGAGTAACGTAACGCTCTGTTTTTTTATCGTAATTCTTTTTCACGAATCTAGCTGCTCGCCGCTGTATTTTTTCTAAATCCTTTATGAGTCCCCTCTGTTATGGATCCCAAACCGCTGCTGCGTATTCCATTTGAGGTCTAACCAAGGATAAATAACATGATTATCTCACTTTTCCGTGCTTTTCCTGACTATCATACGCACAAAAGCCAACTTCTTATTTGCCGCACCTATCACTCGTCTTATCTGTGTGTCCCAAGACAGGTCACGATTCAAGATTACCCCGAGATATTTCAAGGATTCCGAAACAGGAATGCTCTCACCATATATCGAGTAGGTAAACACGGACGATGGGTTTCTAGATTTCCAAAAGTTTAGAACGTTACTCTTTTTCTGATTGACTTCTAGCTGCCATTCCTTGCACCAAACAGATAACGCATCCAGATCATCCTGAAGCTGACGATGGTCGCTAGGACCACTAATTTCTCTATAGACTACGGTTTTATCCGCAAAAAGCCTGATATTACTTTTCACAAATGAGCTGATGTCGTTTATATAACGCAAGAAAAGCATTGTTCCGATCACACTACCCTGCGGCACTCCTTAGACTACATCTGCCACACTAGAGGACTTACCATCGATGACTACTTTTTGTTTTCTATTCCAAAGGAAAGCGCGAACCCAGTTTATGACTTTAACATTAACGCCATGATTTCCCAATTTTAATAACAACTTACGGTGGGGAACCTTGTCAAAAGCTTTTCTAAAATCAAGGAACACTGCATCGACCTGCTTATTATTTTCGCCGCATGATAAAACATCATTCACAAACAGACCGAGTTGAGTGTCACAGGATCTACCTTTTCTGAAGCCATGTTGACAGCTGACTAACAGCGATCTACTCTCGAGATAACGCATTGTGTTGCTAAGAATAATGTGCTCCAAAATCTTACAAGATAATGATGTTAGAGAAATCGGCCTATAATTTTCTGGGTTTTCTTTGTCACCTCCCTTATGAATAAGTGTGACGTGTGCTAGTTTCCAATCATCAGGAACCTCACAGAGGGTAAGGGATTTCTCGAATAATATCCGAAGGAAGGGAGCTATTTCTTCTGCTAGTTCTTTTAATACACGCGCGAGAATTCCTTCTGGTCCTGGGTTTTTGTTGGGATTTATCGCACTTAGTTGCTTCGCTATTCCTGCCTCTGAGATTTTAATATTATCCTTCCGAATACATCCGTCGGGAATAAGATTATCTTCAAGTCTATCTCCGCCTGCCGTGAACGCCTTCGCGAAGTAAACGTTTATAGTAGTACCGCGTAGATAACGACCTGCGCGGAAATTTCCGCGCACCCCCCACTCCCGCTTACTCTCTCCCTCGTGAACGCTTCACTTCCTCGCGGTTGCCAGCTCTTGCTACTTGTTATATTTTCCTGTGCTCTCTCGTTTTTTTTTACGTGTTTGACTTTTGCTTATCTCTTGGACATTCTTTTTGGACTTCGATTTTGATTTTTGCTTTGGTGGGATTGCTTGCGTGGAATGGCCAGTACATCAAAATCGTCATCAGTCCGAGGCAGGCCTCTCAGGAGCCAAGCTCGTGAAATGGTTTATAAAGTAAACTGTTATTTAAAAGATTTGAAAATAGAGAACAATTTGGATATGAATGTGGCGTTATCGACAGCCGAGGCTACAGGAGTTGGTGTGACTACTGTGAAGAAAATTGTAAGAGAGGGGAAAATGTCGGCAGAAAAAGGGGAGTTATCTTTCGCCACCCCTAAGGGCAAAAAATCTGAACGCAAGAAGAGAATCGATCTTGATGATTTTGGAAAATGTTGCGTGCGAAGAATAATCCACGAATTCTATGCGGTGCGTAAAATGCTACCGACGGTGAAAAATTTACTCGCATCGCTGGAAGAAGATGGTATACTTAGTTGCAAGCGAACATATTTACTAAAGGTAATTCATCAACTGGGTTTCAACTGGAAAACCTGTCAATCAAAACGAAAGGTTTTGATTGAACGTCCAGAGATCGTGGCATGGAGAGAAAGGTACCTAAGACAAATAAGGAGATGCAGAGGAAATAAAAAAAATATCGTTTATTTGGACGAGACTTACTTGCACGAGAGCCATGTGAGTGCTAAGTGTTGGCAGTCGTACTCAGAAATAGGTGTTCTTGGACCCCTCGGGAAGGGACGACGGCTGATCATTGCACATGCAGGAGGTGAGGCGGGATTTGTTCCTAACGGTCTGCTTATCTTCAAGTCTCAGCAAAAGACCGGAGATTACCACGATGATATGAACTCAAAGAATTTTTTGAAGTGGTTGGAGGAGAAAATAATTCCAAACCTTCCGCCACAGAGTGTTGTGGTCATGGATAATGCTGCATACCATTGTGTGCAAGAGAACAAGCGCCCGAATTCAGCTTCATTAAAGGCTGTAGTGCAGAAATGGCTGGAAACTAATGGGATTAGTTTTTCTCCCGGCATGAGCAAGGCGGAACTGTTGCTGCTGGTTAAATCTTCCAATGTGGAAATAAATTATGTCGTGGACAAAATTTTGCGGGAGGCTGGACACGAAGTAATTCGTTTGCCTCCTTACCATCCCGATATTAATCCGATTGAGATGGTGTGGGGTGACCTTAAAAGACAGGTAATAAAATTATATAGACTGCTACTTTATTGTAAAATGTTGCCAATTTGTGTAACTTTGTGGGCTGTTTATTTAGGTATCTCACGACTTGGGGGCTTGCACGCTGGAGAAGAAGAAAGAAATCTTTCTAAAATGTTGTGAAGAATTCACCACAGAGAAGTGGATTAAAGTGTGTGAGCACGTTAAGAAGACAGAAGAAGAGTACTGGAGACGGGATGCCATAATGGATGAGGAAATAGACAAAGTAATTATTGAACTCAGTGGAAGTGAGGGAGATTCTGGAAGCGAGAGTGACATGGACATGTTGACGTCATCGGACGAGACTGATTAAAAGATCTTTTTTAAATACTGTTCCGTTTATTATTAAATGTTGTGATCAATCTCTATTGAACTGGTTTCATTTATTTCATGTCCAACTTCTATTTCCAAAGCTACTCTATAGAGTTTAATACTTTGTATTTCTGATAATTCTGAGTAAAGTGGTTAGTTATAAAATATTACGTTAATATTCTCTGCACATAAGACCGATATAAAAGGAAACGATTCCGTCATTACTTTCCCAAAGGATTATTTAATTAATTTTCCATCTTTCGTTAAGTGTTTAAGTGAGAAATTATGCCAAAAACGACAAAAATCTGGATTTTGCACGAATTGGCAACACCGAGAATTAGCAGCATAGGGAACACGGACAACGTGAAACGGGAAGGGGAAGGTGTGGAGGAGGGGTAAGAAGCCTTAGCTCCACCCACTGGTCGCCAAGAAGGTCGTTATCTACGCGGTACTACTATAGTAGATAAGCTTTATCCTTCCCATCGTGAAGGATGTCTCCGGAATCACATCGCAGGGAGGGTATTGAAGGACCCCCTCCCTTGATTTCTCTTACATAGGACCAGAACGCTTTTGGATCCTCCTTCAATTTTGTATTTAATACCTCATTCCGGAAGGTGTTAAATGCGCTACGCATGGTTTTCCTCGCTGATGCGCGGGCACTGTTTTACTTATGGACTATTGCTGTGCGATACTCATCGGAAGCGGTGGTAGGTATGTTTTTCAATTTTGCGTGGCTACGCCTCTGTCGTCTTAAGGCAATCCTAACTTCCTTATTAAACCAACGAGGTTCTTTATTATCAGATTTTATCTTAATGGGGATAAATCTATTTATACCTTTTCCTAGTATATCCTTAAATAATAACCATGATGGCTCCATACTAAATCGTTATGTCTTTTCACGATAACTGACAATGGTACTTCTGAGATGTAAGCTGAAACTTTTGAAGTCGGCCTTGGCGAAAGCGTATACATTCCGATGGGACTTAGGATGTCTTTTGAGCTTTAATTCGCACTCCGCATACACAGCTCGATGGTCGCTAAACCTCTCCTCTGTGGATAGCTTAGTTATCCTATGCGGGATGTTAGAAGCAAGCAAGTCGAGAACATTGCCCGAACGCGTGGCTTTTCGTACCATCTGGATTAAGGAATATTCATGAAACGTGTCAATTAAGGCTTCACACGATTCGCGTTCTTTACCTCCTGTAACGAAACATAGGTTTTCCCAATCGATTGACGGTAAGTAAAAATCGCCTCCAATTATCACGTAACCGTCGTTCATAAAAGATCTAAGCTCGGCTAATTGCCTCTCTAAACTTAAAATATAATCAACTTTGGCATTAGGTGGTCTGTAAAATGAGCATAAATATATCTTTTTCGAATTATCCTTACCTAGGCGGCACCACACGCTCTCGGTCGTTTCGTCGATAATAGGGATCTGACAACTATCGTACTTTTCACTTATTGCCAAAAATACTCCACCACCTATTCTATTGGCGCGGTCCTTTCTGTACACTCTATAGCTTTTCGGAAACACTTCTATATCTTCGGTGAGCCAACTTTCCGTACCTATAACTACATCAGCATGCAACGTGCGAATTACGTGGTCGAGTTCGGCAGACTTCCTACGAATGCTGCGGCAGTTTATAACTACAATATTTAATTTCTCGTTATTGCCCTAAGCATTAACTGCTCTGTTACGGCTTCTGCAGGTGGACTCCCTCACTTCGCGACCAGAAACTGTATTACACTCGATGCTCCTATGATATCTCCTATTACGCCTACACCCTACCTTACTCTCTAATCTAAAAAAAGCCTACCATGGTCGAAGATCCTACACGCTACACTCTGTGAATCCTCGGTCGTGTAATGGACTCCAGAGCCGTTTAGGGGTACCCTACACGATCCGAGAACCGGCCGGAGATCAATAAAGTCGACTCCCATGCCCACACAGAAACTCCATAACCTTTGGTTTAGCCCCGCCACGCGGCTCCAAACCTCCGAAACACAGTCAATCCGCGGGATAATACTGCAAACGGTGAGCCGCACGTCAGAACCCAACTACTCTCGGACACGAGTGACCTCGGCAACCAAGTCCTCAAAAGAACTTAGAATCTCCTCGGACCCGCGTTTCGAGGCGTCATTAGTCCCAACGTGGACCACCATCTGCAGCCTAGAGCAACCCGTTGACTCCACCGACTCCTGTACCACCCTCGTCACTTGGGGGACCGTTCCCCCTGGTATACACCTGGAGAATACCCGCTCAGCCACTCCCTCCCGGCGGGCCCGAGTTATCAAGGGATCCATAACACGCCGGACATTTGAACTACCTATTACTAAGAGCCCTCGCTTCCCACCCCGACTTTCCATAGATCCAGCCTCCGCCAAAGAGACGGGAGTGGATGCGAGAGCATCGGCCGAAGTGTCGTCCTCCGACAACGCCACGAACCTATTGCAAACTGGAAGAGGGTCTGCCGAGGCATTCCCAGCTCCCAGCCTTCGCAGGACCACCCCACGATCCCCCCGGTTGGAGACCACTCTCCAATCGTTAGGTTTCAGGATTGGAGCGACCCCAGCCCCCGAAGAGTTCCCACAAACACCCTCGATTACACCACCTACTTTCGCACTCGAGCGCACCCGAGTCGCCATCTTGGCGCGGTGAGTTCTCGGGGATGGATGCGTTCTTCCAACACGAACAAGGGCCGACTCCGCTCTTGCCACCCTCCGACGGAGGTCCGTAACCTCTCTTACCAGGTCCGTGATTCGAGACCTCATTCCCTCAAAATCAGCGTCACATAGAAAGGAGGAAACGGGAATCCTAGATGATGCCATCCTAAACACTAATCTGTACTAGCTACGAATTAAATTAAACTTCAAACTAAGGTTATACTAAGTGACTAACAAATTCTTGGACTTAAGGTTTACGCTAGAGAGGAACGCAGGTAAAAATTGAAATGGAAGCGCTGACTCGCCGCACAAACAACGTTAGCAAACAGGCAAGATAGACACACAAGCAAGCGTTAAAACAATTTAAATTAGTACACCAACATCGATAATAATGTTAAGTTAGTACACAAACAGCGTAGAGTTCTTACAGAAACAATTACTACTTGGATATGAGTATTTTTAAAGCAAGGGCGCCACAGTGCTAGAAAAAATACTATTGAAAAATAACGATATTGGGATTAAGAGATACTACAATAAACAATATAAATAAATGTTAGTTCTACTTATCAGTACGGTTACTTCGACTCTACTTCTACTGTTACACTACGATACAGCTACGGAAGGACAACTGCTACAGGTACTCTACAGCTACTGCTATTAAAGCGCCGGTCACCCGCAGGTCAGAAGCTCTCGCAGGAGGAAGTGAAAGGCACGTCCTTATCCTTCGACAGCCAGGCACTTACAATTTCCTTTACTTATGGATACACATAGTTTGGAAATTTTTATACAAAATCGCTCATGCTATAATAATAATAAATATTAATATTAACATGTTTGAAAAATTACGCTAGCATTAATACGCTTGTAACACCGTTTTATATAATGAACGAACTACATGAAAATATAGTTGTTATGATAAAATACTCGATTAAAAATTATTACTAGCACTTATTAATCAAAATATCCAAAATGCTAATCCCAGTTCTAAGACAGAACTACTTTCCTCACTCAAGGCAATGAAGAACTTAATGATCGTGACGATAAAAGAGAATTTGATTGCTTGAGACAAAAAGAGTGATGACACACACACAAGGCATTTGTTTATTCTTTCAATAAAAATATGCCCTGAGTATGACTCATAGTCTCAAGTCTAGAAGTGGTGAAGCACTTGGAACCATAGCGAGACTACATTAAAAACATATGTATGGGAGTTCGAAAGTTCCCTCGACATATTAATAGGAACTTTAGTTTCCGTTTGTCCGCAAAATGGTGGCCGCCCTCACATCCAGCCACCAGTAGCTTCTGCCCACGTTGCCCACGCCTTGGGCAGGCTCTGAGCAGAGAGCTACAATTACCATACATTTCGCCGAGATCTTTGAAGTAATGATGAATATGATACAAAATTGAACTTTGAAGCATTTCGATAATTCTAATATTTAAAATACTTTTATGTAATAATTATGTGTACTAAAAGTGTTGATTACTTCAATCGACAAATGCGCTCTTTGAAGAAAAGTACTTTTTTGTTTCCGTTGAGCGGAAATCGCCCAGCTCTTGCAAAAATTCATCTTGAAACTATTTCTCGGAATATAACGGATGTAAATAATGTTCACCAATTTTAAATGCTAACTGAAATCAATATATTTTACAAAATACATACGTACAGTACATAATTACAATTTCAATTAACCTTTAATGTATTCATACTTGGCGTTTGAAGTCATTCCAATAGAAACGGTACGAGTAACGATATTATGTAATTTTAAACAATTTATACTAAATTTTTATAACATTTCTCTCAAAGCCACTACTTGGTCTTCAAAGCATTCGGCGTTCTTGAAGATGCTTTCTCTGAAAAAAATAACCTCATTTCATAAACTAGATTTGGTCAAAATAAATGATCTGTATTGAATCAATCTGCAATGAGTGGAATGATAACTTACCTTGCACTATTTTACCAATATATAGTCCAGCTGAAAACCATGTCCAAAGGATAACATTGCAAAATATGACGAAAATGACATACGTGCTACCATTCATTGGGTCCAGCAATGGATATGGCCACGTTCCTTTGAATAGAAAAGCGACAGAGATCCTGGAAAAAATTTCCGAGGGAAAATTTGAAATTACTTCATTACCTTTCAAATGAAACAAGTAGATACGCCATTAAACTCTATCAAATTACCAATAGTTGTTATCCGATCATCTAATGAAACGGGATAGTGACGAGGACTTACTACAGTGGAATTTCAATATAAGATGTGCCTGCGGATTCTCTGCTTTATATTTTAAGTACGTAATATTGAAAATGTTTACTAGAAACGTTGTGGGAGGATAAATGCAATAAAAATCGTCAACACTATATCATTACGTTATTCTTTAAAAATTCTTATATCCTTTCTCAGCGAAAATTAACCGTTCAATGGATTCTAATTATGTTACAATACAAATTATGGTGTCGGCACCGTACAAATTTTATGTTTTTATAAATACCACTTAACAGTGAAATACGCTTTACTGAAATATTTTTCCCTTTCTTTAGATATAATTATCGTAGGGGATTATAGAAAAGTGCCTTGCGATAGTTTACTTCGCTGCTTTAATTCTATCTGTCGCATGAATTGTAGACTGTCCAGCTCAATTTAAAGTACGTACTCCTAGTATCAATAAGGTTAGGCTCAAGACGCTTATCGTGAAAATTATATTTGTTATTTTTCAGAGATTGTGGAAACATTCCTCCTTGGAATGGAGGAAAGTAGTTTGAGGGGAATGATATTTTCAAAACACTTTTCTCTTTCCAAAAAACTACGGAGTTAATGTGGCGAGAAGGAGATATAGAACTCACACGACCAAGTAGACCATTAAGAAAGAGCTGATAACGAGAGCCCCGCGAAAGAACCCTCCGTCCCACGTTCCATCAGAAGAAGCTCTGAAGCAGAGTTCCAAGATGGCTATGGGCGCAACGGCCGTGTGGATGGCGTGGTTAACCCACGCCGGGTTGATGGCGTCCAGGAAGTCACCGAACACCAAACTGGGTGAGATTGCGTAAACGGACCAAAAGATGAAAACCACAGTCTGTCGTCCGTTTGATGAAAAGATAAAATATATTTTGATCTAATATTTTTCGGTAAAGATTTCCGATTTCGTACGATAACCTCATCTAAAACATTTCGGTGCCAAAATGATAGCTTCATTCAAAAGGATAGCTATGCAAAACAATAAAATTTAAATGTATGTCATTAAGAAAGTTTGGTTTTCTCAGTTCATACTAGCTTTTTTTTTACTTTTTTCTGAAAATATCAACAATTTTGAGAGAAATTTGACTTTAGCGTCAAGAACTCATTTCATAAATTTTCCAAGCAGAAAAACTTACACTTGTATCGTTTACAATATAACTAGGTATTTCTCGGTCTTTCATTATTTAGGCTCATAAAGCAAGTTTCCCTTACACACGAACAAGGAACGAGGAATAGCGAGAGAAGCATCCTTCTGAATCTCCGGAGGCCATCTTGGAATCTCGGAGAGAAAGCTTTGGGAATCAACTCGGCGAGATGCTCGAGGCAACATAAGGAGAAGTACAACTCCTGGATCGCCTGCAAAGGAATCGAATGGAGAAAGCATTCATCAATGAGACCATAAAAATGTATAACATGAGATAGGTTACGAGTTAGAAAAATAAATGGGAGCGATTTGTTCCAACCACATGTGCAAAAGTTGAAAGCAATCATTTAATTTATGCTGTCTTCTCGCCATAACACGCGCTACGCAAAACTTTAAATAAAAGAGTAAATTATTACTTAATATCCAGTTTCAAGAAAACCCATTCCAATTTTGACGTTGGTATTAAACTCCGTCTTACTTTAGTGTTTATTTATGAATCCCTCATAAACCGGAGTCAATTTATTGCATTAGCTATAAGAAATTTGACATTTTGAAAGAAATTTAATAATGGGGTAACTGGGAATTATTTATCTATTCATTTTCAGAAACACGACTCATTGCAAGAAAATGTTTATGGAGAATAGCCTTAGTTAAGGTTTCAAATTTCGGAAAATATATATGTATTATTTATCAATCTATCTATCTTTTTAGGTGCGTTTCGCTTCCAGTGTGAGCGCCTATTGGCTTTTGCCTGTACGCATGTTCAATCTCGGTACCTACCCAACTGCAGCTCTTTAATTTGTTATTAAGGACCTCTGGGCAAAAGCACTAAGAAATTAATATAAATGATTCACTTAACCCAAAAAGCAGAGCAACGACAAAAAACTGTCGGTCATATCTCGTAAAATATTAGTCATAAAAAATACACTTCAAATAAAATTTGTTGAACTCTTTAAATAAATTACTGCTTGCCTAATACATTTTAACCCGGCAGTAGGCCGCACAATTCTGAAGCACAGACGGTCGCGCGGGGTGACTGAGTCACCCCATTTAAAATTACATTTTTATTGCATGATTATACATGATTTTTTATTTTTCTTTATTTTTCGTATTGTTAGATTAGTACGGAAAAAGTTTGGAAAATACAAATTTATTTTAAACCTATATAATTTACGTCTGTTAAATATATCTTTATTGTTCAAAACTCCTGATTAACTAACTTGCACATAAAAGAACTTCTATATAATAACAATACTTGTGCGTAATAATAATAATTAGTAATTATGGTAACTTACGGTTTTTATATAATATTATGAATAAGACAATAATAATAAGAATTATCTATGTTCAATTCTCGTTGTGTTATTAGCTGTCAAGGCAGTATTTCATGTGTTTCATACACATCGGCCTCTCACATTTAGAAGAGGACAAAGTTGCCTTCGTGTCTTGATATCTTGGGCATACGACACAGCGTAATTTTGCAGGTCTAGACAGACCGGGCTCTCCAGAAACATTTTCTTTTCTAGGTGGTAGAAATTTTCGGCCCAATTCCCTTAGTTGCTTTGGTAAGATTTTCTGTTGCAACCGAGAAATAAATGCTGGTTCTGATAAGGCCTGTCTGAGTTTTTTTATGAAGCCACTTCTTTTGAGCACTGTATTTGGGTTATTTCATAGAAATGTAAATCGAAACGTTCCCCTGCCAAATAAAAGGTCAAGAGAGGGCGGAAACATTAATCTGATCAATTGTAAAGAGATTCCATCGATTTATGAAAATTACAGCCAGATATAGAATAAAAAGCTTACCATGACTCGCAATAAGAAATGTAATAGTGGAAAGTCGCGGGGTGACTGATTCACCACAAAGATTTTTGGAATGCTCCGTTTCACGGACTAAATGCTACTCAGACCTAAAAGTGATATAAATATGCTCAATATAGTTCGGAAGAAAGGTTAGGGGAAAAACATTGGTCACGAGTGGATGAGTAAACATTTCTGGGGTGACTCAGTCACCCTCGCGCCTGCTCCAGGGTTAATCGCCGGTATATTATATATAATATATAGCTGTATAGTAGTGGCCTTTAAATATATTATACTACATTATTTCATTTCTAATTAGATAGTTTGCTGCTGTTACGGAGAGTACCGGCACTTATTTCTATCCAAGTAAAGCACTGCTTATAGACGCAAGATAGGCTACTCGCATTCTAGTGCAAATGAAAAAGTGAGAAACTGTCCTTTCAAAACTCTTTGGTTTACCCCTTACATAGATAAATATGAGTAGTAAAAGAAAACAAATTTCAATATTATCATTTGTGATGAAGTCGAGGGGAAATGTGCATAGTGAACAAAAAGATGGTGAGAAAATTAATTTCAGCGAACATAGTGACCTCATCGATAATGTATCATTGCAAGAAAAAGAGCCGTGTTCGTCGTTCGCACTGGTTACTGGATGTACTCCGGAGACAGATGCGGACAATAAAGGTAACCCTAATGATATAGCAAACTTTTTGAAATCGAAAGAATAATGTTCTGGTAAGAAACTGCTGGAAGTTTTTAATAGTTTATGGTCACCAGATGCTAAATATAAATTTCCTGTCAAGAATATTAAAGGCAAAAATTTAAGGTGCCAAGCACATTGGCTTGAAAAATGGCATTGGGTATGTTATTCGGAATTAATGGATGGTCTCTTCTGCAAATATTGTGTGCTATTTTCTCCATTTAGAGTAGGAGTGCATAGGGAGCAAAATCCGGGTAAATTTGTTTCAGAAGCTTTCAACAAATGGAACCATGCCTTAGAATATTTTGAGAAGCATGGCAAATTGTCATATCATACACGAAGCTTGGAAATATTTTACAATTTAAAGAAAATTAATGAGAAAATAGTGCTCCCGATTTATTTGATTTTAGATAAAAACAAAGCAGCGGAAGTAGCAAAAAACAGGGAAATACTTGACTCAATAATAAAAACTGTCCTATTTTGCGGGAAGCAGAGGACACCCTTACGAGGACATTTAGATTATGGCCCTTTAAATGTCGAAGAAACCCCTGAAAAAACGACGGAAATTTTTGAGCATTTCTTAGAATGCGTGTGGAAGCAGGAGACGAAATTTTAAGGAATCATTTTAAAAGTTGTGGAAGAAATTCCTACGTTAGCTGGAGAACACAAAATGAAATCATTTCTTCCATAAATGATATAATTTTAAGGGTTATTGCAAATCGCATCAATAAGAGTAAGTGTTTCAGTATAATAGTAGATGAAACTACTGATGATGCTGGGATAGAACAGTTTGCTCTTGCTGCACGATTCATTAAAAATGATACTGTCCAAGAACAGTTATACAATTTATACCGGTTGTCAGCAGAACAGGACAAAGTCTTGCCACACATTTGATAGATTCTTTGCAATATTTCAAAATTTATTTAAAATTTCTCAGAGGCCAAGGATATGATGGGGCTAGTGCAATGAGTGGACAGTTCCAAGGAGTTTAAGCTCATATTAAAAAATACTTCCCCACTGCATTATATGTGCATTGTAGCTCACGCAGTTTAAACCTAGCTATTTCAGATTCTTCTAATTTACCCAATATCAGAAGCTGTGTGCGAATTGTGAATAAAATCTATAATTTTTTCACTCTCCATTGAGTCAAAATGTTTTAATAAGAAATGTTGAAAAACAAAAATGAAAATTAGTTCAAATGTGTGGCAAGAGATGGATTGAAAGACATGATTCGATACTAGTTATGGTTGAATTATTTAATGCTATACAAGCATCACTGAATGAAATGACAGAGTGGAATGATAACGATGTTTCCGTTCAAGCTTCTCTTTTAAATGTATCGATTTCTAAAGCTGATTTCATCATTTTTTTGCTGACTATAAATAAGGTATTTGCTCTTACTAAAAGGTTGAGTGAATATTTACAAACAGTTAATATTGATTTGAAGAAGGCAATGAGTTATGCTGACTCGGTCATTGAAGGACTTGAAAGTTTAAACCTTAATTCTGAATAAGTTATCAAAGAGATTTTTGAAATGGCCATAAAGCTTCTAGAGGTGAGGAAGAAATTAAAATTCCAAGATGTCCCACGAAGCTATCAGTGTACCGCAACAATATTCCAGCTAAATTTCCTGAGGTGTACAACAGACGGGCTATATTCTTTCCCTTTCTAAACAATGTAATACGTCAAATAAAACAAAGACTTGAAAAACATAATAACATTTTAGCTAAATTTGGATGCTTGCTGACTCAAAATTACGATGATGAAACTTAAAGTGAATTTCTCACGTTTGCAGAATTTTATTCGAACAGCGATGATCTTTTTTTGCGACAATAAGGAAAGCATGCTTGGTGAACTTAAACTATGGAAACATGTTATACGGAACAAGGAATTATTTTCTGCTAAAAAATTATCTAAGAAACACCATGAAAAGTGATAGACTTAATGGTCTTGTATTATTAAATATCAACAGTTTACAGTTGTCTTCAGAAGATGTTTTGGATGAATTAAGCAGGAAACGGAGACGATTGGATTTTACCATTTGAGGTAAGAAATGTCATTTTTAATCAAGTGCAGTAAGGCCTCCAAAAGCGAACCACCTCTCAAAGTGACTCCTATTTAGTGGAACAGTTTCAAGAGTGCAATTATTTTCTCTGAGATGACTACTCTGACCTGTCCCCTCTAATCTGATCACCGTCTTCCCAGACCAGCACATTCTAGTAGTTAACCTGATCACTGTGCCCCATTAAATGACTTTTCTGTTTTCTTTCATTTGTAATTTTGAATATTATCAAACATAGTGATCACAGTTAATAATTGCGAGAGTATTTTTCATTTTAAAGGGTAATGTAGATTTAATATAAAACAATTAAAAATTATATTATTAGAAATCGAATGTTTTGAATATATTTTCTTCTTATGTTTCCGATTTTCAGTAAATTTAAACGACAAGGGAAAAAAGACGTAAACCGCTCCTAAGAATCATATTTTGTGTATTCCTCTGAAAATACTGGTATTTAAAAAAATAAGCGTATGACCAAGACGAATGGATTTCGCTATTTGGGAAACAAAATAGGACTTTGAAATAAAATCAAATTGTATATTTGGTTTGTTATTTATGTTATTTTTGCTTATATTTTCGAAGTTCAAATATGACGTTGAAATATGTCTACTCCTGCTGATAACCCTGGACCTTTAGTCTATATTTCAGTGTAATAATATACTCGGAAAATTTTAGATATTACACTCTAATATATTTATTCTAATTGTGTGTTTTACAGTTATAATGTACTATTTAGAAAGGGAATTAATTTTTAAACGCAAGTTGTGTAAATAAAATAAATAATCAAGGGTAACCTTAAACTTTTTCTATGCCTGGCAAATAGATCGGACCTCCCCCCTAGAAAAAAGTCTGTGTGCGCCACTGCAAAATGGCGTACTAATATTTCACATTTCGGCCAAATTCACTTCTAGAAGTGAAATAATATTTTTCTAATTGTTTAAATTTTAAAAAATTTTAACGGCCGCCGCAATATATTTATGGAGAGATTGAAATTTTTATTTGTGCGAATGCACTACTCTGTAAATAACTTGAAAATTTCAGCTTCCTAGCTCTTCCCGTAGTACCTAAACTGTTATCTATTTGTTTACTCTTTAAGAATTTTTAACGGCAACACAAATTAAAATATCAAAATTTCTATGATCCCAATTTAATTTTTTTGTTTCAATCCGACCTCTAAAAATTTTCAGAAATTCGAAAATAGGAAACATTAGAAATTTATGAAAGAAAGTGATGTGACCATTGCAACTTCCTCAAAATTTTATAATTAATTGATTAGTTGACTTAAGTGATACCATTGATAGAATATTTTTGATGGGATTTCATACACAAAAATACGAACGTAGAGCGATTGCCAAACGTCTGTCAGATTGCGCTTGTAGAATGCAAGCACCTTTTACTAGTGTATATATGTATGTATGTATGTATGTATGTATGTATGTGTATATATATATATATATATATATATATATATATATATATATATATATATATATATATATATATAAAGCGAAGTAAATACAAAAGTTGTTAATAATAGGTTTATTATATTATCCTATGTAGTATAAATCATGTAAAACGTAAGGTACTTCTAGAAGTGCTATATTGCTCTCGAAATACGTATTTAGTACGTTTACTTCATCTTTAGAGATCTTGTGTGCATGTATTCAAGTGCTTGCGTGCGTGATTGTTTCGGTCCCTATTGCTTCCGGAAGGAACATAAATCTACAGGCCGTTGTGTGCGATACTAGGTCCGTGGCGTGGTTTAATCATCCGTAAACCAAGTATTATTTCCCCCTTTATTTTTTCCCTTAAACTCTTGGCGTGCACGTGTGCGTGTGTCTGTGGTTGCTTAGTAGGTCCCTGTCGCTGTCGTACTGACTCACAAACATTCTAGCAACGTTGTGATTTTTTGGGTCCCTTGCGCAGAGTAATTTCTCGCAAACCAGGTCCCGTTTCCTATTCCACATTTAGGATTAGCACTTGTGCGATTGAGTGAGTGAATGTGTTAGTGACATCAGGTCCCTGTAGTGGAGTAACAACCCCTAAACCTGTAAGTTTATAATTTTATTGTCTTTTACCTTTCCTTCATTTCCTCCCCCCTTTTTCATTATCTCTAATTTTGAATTTTACGGTTAAGGATGTAATTTATATTTAACATCAATTTCGTCATAGTCTCCATCTTTACTTATTAATTTAGGTTACATAATAATAAATATTTTGAGAAATAGAGAAAATTTTAGATTTTACAAAGAATAAATTAACTCAAACCCTAGCTTTCTGATATTGGATATAGCCACAAAGCTCCAACAATTAAGAAAATAAAAAGGAGCGGTACTAAGACGTAACTAAGCGTTAATTGTTATCAATAGTTGCAGGTGTCGTGTTTGTGGTAGCTAAAAATATAAGATATCTCTTAAACAATGCATTATATGGAAAAATGTATCAAACAAAGGTTGTAGAATATAAAATTTCCTACAACTTTTAGTCTATTACATTTATACATTTATCAAATATTAAAGCAAATATCTCAAAATAACGGATAAGTGACAATTGTAAACACCCACTTTCGTTCCACCGATTTTTACCAAAAACTAATCTGGTCTTGTGACGTTTATAAAAATGTTAAATATAAAATTTAGCGTCAAACTGAACAATAGGTTTTGAGTTATAGCACTCAAAACAGCTATCACACACACAGACATCATCGAGAAAATGGTCAAAACGTGTTCAGGTGACCTCAAAACGTGTACTTCCGTTGAAATCCTGAAGTCGATTTTTTCATTTTTTCCCCTAAACTACGTATATGGAGAAAGTAAAAATGAATTAGTCGAATGCATCGGTATATAGATCAATCTAGCACCTTATACATCTTAATGCGGTTAAAATGACACCTTCCACTTGTCTCTACGTTATCTGGTTTTTGGGTTATGGATAAATACTTATACTTGACCGCACACCGCCTCAGACGCTAAATTATTACTTTCTCCATAGCTCTGCACTGAATTCGTTCATCCACCGATCCGTAGACTCCGTATTTGCTCTAAAACGCCAGAATGGCTAACTCACTGTGAAATCACTGGAGAAATCCAGTCTCTCTCCTGATCGTGCTATGCAAACGAACGAGTGTGTTCCCGTCGCGCTTGCTCCTCCCCTCTCAACGGTTCCTCAATCTTCCTCTGCTGATATCCTGAGAGAAATATCCTCCATCCCCAATACCTCCACTCCTACGACCCCCACCCCTACTACCTTCACCCCTGCTACCACCACCCCTAATGCCTACGCTCCTTTATCCTCCACCCCTCCTCTCTCTTCCCCATCCCTCAGAGAAAGGATTCCTACTCGCTCTCCCGATGTTATTCCTCCTCCGACACCTTTCGCATGTTTCCGAAAGCCGGACCATTTGATGCCGACGCGGAAGCAAGTGGAGGTTCCCCATTCGGTAGTTCCTAGTTATGCCGGAATAGGTGGAGGACGGACGGCGAGGTTTGCCAGACCAATGGATTCCGAAACTCCGCGGAACGTGATGAAATTCATCACGAAAAAGGTTACTCCCTTAACCAACGGCCCCACAAAAAAGACTGTTATTATTTTGCAACCTTTCCCATCCACTCCTATCTCCGAGTATGTACATGCTGTTGGCGATGCTCTTGGAGGAGGGGAAGCAATTACGCATGCCACCAGGTTTGCCAACATCAGAATCTGCGTATATTTGAAATCGGAGGAGCTGGTGGACCGATTCATGTCGCGGCACGGTGGAGTTAATATCGGCAGCACCTTTGCTCCCGCTAGAAGAATGACGACCAGGGTCGACCGACTTGTTAATTCAAATATAGCGCCGGTATTCCCGGTGTCTGACCTCATCGAACTCCTTAGCCAAGCGACGAGGATAGTGGTCCCATTCAGACGCTGTCTGTTGGCATTCGTAGTGAGGGTTTCACTCACATAGGGGGCTGGAGAAGACAATTGTATGTCGTGAGGAGAGAGGGAATGCAAATCCATGACACCGTCGTGGTCGAGTTGGGGAATACACCTCACCGCATTTTCCTTAATTTTGACGACATGAGGTGCCTTACTTGTGGCGCGGAGGGCCACCAATCGAATAACTGCCCACAGGTGGACTCAGTCCCTCTCCCCCACTTCGTCGGATCAAGCACAATCTGTGCCTTCGGGACGCATTTCTGATGCGAACGAGTTTCTCTCACACTCGAGCGAAGCCATTTCGACCTTACCCACCTCTGCCGAAGCCTTCTCATCCCCGTTCACCTCCTCCCCCATTTCGTCCACTTCATCCCCTCCCTTGAAGCCCTCCTTTCCTTTTTCTTCCCCTTCCCGATCCCTTCCACGCCTTCCTATGCCCCCGACCCCTCTCATGACCTGTCGACCTCCGCCCCCGACCCATCTCCTGCCCCGTCGACCTCCGCCCCTTACCCATCCCCTTTGCTGTCGGCCCCCGCCCCGTCCCCATGCGCTGGCGCTGAGGCTACTAACTTTAGCCCTTCTCACCCTCTAAACGACGAGATGACCTGTGCTGCGACCATGGATCAACTAGCCCACGGGACCGACGTGGGACGAGGTTCCCCCGCGGAAGGAGTGAGATCTACGGTGAAGAGAAAAAAACACGTAAGAGAGAGGAAGCGAGGGCCGACGGTAAAAATAGGACGGTAGAAGTAACAATGGCATCTTTTAGTGAAAGTCTACTATCAATTAAAGATTATTTCGAACATAATCCAGGCTTTACCAATTTATCCTTTGACAGGTTAGAGGGCTTTCTCAGTGAAGTGAGAGGCAGTTCCGACCCTAATAGTGTGGTCGACAAATACACGCAGGACAAGGACTCGCTAATCGAAACGCTTAAAACCTACTATAAAAAACAGAGCGCTTCGAACGCGCGTGGCCAGACTGGCGACCAAACTCGCCAATATCACGTAGCATTTTATTGCTCGATTTTAAACTTCCCCGCTGACCTGTCTATTCTTAATGGCTAAATTGAATATTTTTTCTTTGAATGTAAAATCTGTCCGATGCAAAGATAAATGGCTAGCACTGACCATATTTCTCAGGTGGTGGCGACCTGAGATTTGCCTTTTACAGGAAACTAACACCAAAATCCTGCATTCGAATGCGCTTCCCGAATATGATTTTACTTTTTACGCTCCCAGGACTTCATATTCCGGTATGGCGATCGGGCTAAGAAGCAACTTGGTCATACGTCACCTGAGTGACGAGGTCATGTACGATGGCCATTCTCAGGGGACCAGGTTAGTTTTTGGTTCGCCTCCGAGCGAGTATTTAATAGTCTCGGTCTATATGCCTCACGAAGCAACAACCGCACTGGCCGTCGGAAAAGCCTTTGATGAGAATATCGCTCGTTTTAACCCTTTCGCTGCTATCAACGCATTTATGCGGGCGGTCATAGCGGTGCCTTGACTGCTAACGACGCATATATGCGTTTCAAGCTTTTCCGTTCGCTGCTCAAAAAAGATGAAAATATTTTTTCGAGATGGTTAATGATCAATATGAATGTAAATGATTGACAAAATAACTTTTAAAATATAAAGAGACTAAAAGACGAACGAAAGAACGTAGACGCGGAGCTCCTAGAGAAAATATTCAGCACAGGCGTGCTTCAATTCACTGAACTCGGCGCACACGGCTGACGCAGAAGCTAAAAATCCATAGCAGCGAAAGGGTTAATACGTCCAATCTAGGCGGAAGGAACTGCCTCCTAGTTGGAAGTGACTTTAACTCCACTCTTTCGCCCACGGAGGACAGAACTAGCGGGAGAGAAAGGAATCCTCGCGTTGCAGAGGCATTTAAGACACTGGTTGTAACTCGCTGGCTAGAAGATACCTGGATCGAAATGCATGGCCGCTCTCCTGGATACACTTTTGGGACCCTGCAGCCAAACGGCAGTTTGGCACGTCTCGATAGGATATATGTCTCTCGCGATCATGCTTCACGGCTACAGGAGGTGAGACTTATACCATCCTTTTTCGACCACCTGGCCCTCATGACCAGCCTATCGGTCAATGCTAAAGTGAGCATGGGATGTCCATACTAGAGGATAGAGAGCAGCGAGTATGTGCGTGGGGTGGAAACTCTCATCACCTCACTGACAGAATGCAAAAAGATGCGGGAAAATCCCTCTCAATGGTGGGATCTGATGAAAGAAGAAATCATGCATGCCACCATGAGTTTCGGGCGGTGGGCCAGGAAGAAGGGGGAGGGGGAAGTCGCCAGGTTGGAGAAAAAGGCCATGGCAGTAATGCCGTGTGAGGAGGAGGAGGAAGCTCAGCTACTGAATAAACGAAATTCGGGGTTAGTATTCAAAGGAAAGCGTGAAAATCCTATCCAGGGTCGGATGGGAAAACTTGGCGGCAAACGATAAACCAGCCGGGTCGCAGCTAGCGAAGGAAGCTGCCAGGGTAATGCCAAAGCCACCCACCAGCCTGAGAGTGAATGGCAACGTGTTGGAAAATGTCGCCGATGTGTGCCGACACGTGCATCAGCACTTTAAAGCGATCTTTGAAGACGATGAAGACGATAGTATTGGGGTGACAGACGACGGTTATGCCGACTTAAATAAGATAAGCATTTTGGAAAAAAAATCATTAGACCTCCCGCTTGAACTCCGAGACTACGGCGAAGCCTTGAGGTCCCTCAACAAAAAGCCAGCACCGGGCATCGACGGCCTACCGGCGGAATTCTATCTCAAATTTTGGACGGACCTGGGCGAGACTTTCAAATACGTCATGGGTGACAGCATGAAAAACGGACAATTACCGTTTTATACGACACGAGCCGTTATCGTTCTCTTGCACAAGAAGGGCGATAAACTGGACCTGAGTAATTGGAGACCCATCTCTCTGACGAACGCCGATTACAAAATCGTGGCGAAAGCTCTTTCCTCGAAGCTCGGCGGGGTGGTCGTATCTGTGGTCTCCCCTGAACAAAGTTACTGCGTCCAGAAAAGGAACACCTTTGACAACATCTCCATTATCAGAGACCTCATTAAGCTGAAAAACTACACGAACGATCCTCTAGCCGTACTTTCGCTAAGATCAGAAGGGGGCGTTCAACAAAGTTCGCCACAGCCACTTGTTCAAGACCATAGAGAAGATGGATCTCCCCCGCTCCTTTACCAATAGAATCTGGCTGTTATGCAGAAACGCCAGGTGTCATATACGGATCGCCGCATGTTTGACCACACCAGTACAGGTCACTAGAGGCATAAGACAAGAGTGCCCATTATCAGGGCAGCTCTTCTCCACAGAACCCTTGCTGTCCTTGATCAAGAGAAGGATCCAAGGCGCTCTTGTTCCAGGAGGGAGGGATCTACGGATGGCGGTATCGGCATACGCCGATGACGTCACCATCTTTGTCGACGACGATGACTTTCATCTTCAGATAAAGCCCCCGTTTGAGGAATTTGCTGGGGCGATGCTCAATACGGAGAAATCTACTGGGCTATGGTGCGGTGCATGGAGGGGAAGGAAAGAGACCCCCTTCGATAAATGGAGTGACGAAGGTATAAAAATTATTGGTGTATGGCTAGGAAACGACGAGGCAGAACAAGGCTCTGTCAATATGGAAGAAGTCCAGCGTATACTCAGTACAAGGGTGGATGGGTGAATACATAGGACTGGTACGATGTTTCTGATAGGCAGGGCAAT
The DNA here is from genome assembly GCA_028673005.1 of Tanypteryx hageni. Classification (NCBI taxonomy): domain Eukaryota; kingdom Metazoa; phylum Arthropoda; class Insecta; order Odonata; family Petaluridae; genus Tanypteryx; species Tanypteryx hageni. Next base: position 263,895,346 of record CM054112.1, read on the forward strand.
AGTGGCAAACCAATTCTTGACGCCACGGATGTGGTATGCGCTCCAGTGTGTCACTTCCTCAACTCCATTAATCAGCCACCTTCAGAGCGTCATCAACGACTTCATCTGGAGGATCGGAATACACTGGGTATCCGCGGACAAAATCCTAGCCCCAATCATGGAAGGAGGATTAGGCCTGGTGTACGTCAGGAATAAACTCCGGGCATTCAGAATACTACGTTTACAGAGGTTACTCACCGAGACAGAAGATATGCCGTGGAAAACATTGGTGGCTAGTAATTTGGAAAGGGTTGGGGACCGATACATGACTGTCGAACTTTTTCTGGACAGGACGATTAAGGATTTTAGGCAGGTAGATGCGTTCTATACATCCCTGCTGGAATCCTGGCGTATTCTCGACGTAAGAAATAACAGCGGTGGGAGACCTTTCTCTACCAGTTGGCCGTCTCCCGTCCTGATCCCAGCCATCGGAATAGTAAGCAAAAGACAGGACTTTTAAACCTTACCTCTGCCTAAACGAGATATGTATCGAGAAGTGCAATACGCCACTACCAAAAACCAGTGTCCCATGACGGGGAAACATTCCAGGGATGAGGTCAACTGGCTCAAGATCAAGGGGAAGCCTAGTTTTGACACCGATACCGACGCTTTCTGGCGATTTGCCCATGATTAGGTCGGCTGACGATATATTCCTGAGTAAAACCGGCGTGTTGAACACAAGGAATTGCCCTTGGTGCCCAGATAAGGACGGGGATATGGCATCTGGCATTCGAATGTGACAAAACAAAGATTCTGTGACAAAACATTGTGAAAATGGCTAAAATATTAACAGGCGAGAGTGTCATTTATTTAAAAGATCTGTACAGAGGCCTAAAACAAAAATCCTGTTTTTATACTAAAGGAGTTAGAATTGCCAACTACCTCACCACTTTATGGAAAAGTGTTATATATAAAGGTTTTACCCTGCACTGCAAAGAAAGGAAGACTCATATTGACTTTTGGTAAGATTTAAAAATTGCGATCAAGAAAAGAATTCTTCTTGAATGGACCAAACATAAAGCTAATGACAGGGAAAAAGCATTCACGAACTTCTGGGGTCATAAAAGCATCCTTTGCTGGGTTTGCAGCATATTCCTACTTTTGACAGTTTTTCGAGTTCCCCATCAGTTTTTCGCCAGAAGTTTTTGTGTTCGAACTCTTTCCAATGGCGAACTCCAGCAAATGACGACCCCTGCGTGCGACGCACCCTTTTTCGTGGGAAGCCTTCTTTTATAGCAACAGACATTAGCCCGGAAGAGCACACTAGTAGATCGACGGTAGAACCAATTAGCGTTCGCGAGTGCAGCGCAATCTACCGGCACCTCACTGAGAACTGCATTAGTTGCGAGCCGACAACGTCGCCATGAGCAGAGCCAGTGAAGGAGAGGGAGAGAGCGAGATAAGACGGGAGAGAGAGCGAAGGCGGCGGAGCGAACGCACCTGGGAAAAGGTTATCTGCGAGTCGAACCCTTTTCCATATCATTTGTGATTCCTCAAGGGGACATTTCTACTAAGTATTGTACTATATTTGTGCTTTGTATTATGTCACTGCAATATAATTGTTAGTACGTTTCGTGACATTTATCCAGTGTATGCTATTTGATTTGTGGTCGGCAGCAGCAGTGTCTCCGAGGGTATCGTATCGTTTAACTATTTTAAAATACTTTTAGTATTACGAGAGAATAATGTAAAATGAGACAGTTTCGTCTCAGGTTGATCAAGGAAAGCTGATATTGGTCAGTGCATATTTAACATGTGGGCTTCAAGGAAGATGTAGATAAATATTCCCATTTAACTTATTTATTTCTTTATAAACTTTTACTCGGTCATTGTACTACATTAGTGTTTTTAGATATGGCTTTTATATATGATCATACAACGGAACCTGTGAGCCAGTTGGGGTAATCCCCAAGGTTGCGGTAACCAGCCCCTTCGGCGGGGACCTTCAACTGATCACCTCTCTCCTTCTCAGGGCGCAATGCAAAAGGAATGTGATGCAATATAACACATCATGAACCGTGAATCATAAAAGATACACGGTACGGTAAATGCGAAGGACAGAAAGTCCATAAAAGGCAAATTGATGCTATAATAACAAAAATAATATAAATGAGGTGATGATTGAGAGTATAACAGTCTACCGTGCCCTTTAATAATAATAACACACGCGCGCGCGCGCGCACACACACACACACACACACACACACACGCGCGCGCGCGCACACACACGGACGCACGCACGCTCATACGCACACACGCACACACAGACACTCAGATATCGTCGAGAAAATTGTCAAAACGTGTTCAGGGGACCTCAAAATATGTATTTCCGTTAAAATCTCGAAGTCGATTTTTTCATGAATACAATACTTTCCCTTATACTACGTGTATGGAGATAGTAAAAATGAACCAAAATATTTTAATTCTACTTCTACAGATATATCAATCATTTATTTATCACAAAATGTTTGGTTAAAATAAAAAATCAATGAAAAATATTTTAATGCTTAACCTTAGGGTAGAACACTTCTTTATAAACAATATTTTTGGTTTTTCCAAAACAGTAAACCTAGGAACAAACCAAAAACAAAAGGTATTAGGGAAGTTGGAATCTTGGCGAGGTTGAGGCTAGCGGAAGGGGCGTGCGCCCATCATCATCGTCGTAGTGAAACCGGTCGTGCCAAATCTGTGGAAGTGACAGAGTTCTTTCTTTTTATCAACGCGACGGCATTTGAACTACACATCTAAATAAAATTATAGCTTTAATTTTCTACGAAATTAAGGCATCATTACGGAATTATTAAATTCTCTGACACTCTGCTTCCCGTCCAAGTTTTCCAATTATAAATTCATGGCTCAGATTTCCCTTTTTCAGCAATAACTATAATCATCATTAAGGCAATAGTTTATATGTTACACTAAAATTTATTTGAAAATTAGGATATTTTATGTGTTAGTATTATGGCGTCATCATCCTTGCCTTTTAGTACGTATTTGGATAAAAAATTAACATAAAATTATCACATCGTTGGCTGAAATCAAATGGTTTATAATGTAGTCTAAGCATAAAAGCAATGTTCTTGAGGTATGGATAAACAATTTTCATTGAAAAGCATTGGAGTTGTTGCTATGGTAGTATACATATTTATTGTTGACACCCGAAACATTTATCAGAATTTTATGATTAAAATGGCATTTTTTTCTCAGTTCAGCATGGAATTGAATTTTCTCTTCAAGAAAAATAAATTTCATTCTTTCATTTACAGTACTACGAAAATTTTTACTTTGTATCTTACTTGTAAATAATTTAAAAAAGCAATTTTATATAGCCTTGTACCGTTTTCAATGCTTTTCTTATGGGAAATGGGAATGAAACCATGGGGTAAAAAAAACTTAAAAATTAATATTTTTGTAATTTTCCATCTTTAACGTCGTTTGTACCACTCGACTTACTTATATGCCAAATTTAAGATTTATAGCTCTTCTAGAAGTTTCAAAGTGTTTTATGTCAATCAGTGAGGCACAAATAGATTCATTATCACTTCCTCTACCAAGGGGGGTAACTCAGTTACTCCAACTCGTTCCTTACCGTCAAAGAACATTTCTGTTGTATTTTTTGTAGATTTACAACTTTTTAGAGCCACTTTTTAAATGAAAACACTGTCGGGGTAACTGAGTTACCCCCTTTGGTAGAGTTTTTCATTGTTTCATTTTACTTTAAATTCAGATTTGCAATACATGTGGCTACATATGCCTGTAATTTATTCAGTCTATCGGTATACAATGCAAAATAATACATTTTGGTGATGAGCGGCTGCGTGCTGAACGACAAAATATTCTTATGTGCTAGTGTGTTATATTGAAAAGCCGTAGGAAATCCAAGTCGCTATCACGTTTTCGTCTGGTTGTGTTCGACATTCAAGGTAACTAAGAACATTTTATAGGAACTGCGATGTAATTATAAAATGTTAATTATTTTTACAAATATTTATTTTCATATTACGCGTTTATGTAAGCTTATATTATATGTTATTATATGTTTGAAATAGGTAAAGAATTTTTCAAAGCATTTTGGTTATGGGCAGGTACGTGTTGAATTACGAAAGTATGATCTTGTGTGACTGTATGTTACAGTGCAAGACTGTTATAAATACAGGTCAGCTTCATGTTTTTCTCTAGTTTTGCTCAACACTCAAGGTAGCAAAACTTTTATTACAAGTGTGAAGTAATTATAAAGTATTTATTATTTTCCTTATAAACATCTATTCTATATTATTTAGTTAAATAGATATCCTAATATTAACATATTTCTCCCAATAAACAACTATTTCTGACAAAAGAATGGTGAGGTAACTGAGTTACCACTCTTTGGAGGAGTAAATTGTAAAATATCTTGGTAGGGCAAGGGTCATAGATGTTTATGATTTCCTTGACACTCAATTTTTATATACTTATAATCATCTTTACCTTCTGGAACATTCATTTAGGCTCATTTTATATTAATTTCTCATTTTTAGTGCATATTAAAGTTGGTAATATTAATATTTTATAGAAATTTTATTTTAACTTAATATGTACTTAATTCGTGAATCTCCGTCATATTTGACGGGAAATTTCTCCAGTTTTGAATATCAGCTACTTTGCGCCGCGAACGGACTTATTTGATAAGCGATTGTCAAACATTTTGCTGCGAAAGGCATTATTAAAGAAAAAATTAACCATTTGAAAATTTTGGTAAGTAATTTTCTTTAAAAAACAGATAATAATGTAGTGCGGACAAATATTTCAGGATTCAAGAGATATTATCCGAACAGACAGACAAACGGACGGACGAACGATTACATAAGATATTATTTTTCAATAAAGCACTAAAAATGTACTTTGTTTTGGTAAACACTGCATTAGATAAATTTCTCTCTGAATTTTTCGGGATACATTATGAGAAATCGTTGTTTCTCCGTCGCCACGATGCGCAATACATAGGCACTACATAACTACATAGACACAATAAATGCCGTTCATTATGATCACCGCCGCATATTTCATTCAAATACATAATTCTGAAATCTAAACCAGTTGATAACGCAATGATCTCTGTATAATATAATTGCGTCCGCTGTCTATTATGATCAGAATATTATACGATCACCATCAGCGAACTAGGCGACCTGTGCATGCCCGTTATCTCAATCTTGTATAGACAAATTTTAGATGAGGTATGACATGCACATAGATTTATTAAAACCGGCAAATTGCTAAGTGAGCAGTTCAAGTGTTTAATAATATGTCATAAGGATTGAGACTCCGCAGTGTTCCCTCTAACAAGCTGCGTGGCCGCGCATGGTTATTTTTTCTCCGCGCACAGCCACTTTTTAGGCGCGCAAATGTAAAAAAAATATCACATGAAAAATAGCACAAAATATTGCACAAGGCGTTTCTTTTCTGAAAAGAAAAATATTTATAGATCACGTGACGCCATTAATAGCCAAAATTATTCTTCCGCATCGAGGGGAGCACATGAAACGCTTGACTTTTGGGCTCTCAATATTTTTCCGCGCCGTCTTACAACTGCTGCTCACTAAGTTTGGCCGGCCACGCAGGACTTGAAAAAATTAGAGGGAACCTTTTAAAAGAAAAAACTTAATATTCAATTTATTTTTATGAAAAATGCAACTAAAGAATATTGAAATAGCGAGGTAATTTGACACTATAACTTAGTTGGTGTCTCACAGACCGCATCTCAGTAGTTAAACGTTATACTTTGTGTATGTACACACACCAGCCGGCCTCGGCAGAGGGATGACTAGCGTCTCTGGCTCATAATGCTGAGGTCACGGGTTCAATTAATGCCCTGGGCATGTTTATACGCCGTCGTCTTTGTTATCGTTACTAAACCCATTGTAAAAGGTCTTCAACAGCTTGTTAAAATCAATATAAATACATATCCGCATATTTGCGTACCAGATTCCATCCTGTGAAGTAAGTGGGGCAGCCACTGATCATCCTGTTGACCATAGGGTCGTCCTTCGGTCTGCTAAGTCTTTCATGTGCGTGCCTCAATCCCACGAAGACGTTGTAGTGTACGGCTGCGTAGTATAAGAACACGGCCCCGTGAAAGGTCATCACGCCCAGGAACATCACACGTGCGTTTTGAGACAGCCAACGACTAATAATACAGAAGGATTCCGACGTGTGCACCGGAGTGGCTTATGGTTTGCCGAGACGATCTACGAATGACTGTCAGATCGCGCCCTCTGAAGATGTGGGGTGAGGGTGTCTGAGGGTCGCGGGGTCAAAGGAGTCGATAATCACCATGGAGAGGTTGACCCCTCGCAGCCGAGTGTGAGATAATATAGTCACTGCAAAAGAGTTCGGAAAAGAGAGGAGTCAATTTCATTTCGTCACAAGCCGTCGGATATATACACAAAAGTGGTTGGGTAATTCAACCGCCGCTGGTGACGTTTATTTGCGATTCTATTGAACGCGGCGAAAGAAAAACGTCATCTCTTGGCGAAAATGAAGGATAATGAAAAACTGTAAGAGACGACGGTTCATATGATTAATACGGATTAGTTGTTAAAAAGATGAACTATAGACTCAGTAAAATTAACTTTACGGCATATAGAGTTCATCTTTTTTAACATTAACATATCGTCGTAGTGCTCAACCATTTTTTAACGGGTAGTTCATTTAAAAATAACAATATTACCTATGATTATGGAGTTCTGTAAAGTGGATTTTTTTTCAAAATTACTCTGATAATGGTAATTCCCTATGAAAGGTTTACGCAGTCTAACCATGGTGAAGATTTTACCCTGACTTCACACTAAATGCTGTTTTAGTAATATCACACATGGCAATGAAGGTATCACTAATAAACTAAATACAATTATAGTTACTATACAAATCCTTTTAAACTCTTTAATATCATTCATGAATGAACATGGCGTAAATATATGGCTATAATCTTAGTTTACTCCAATGGAGCCATAAAATACTTATCCATGAGTACATATTGAAACTGTCCTTAGAAATTAGTTCAGAAACAGTGTATCGTCGTTTGCGAGACACCTGGCCGAGAAAAGAATGCTTAAGAGACTATTCACCTCTCTTATCTCAGAACACCTTGGCTGAAGGATGACACTGCTGAATAAAGGCATCGATCGTGCTAAGGACTTCTTTATCAGTCGCTGATATGGTTCCATAGTAACTAAATCAACCAACGATAAGAAAAGTTAGAAATGATATAGAAATATAAAAACCTACTTTCAAGCGTGGGAAATGCGTTACTCCCTTTCGTTCATGAAGTGTCCGCCGAGTTAACGTTTCCTTTATATTTTTCAACGCTTTCTATTTATTTATTTATAAAACATTGGATTATGCCTCCAATAATCTCAAAACTAATTTGCACTTAACTGCGAGAGAAAAAATCAAATAATGACCTAGCTTAACTAATGCTGGAATGATGTATGAGAAACCTAGTGAATTAATTACTCTTGATATTCGTTTTCCTGTATTTTTAGCTGTAAACAGATGTAACAAACTACGTGGAATGTGCGTAATTTTTAACGCATCAGTGAAACTTCTAAAATATGAAAAATTCCGATATCCGGATTGAGTTCGTCGCGTTGAATACTGAATTTTCCATGTTCAGTATTATCGTAAGAACGCAAGATAGTTTTGTAAGTTTACTCTTTCATTCGAACATCTGTTTATTTATTTATTCATTTATCATTGCTAGATATTTACCTGATTTGGCAAAATCATTTTTAAAGCAATTGAGGTTTTCTTAGTTAAAATGTATACTTTAATGGTACAGAAAAAAACTGTTGAAATCGGTTGATTTCTATGTGTATCCACAAAAATATTGGTGGAAACCATAATGCCATGTTTTCATGCTAAGTGATGAAGCTTTAGGTTTAACCCGAATAGAATACTCTTGAAATAAAATCCGTAGTTCATATACTGAAAAGTTTTTCTTTCTTTTTCCAAAAATTAACCTGTCCCTCGCATAACACGGATTTGTTAAAACAAAAAAATCGCAAAAATTAAGAAAACGCAGATAATCTCTGTCATGAAGGTAGTTTGGCTGGATGAGCTGCAAGGGACGAGCAACTGAAAAAAAATTATATACACTGTAGATTTTAATCGAAGGAGTTAAGGAAAAACAAACGATAATTTCCTATTTCAAAATCTTTGAAGCAACTGAAGTAAACATGATCTGCTATAAATACATAATATGCACAGGGGAAATACAGTCAACGTTTTTATCAGTGGACAAAGAATTTTATAACTAATACGAATACCTAGCGTAAAAACAAATATAAAGTGACGGAGAAAAAAAGAAGAGGGCGTAATATGCACAGAGGAAGCACAGTCAACATTTGCATCAATTGACAGAGAATTATATAATGATTTCTTATACTTAGCGTAAAAGCGAATATATAGTGAGGGAGAGAAAAGAGGGAGGGCGTAATATGCGCAGATGAAACACAGCCAAGATTGGTATCAATAGACAGAGAATTTTATAACGATTACGAATACCCAGCGTAAAAAAATATAAAGTGAGGTAGAGAATAGGAGGGCGTAAGGTACGCTGAGTGAACACATTCAACATTGGTATTAATCGACAGAAAATTTTTAAGAGATTACAAATACGCATCGTGAAAACGAATATAAAGTGGGGGAGAGAAAAGGTAGAGGGCGTATTATGCGCAGAGGATACACAGTCGACATTGGTATCAATAGACAGAAAATTTTATAACGAGTACAAATACGCATCCTGTAAAATAATATAAAGTGGGGGAGAGAGAAGGGGGGAGGGCGTGATTTGCGCTGAGGAAATATAGTCAACATTGGTATCAATAGACAGACTTTTATAATGGTTACCGATACGCGGTATAAAAACGAATATAAATTGGAGGAAAGAGAAGGGGGAGGGCGTAATATGTGCCAAGGAAACAGAGTCAATATTGATATCAATCTATTAAGAATTTTATGATGGTTACAAATACGCAGCGTAAAAACGGATATTAAGAGAGGAAGTGCGTAAGGTACGCAATGAAAACCCAGTCGACATTTGTGTCAATCGACAGGAAATCTTATAACAATTACAAATAGGCATCGTAAAAAAAGTAAATAAAGTGAGGGAGAGAAAAGGGGAGGGCGTAATATGCGCAGAGGATCGCAGTCGACATTGGTATCAATCGACAAAGAATTAACTACGATTACAGATACGCAGCTTAAATACGAATATAAAGTGGAGGGGAGTAAAGGGGGAAGGCTTTATATGCGCAGAGGAACACAGGAACACAGTCGACATTGGTATCAATAGACATATAATTTTATAACGATTATAAATACTAGAACGAATATAAAGAGGGGAAGAGAAAAGAAGGAGGGCGTAATATGCACAGAGGAAATACAATTAACATTGATATAAATAGACAGAGAATTTTATAACGATTAAAAATACGCAGCGTGAAAACCAATATAAACACTGTGGGAGAGAAAACGGGGAGGGCGTATTATGCGCAGAGGAAATACAGTCAACATTGGTATCAGCAGACAGTGAATATTATTATAATTATGAATACGCAGCTTAAAAATAATATAAAGTGAGGGAGAGAAAAGGGGGAGGGAGTAAGTTACGCTGAGGAGATCAGATTTAACATTTGTATCAATTTATAGAGAATTTTATAACAATAACAAATACGCAGCGTGAAAACTAATATAAGGTGGTGACAGAAAAAAGGGATAGGGCGTAATATGCGCAGGGGAAACACAGTCAACATTGGTATCAATAGAAAGAAAATTTTATAACAATTACGAATACCTAGCGTAAAAACAAATACAATGTGAGGGAAAAAAAAGGAAGAGGGCGCAATATCCGCAGAGGAAAGACAGTCGACATTGGTATCAGTAGACAGAGAATTTTATAAAGATTACGATTACCTAGCGTAAAAACAAATAAAAAGTGAGGGAGAGAAACAGGGGAGGGCGTAAAATGCTAAGAGGAAACAAAGTCGACTTTGGTATCAATAGACAGAGAATTTTATAACGATTACGATGACCTAGCGTAAAAACAAATATAAAGTGAGGGGGATAAAAGGGGGAGGGCGTAAGCTACGCTGAGGGACACATTCAACATTGGTATCAATCGACGGTGAATTTTATAACAATTAAAAATACGCAGCATGAAAACGAATATAAACAGAGGAAGAGAAAAGGAGGAGAAGATAATATGCGCTGATGAAACACAGTCAATATTGTTATTAATTGCCAGAGAATTTAATAACAATCACGAATACGCAGCGTAATACAAACATAAAGTGACGGAGAGAAAAGGGCAAGGGCGTAATATACGCTGAGGGAACACATTCAACATTGATATCAATAGACAGATAATTTTATAACGACTACGAATATCTAGCGTAAAAACAAATATAAAGTGAGGGAGAGAAAAGAGGGAGGGCGTAAGGAACGCTGAGGTAACATTCAACATTGGTATCAATCTACAGAGAATTTTATAACAATAACAAAAACGCAGCTTTAAATCAAATACAAAGTTAAGGAGAGAAACCGGGGAGGGCGTAATATGCGCAAAGGAAACACAGTCGATATTGCTATCAATAGACAGTAAACTATATAACGATTAGGAATACGTAGTGTAAAAACGAACATAAAGTTGGGGGAGAGAAAAGTAGGAGCGCGTATTATCCGCAGAGGAAATACCGTTGACATTGGTTTCAATAGACAGAATTATATAATGTTTACGAAAACGCAGCTTAAAAACGAATATAAAGTGAGGGGAGAGAAAAGGGGGAGGGCGAAATTTGCGCAGAGGAAATACAGTCAGCATTGGTATCAGTAGACAAAGAATATTATTATAATTACGAATACGGAGATTAAAAAATATATAAAGTGAGGGAGAGAAATAGAGGGAGGACAAGGAACGCTGAGGTATCATTCACCATTGGTTTCAATCTACAGAAAATTTTATAACAATAACAAATCGCATCGTAAAATTAAATACAAAATTAGGGAGAGAAAAAGGAGAGGGCGTTATATGCGCAGTAGAAACACAGTCGACATATGTATCAATAAATAGAGAATATTATAACTATTACAAATATGCAGCGTGAAAACGAATATAAAGCGGGAGATAGAAAATCGGTAGGGCGAAACATGCGCAGAGGAAATATAGTCAACATTGGTATCAATAGACAGAAAATTTCATAAAAATTACGAATACGTAGCGTAAAAACGAATATAAGTTGATTGAGAGAAAATGGGGAGGGCGCAGGGGCGCACCCAGGGGGGGGCTGACGGTTAGCCCCCCAAAAAAATCGACATGTTCATGCTAGGGCTTTAGTATTAGCCAGAATGTCTGTACTATTTGTAAGTAAATCTGCTGGTTTTTCGTAAGATTTCTAACAATATTATCGAGAAATTCTTCGCAATGTCGATCATTAAGGAAATGTAGTCATCGACAATTTTTCAGCCGTTTCATTTTTTTGCATCCATTTTTCTAACTTCATTATAGTCTTTCCCTACACCAACGGAATAGTAACAGGAAGGCACCCCACACTGAAGAAAGTGGTCATTTCAGCCTTCTTTTGTCCTCCATGTGAAGGGTAAAGCCAAGTGACCCTGGATCCCTAATAGCTTCCAGATGGAGAGAACGCATGCGAGCGACGCAAAGAGGAAATTCGAGGAAAGGTTTTTCTAAGAACGTTAAAGCACATCTTGAGAAAGGAACGCATTTTTGAGCGTCAGTTTCACATTGTCTCTCCTCAAAGCAACTGCATTAGTGAGTTTGTCTGTTTTGTGTATTCTGGCGCAAGATAATTCGTTAGAAATCATAAAATTTGACAATAAGTTACCTTTATAATAAAATCTCAAGTTACCGGCTATGCTCACCATATCCTGTTGCTTCCGGATAGTTTTATTTTTTGAGGAGTGAAATCTTAATTTCGGAACGTTTGTTACCGTAAGTTTCGAGTGTTTCATCTTATTATCCTGAGTTTCCTGAAGTTTCAACGGCGACGAATTTACAGCATTTGGTAAGTAAGGTTAATTATTTCACAAAATGGAATGTTTCCTATTTTTATGTTACTAGTGAATAGAAGTATGTTTCGTGTTAAGAATGGCAAGCCAACCTATTTATGCATTCTTCATGTAAATCAACGGTTTAAATGTAATTGTTTTAATTGAATTTGTACTCTTGGAAATCGTATACAGTTTGCCTGCTGTACATAAGAACTCTGTTAAAACTGGTTTTTAAATAATTGCATTTAATTTTACCCATAACAGAAATGGCAGAAAAACGAAAAAATATGCGCAATTTGTTACACTTTTTCGGAAAAAAACCGAAGACCGAGACTGGCTCTGAAGAGGTGGAAGACGAGTCTTGCGGTACTAGTAATAATGGACCAAGTACAAAAAATAGCGAAATACATATCAATGAAACTGTTCTATTCTGTTCTAATTCCTTTAATATTGATCAAAATGATATAGCTCTTTTAAAAAATAACCCATTGTCTGGCGATGACAAGTTAGATATACTAAGAATCCTTTGGAAACCTAAAGCAGACTATCATTTTCCTTCCTGCATCTTTAAATATAAAAAAAGAAGTTTTCAACACTTATGGCTGGTAAAATATCAATGGTTATGTTATTATAAATCTGAAAATAGTGCCTATTGTAAGTACTGTACATTTTTTGCGCAAGTGGAAGTCGGTAAGTCTAAGACACAGGCTGTTGGATACTAAGTTTCAAATGGTTTTTCTGACTGGAAACACGCAATTGAAGCATTTAATGGACACAAAAAAACTGGTTATCATACCAGTTCTGTGTTGACTTTTCAAAGATTGCAGGACCTTCGTGAACAGAAAGTCACATCTTTTGATAAGTAATTAGATAAGGATAAGGCATAAAAAGTTAAACTAAATAGGAAAAGATTAGAACCTATCAATAAAACAGTAATTATTTGTGGAAAACAAGGAATACCTCTTCGAGCACATCGAGATTATGGTCAGTTTTTTGTTGAAAATGAGCCTGAAGAAAATGAGGGTAACTTTCGGGCAACATTGCGTTCCAGAATTGATGCTGGCGACAAAGAATTAACAGAACATCTAGAAAATTGTGGTAAAAATGCAACGTTTCTCAGCTGGAACATTCAAAATCAAATTCTGGCAGCATGCAACGACATAATACTGAGGGAAATTGTTGCGAAGGTAAATGCTGCAAATTTTTCTCAATTCTTGCAGACGAAACCTGTGATATATCGCCTACTGAGCAATTTTCATTGTGTTTGCGATACATAGATGAGGATAAAGAAGGGAGTTTGTCAATACGAGAAGATTTTTTACAGTTTGTTCCATTATCAGATACTTCTGGTCGTGAACTATCAAATACGTTAATTGAATCGGTTAAAAGTGTAGGAATTGATTTAAAATTCTTACGAGGTCAGGGCTATGATGGTGCTGTGTCAATGAGTGGGAAATTCAATGGAGTTCAAACACATATAAGGAAATTGTACCCCCTTGCACTATATGTCCACTGCGCATCACATAGTTTAAATTTAGCAATTGGAAATGCTGTGAAAATGCAAAAAGTTAAGAATTGCTTGGGTATAGTAGAACGAATTTATAAGTTTTTCAATACTCCTAAAAGAGGTGAAGTATTAACGAGAAAAATTAATGAACATTGCCCTGAATCAAATAAGAAATAACTACGACAACTTGCTAATACAAGATGGGTTGAACGGCATGAATCCATAATGGTAATGATTGAACTATTTGTCACGATTTATTTTGCTCTTGATGAAATAAGTTCCTGGCAGAACCAAGAAGTTTCATCCGGTGCCCAAATGCTATTAAACTCTATTTGTGAGTTTGGGTTTCTTATTTCAGTATATACAGTACAGGCATTTTTTTCCTATACATTAGCGTTGTACAGATTACTGCAAAAAGTTGATAGTGACCTTCACTCAGCACTTAATCATGTGCGTGATGTTGTAGAACAAATTGAAGGTATGCGAACTAATCCAGAAAATTAATTTAGGGTTATATTTCAAAAAGCTTTGAAAAAGCAACATCGATTGGTATTGAAGTAAAGAGATAAGAGATAAGCTGCAAACGCCGTCAGAGTGAAGATGTTCCATCTGAAAATACGAAGGAATATTACCGAAGGTTTATATTCATTCCCTTCGCAGATCACATGCTAAGCCAGCTGAATGAAAGGTTTTCTAAACATCAGGGCGTACTACTTCAATTTAGCAGTATTCTAACTAAAGGAGAAGTTCAAAAACAATCTGAAATCGAGAATTTTTTGAGGCTTGTTGAATTCTACAATACCGATATTCTTTCAACAAATGAGTTTGTCTTAAAGGCAGAGTATATAATGCGGTACAAACGTTTTGATAAGTTGGTATCTACAATTGCCCCACCGAAGAATGCTATAGATGCGTTGAATCAGTGTGATAGATTAATTTATCCAAATATTTTCATATTGCTAAAAATATTTGCCACACTTCCTTTTACTACGTACACCAGTGAAAGATCATTTTCGACTTTACGAAGGTTGAAGACATATTTGAGGAACGCCATGTCTCAAGACCGTTTAAATGGCTTAGAGCTTTTAAATATACATCGACACATTAAAATTAATCCTCAAGATGTTTTAAACGAATTACAGAAATCAAAGAGAAAAATTGACATTTTAATCTAGAGTGAAATATGTATTGAATGATGTAATTAATAATTAAAAATAGTTTGTATTTTTTGTCGAATTTATACCAAGCTTTTCATTATTGTTAACAATGTCAAAATTTTCATTTTTTTCTTTTGGTTTAAATTTGTGGATCCTTAAAACTGAATATCTCAATCGCATTTCTTGAATGATGTAATTAATAATTGAAAATAGCTTGTATTTTTTGTCAAATTTGTACCAAGCTTTTTATTATTGCTAACCATGTCAAAATTTTCATTTTTTTCTTTTGTCATTAAATTTGTGGGTCCTTAAATCTGAAAATCTCAATCGCATTTCATTTCTTTAGAGAATACTTCCTATTCTCTATCTGAGAATCGCTACGTTTTATCCCAAATTAAAACGCAAAGTATTAGATATGTTCGGTGGGATATATTTACTTATGGTTGAGCCCCCCCCCAAGAGAAAATCCTGGGTGCGCCCCTGGGAGGGCGGAATATGCGCTATAGAACACACAGTCAACATTGGTATCAAAAGACAGAGAATTTTATAACGATTACGAATACGCAGCGTAAAAACTAATATCAAGTGAGGGTGAGAAAATGGGGAGGGTGCAATGTGCGATGAGGAAACACAGTCGACTTTGGTATCAATAGACAGAGAATTTTATAACCATTATGAATATCTAGCGTAAAAACAAATATAAAGTGAGGGAGATAAAAGGGGGAGGGCGTAAGCTACGCTGAGGGACACATTCAACATTGGTATCAAAGGACAGAGAATTTTATGACGAGGACAAATACGCTGCGTGAAAACAATATAAAGTGGAGGAGAGAAAAGGGGGAGTGCGTATTATGCACAGAGGAAATACAGTCAACATTTGTATCAGTCGACAAAGAATTTTATAACTAATACGAATACGCAGCTTAAAAAGAATATAAGGTGAAGGAGAGAAAATGGGGAGGGCGTAAGTTACGCTCAGGGATCATATACAGCATTGATATCAATGAACAGTGAATTTTATAACGGTTACATGTACACAGCGAAAAACGAATTAAGAGTGAGGGAGAGGAAATCTGGTGGGCGTAATATGCGCAGTGGAAACACAGTCAACATTGGTATCAATAGACAGAGATTTTTATAACGATTACGAATACCTAGCGTAAAAACAAATACAAAGTGAGGGTGAGAAACAGGAGAGGGCGTAATATGCTAAAGGGAAACAGTCAAAATTGGTATCATTAGACAGATAATTAAATAACTATTACAAATACTCAGCGTAAAAACGAATTTAAAATGAGGGAGAGAAAATGGGGAGGGCGTAATATGCGACGAGGAAACACAGTTGACATTGGTATCCTTAGACAGAGAATTTTATAACAATTACAAATACGCTGTGTGAAAAAGAATATAAAGTGGGGGAGAGAAACGAGGGAGGGCGTAATATGCGCAGATGAAATACTTCCGTAAAAATAGACAGAATTTTATTACCATTACAAATACGCAGCGTGAAAGCGAATAAACAGTGGGGGAGAGAAATGGGGGAGGGCGTAGAATGCGCAAAGGAAATACAGTCAACATTGGTATTAGTTTTTATTACAATTACGAATACGCAGCTTAAAAACGAGTATAAAGTGAGGGTGATAAAACATCTTATGTCTGTTTATGCACAGCTTATTACAAATGTTTACAATGCAATTGATGAAGAATGGAATTAGGTTGAGTAAAAACATTTCTGTGAACATTCCCTTACATTACCGCGCGATCCTTCGTTCATCGCTTCATAGGAGAGCGTCAACGTCAAAACAGCTGATCTCAAAATTCAAGGCCGACATTCTTCCGATAATTTAGTGCCACGCCTCAAATAGAGGCATTTTGTGAGAAGGATAATATCTGTCATATAATTTTCAAGACCTTTAGAATTTTATTTTAATCTCGACGAAAATTGCGGGAAATTGAGTATATCTATTTGTAAGTATTTGTTTACATATAATATACTTTTAGTTTTGTGATAGAATTTTAGTTTTTACCACGGACCTACGGATTTTCGGTTTCTAAAGTTGACAGTAGTACATAACCCACCCTGGACCACAGCAGGGGGTCTAGGGGGTGGGGTAATTAGGAGAGATAAGATCATTATCACTAATTAGTGAGATTATCTTGTTAATGAGTGGGGAGGTGGGGGGAGTTGATTGACAGGTGTATGTTAGTGGGATGGGGTTGTCCAGACATAGTGGCGCCACCTTGGAGGTTGTGGGGTGGGGAATAGGAATAATATTCTGAACTTTATGGCGGCCATTTTGGATTTTGTGTGTATTGCCCGTAGGCATTTCCAATTAGGGATAATTTGGACCAAGAGGGGGAGGGGTAAGTGGTGTTGTTAGGATTGCGGAGGAGGGGGTTGGTGTTAATTAGGGGTGACTTGTTCTAAGGGGGGAGGGGGGGTGGAAAAGGTGTGATGATTGACAGGTGTGGTGTTAGTGGGATGGGGTGTCCAGACATTACGGCGCCGTCCTAGAAGTGGGAGGGGTCCTCTATCGTCATTTGTTTGCAGCGCCAGCTTTAGATGAAAATTTGAATTACGGTGGTCATCTTGGAATAGCGCCACCGTCAGGTTGAAAACGGAACTAAATGAATACGTATCTTAGGCGGCCATATAAACGCCACCGTCAGGCTGAAAACGTAACTAAATGAATACGTATCTTAGGCGGCCATATAAACGCCACCGTCAGGCTGAAAACGTAACTAAATGAATACGTATCTTAAGCGGCCATATAAACGCCACCTTCAATTTGAAAACGGATCTAAATGAATACGTATCTTAGGTGGTTATATAAACGCCACATTTAGTTTAAAATATTAATTATGGGGGCCATCTTGGATGAACATGGGCGACGATATTTTTCAGAGTTTAAGGTTGAGTGACAAACATTCAGGTCTGAGACTCTGTAGAAGATAGACGTGTTTTGAATTGTAGTGATTTGAACCGTTTACGTCCTACTGAATTCTTGAGGTAAGTTTCTCAGAAAAATCATATTAGACATACATAGACATACATTTAGATCTTCTAGGAAACTTTCAAATTCTAGAGACGATGGATATAATTTATACATTTAAAATTATCATGGAGTTATAAAATAAAAAAATATTGTTTTGATTTTAATTTCTTTTTAGATATGGACTCGACTAAAGATATGATTTTACAAAAAGTCGGATCGGTTATTCGCTCCTATCATGAAAATGGAATGATGAGTATGAATAAGGAAGATCTGGAATATTTACCATCTGATTTTTTTGAAATTTATTATCCACGCGACATTCATCTTATATTGAGTAAATTCCCAGGATTTGATGCTCGTCATCGGCTGGAAAAATAAAAATTATGCTTTGAACACTACAATATAGGAACAATTTGTTTTGATGGACCTCCTCCTATGAAAAAGGATTGTTACTGGTGTAAAAAGAGGTGATTTTTAAATGTTCTATGTAAATAAACTTATTAAACCTGCTCGATACGCTTCCTTTACGTCATTTAAGAATCTCAAATTACAAACGCATGGCAGCTCAGTTCCACAAATCATCGGTTCGAATCCGGTTCGAAGGAAATTTTCCTTCCTTAAATTAATTAATAATTAATCACACTACCCGTAGTCTTATATATTCTTAACTGATATCATGATTTTTTAAAAACTATTTTTAGTATTTCATTTGTATTAGAAATCGAAATATAAAGTAGATTTCTGGAATAAGGAAAGAAGCGGCCGACAAGTTACAACTTGTTTGATTATACCGTTCGAAACCTAAATCCATCGAAAATGTCGTAACCACGTCCCCAACGTCAACATTTCTATTTTAATTGAGTACAAAATTTTCCTGGATGGAGTGCATCGGAAATATAACACAAGTATCACAAATTGAGTGTTGTCGCGGAAAATTCGCTAATTAGGAGCGAGTCTTCATAGAGGTTAACGGCCGGTTACGTTTGGGTGAAAGGGGTTTTCAGGTATTTTATCGAAAATGAGATGTGGGCGTCAAGAAGTCGCGCATCGCAATGCCCTCTCACGGACATTTGTGGGGTGAAATATTAAATATAGGAAAGAGAAGGGACACCTATGAAATACGAAAATTTTGACATAATAGGGTTTTCTGTGTGACGTATTCAGCATAAAGCAGAAGATATATATAAGCACCCCGAAGGCCTCTCTCTCTCAGTCTGTCTTATTTCGCCGTGGCTTAGTGTGTGAGAGATTTTGATGCGGTGTTGAGCGAGATGGAGAATACTTTGAACTGCTTTACATCTGACGAGATCGTTCAACTTTTCCTTAGAGGTGCGTTTTCATCTTGGGAAAAATTACGTACTGCTCTTGCGGTACTCTATCGTAAGGTTGAAGATGGAGATTTAATAGTTAATCTATCAGCATACGAGGAGATGAAGAAGGCGATTTTTGATACATCCCTTCGGGAAAGAGAGTTTATGAAGATGACTGAAATTTTAAAATTTTTCACCCCTGACGAGATAATCCAGCAGTTTCTGAGAGGAACATTCACAGATCGTAAAAAATCATGGGGTGCCATTACGGTGATTTTAAACAAAATAAATTGTGGTGAATTAATCAATAACCAGACAGCGTATGAAAATATGAAGAAGATGTTATTTGGAGAAACAGTAGCAGCACAGCAAGTAGGAGGAGGAAGTGATCAACGATACAATAATGGTAAATATTATTTTATATTATTTATTCAACTTGCATGGTAAAATTTCAATTTACCATTCGTTATATTTTTTACGTTTAATGATTACAGGTATAAAATTACCAGGAGATGGAAACGGAATCGAGGAGGAAGAAATTCTACAGGAAGGCAATGGCGAGGTAACGGAATCAATCAATGGTAAGTAACTCATCTAATATTAAAACTATAGGGTGAAATTCAATCATAATTTGATATTTAGAAATGTATAGTTAAATGTCAATATCACTATCTCATAAAATTTTCAGAAGGACCATCTACAAGCGGTGTCGGAGATAAAGACGGATCGAGATTATTGACGGCGGTCCGATTCATTACGGATGGGGAATATAATGTGGAAAAGTTTAAATTTGGAAGGAGACGAACAGTTTTCACATTCAATTCCCTACCAGCCGACACCAATCCGGAAGAGTGGTTGCGACTTGGAGTGGAAGAGGTTCTGCAACATCTGATGCGGAAAATACAACCAAAGCACAAGGTTGGTGTGTCCGTATTTAACGTGAATATTCCCGAGAACCGTGCTTTTATTCCATGGATGATGGCTGATCAGTTGAACGCAGACATTGTGTGCCACAAATTGGAACTAATTTTACAGAGTAGAGAAGAATTTTTCTCAGACGACAATATGGTGATTACTCTAGATCACGCCGAAACACCAAGGAGATACGGTCGTATTAAAAAAAAAGGGATGAGAGTTGAGGATTGGCTTTTAAATAAAACATCCGTCCTCAAGATAAATAACTACGATTCCCTCTGCCTTGCGCGTGCTATCGTTGTTGCTATTGCTCACGCTAATAAAAGCGAATGTACTGAATGGAATTCTATCAGGCAGGGGAGGGATATCCAAAGGAAACGAGCGGTGGAGTTGTGTGATGCTACAGGGGTAGATTTATCCAACGGAGGAGGAATTGAGGAAATCGGCGATTTCCAAAAACATTTAGCAAGGGAGTATCAAATTATCGTTTACGATCAAGAGTCCTGTGGTGAAAAAATTATTTTTGAGGGTAGTCGTAGTACGACATGTAAAGCCACACTTAGATTACTTTACAGCAATGAAGGACATTACGATGTCGTGTCATCAATAACAGGGCTGCGTAGCTGTAAATATGTTTGCGAAAAATGCAAAAGAAAATTTTATGGGGGGAAATCAAAATATGAAAACCATATTTGTGTTGCTAGTTGCCCCGCTTTTCACTGTTTTCCTCCTTGTGAGAAAGAATCCAACGTAAAATCCTGTGAGGAGTGTGGGAGATTTTTTTATGGCGAAAAATGTTTTAGACGTCATAAGCAAGGAGAAGCAGGGAAAGAATCTCTTTGTAAAAGATTATTACGATGCCCCAAATGTTCCAACAGTGTATTCAGAAAGGAAATAAATACTCATAAGTGTTGGGAGGGTCATTGTCGGGTATGTCCTGACAAAAGACCGATAGATCATTTATGCTACATCCAAAAATGTTCAGGGAAGATTCATCAAAAAAAGAAGGATAATTTCCTGTTTATCTTTTACGATTTTGAATGTAGGCAAGAAAAGTATTATAATAATAAGATAGACGTGTTCGAGCATGTGCCTAATCTCTGTGTTGCTCAAAAAGCCTGTAGTAATTGTATAGACAATCAAAACCCAAATGAAAATTGTGTTTCGTGCGGGGTGCGCCAGGTAATTTTTCTTTCCGACCCTGTTCGGGAATTTATCGAATATATCAGAAAGCCATCTCTACAAAAAAGCTTTTCTTCAATTGTGTGTATTGCGCACAACGCAAGAGGCTATGATAGCCATTTTCTTCTTAAATTTATGGTGGAGGAACTTAAATGGTCTCCGGTATTAGTGATGAATGGGCAGCAGATACTTTCTATGCGCATCCCTGAAACCGACATTTCATTTATTGATTCATTATCATATCTGCCTATGCCACTCGCCTCTCTTCCTAATGCTATTGGTCTCCCCACTGGTCTAAAAAAGGGTTACTTCCCACACTATTTCAACACCTTAGAAAATGAAAATTACGTTGGGGAACTCCCTGACCCTGATTTTTACGGGTTCAATAACATGAAAAGTGAGGAACGCGAGAGGTTTCTGCAATGGCATCAATTGCAAAAAGCTGAAGGTGTAGTTTTTAATTTTCAGAATGAAATTTTGGAGTATTGCGTGAGTGATGTAGACATCTTGAGGAGAGCATGTTTAGGATTTCGGGAAACATTCCTCAGAGATAATAGCGTCGATCCTTTTAGGGAGTCGATCACAATTGCGGGTGCCTGTAATAAGGTGTTTAGATCGAAGTATCTAAGGGCCGATTCTATCGGGGTTATTCCTAGAGGCGGATATCGCTGGCGGGATAAGCAATCTGTATTGGCGGTACAGTGGCTGGTCCATGAGGAAAGAGCCCGAGGAATAATCATCCAACACGCCGGGCGAGGGAGTGAAGCAACTATTTGTGGAAGAAAGGTTGATGGTTTCCATGAGACCCCCAATGGAACTAAAACCGTATTTCATTTTTACGGATGCTATTGGCATGGGCACGAATGCATAAGTAGTAGAAAAACTTGTTTGAGTAATGATCCAAACGACGATGCTGATAAGCGACGCGAAAGAACGCGAAACGTTACGGAGAGGTTACGACAAAGTGGGTGCATTGTGATTGAAATGTGGGAATGTGATTTCAATTACATGAAGCAGACGCACCCCGAAATTTTGGAATATGTATCTTCCCATCCCCACACTATTAAACAAACTATAAATCCGCGAGATGCATTTTTCGGTGGTCGCACAAATGCCTCAAAACTATACCATAAAACCACAGACAATGAGGAAATAAAATACGTCGACGTGTGCAGTTTGTACCCATACATATGTAAATATGGAAAATACCCCTTAGGGCATCCTAAAGCGGTCCACGTAGACAACCACCCGTCTATTGATCATTTTGAGGGAATCATGTGTTGTAAGGTGTTACCTCCTCACGACTTGTTCCATCCTGTATTACCAATGTGAGTAAAACAAAAATTAATATTCGCACTCTGCAAAACTTGTGCAGAAACGATGGAGCAGGACTATTGTCAGCATGGGGAAGAGGAGCGCTCAATTACCGGAACATGGGTGGCTGACGAAATTCGATTAGCTATCAGGAAAGGGTATAAAATTAAAGAAACATACGAATCTTGGGAATACGAGGTAACAACATATAATCCTCTCACAAATACGGGAGGGTTATTTGCGGAATACATAAACGCGTTTCTAAAGATGAAACAGGAGGCTAGTGGTTGGCCATCCGATTGTGTTGATGATGTATCCAAACAAGGATATCTCAGACGCTATCAGAAGCGTGAAGGGGTGACACTTGAAAGTGTTAAAATTCAAAAGAACCCCGGCCGTCGAGCTATCGCTAAATTAATGCTCAACTCTTTTTGGGGAAAGTTTGGGCAGCGGGAAAATCAACCCAAAACAGAGATTGTGCAGGAACCTATAACTTTTCAAAAGTTATTAACTGATCCAAACATAGTTTTAAATGCAGTATTACCGGTAAATTCCGAAATAATGTATGTAAACTGGGAATTTGCAGAGGAAGTAGCTAACCCTCTCCCGACAGTAAATGTCGTGATAGCAGCGTACACAACATCGAATGCTCGAATCGAGTTATACAAACACCTAGAGGCATTAGAACGCAGAGTTTTATACTATGATACGGATAGTGTAATCTACACTCAGCGTCCGGGGGAGTGGTCACCCCCCATTGGTGATTTCCTTGGAGATCTCACAGATGAATTGATAGACCACGGTAAAAATAGTTATATTACCGAATTTGTTAGTGGTGGTCCAAAAAATTATGCCTACCTTATTGCTCGCGGGGGTGAAGTGCATGACACAATAACAGTGTGCAAGGTTAAGGGTTTGACTCTAGATCACGCGAGTTCCCAAACGATAAATTTTGAAACAATAAGAACCATGGTCCTTCATGATAATCAAAATTCTGTAACCGTCACTTATCCAAAAAAGATATGTAGGACCAAAACTCACGATATCATTTCCCGTAAACAAGAGAAAATCTATAGAATAGTTTACGAGAAACGACGAAGAGAAAACGAGTATGAAACTCTACCATTTGGATTAAAAAAAAAACAAAATAAAATTTGAAATCAAAACTTTTTTAATGTATTCAAACAAACATAGTTTTAAGTATTTTAATTGAGTAAAAAATGTGTATGTAACGCATGTGTGCACTTATGTAAATATCGTTGTAACAATGTAACAATATTCTTTTTGTAATGAGTTTAAATTGACCTTTCAGAAAAAGTAATGTAATTTTTTCTCATTGATGTGAACTAAATGTGTATATTTTTTTACTGTACAAAACTTAAAAAATATAAAGAAAGTGTCAATAGTTTTTATAAAATGTATATGTGAAAAAAATTTGTTTGTAATTAAAATGTAAGATGTAAATATCGATTTGGTGATGTAAGAATTTCTCTTATACTACTTCTGGAAATTTTGTGTGGTATAAATCTTCCTCATGAGAAATAAAGATTTTGTATAAAAACTGAACAACTTGGTCTTTCGTTTTCATTTTTCATTATGGATACATGCTGGAAGCACCCGTTTACGGCATTTATTGCTGGTCCTACCTCTTGCGGTAAATCGGTTTTTGTTTTCCGATGGTTGCGCTCGATGAAAGACATGTGTAGCGAAAACTTTGAAGAGATTATATGGTGTTATGGTGAATGGCAATCTTTATACGAGTCCCTTAGCGATGTGAAAAATTTACGGTTTCATGAGGGGATTCCTGACATCAATACAATATGCGAGCAAGACACCCCGAGAACAAGATTAATTACTATCGATGATTTGATGCGAGAGGCGGACGAGCGCGTAGTTGATATTTACACTAAGGGTTCGCATCATAAAAATTTAAGCGTAATTTTTATAACACAAAATCTCTTTCATCAGGGGAAAGGACGTCGAGATATCGGACTCAATTCACATTGCATTGTGTGTTTCAAAAATCCGCGTGATCGCGCTCAGTTTCTTCATCTTTCGCGACAAGTTTATCCCGAGAATCAACGTTTCCTTCAAGAGGCGTATCGCGAAGCAACCTCTCAACCTCATGGTTATTTGTTGCTTGATCTCAAACAATCTACTCCCGACGCCTACCGTTTTCGTACTTGTATATTTCCTGACGATAAAGAGAACTACGTGTATATCCCCAAAAAAGAATATAAAACATGGACGCAGAACGACCACACAATCACTTTTTAATCATGTCCTTTGCTGTAAAGAACAATTCGTCATTGCTTCGTATTTTAGCGAAATCATCACCCTCCATGCGAAAGAAATTAATCCGCGATGCCGATGAGGGTCTCGTACGGTCTCTGTGTGAGTGTGCTGAAAACACCTTAAAAGGCAATGTTAAACTCACCACTCGTCAGAAGTCGCGCCTCTCCCATCACAAGCGGGTACTCCGAAATCTAGTGAAACGAGGGAGGTCTTGGAAGAAGAAGAAAAAGATTATAATTCAATCGGGTGGGTTTATTCTCCCTCTCCTTGCACCGATAGTAGGAAGTTTCCTAAACAGATTATTAAATAACTGAAGATGGAGCACGCTAAGAAAATGTTACTTATTCCTAACGAAACATATAGCAGATTAATGCAAGCAAGTAAACATACCCCGTACGATAACTTAACTGCACTTGATCTAGAGATGAGTAAGATACTCCGTACTAAAGGAATGCCAGACTTTGACAAATGGAAAATGTATTCTCAAACGCTACAGCGTTTTCTAAATATATCCGATAATATTCACCAACCCTTTGAAATATCTATAAAGGAGGGTAAAAACATCACCGATGTTTCAGCTTTAGGTAATGCATCGAATACAGATGAACAAATCGTTCCTGCAGAACGAGATAATGTTCTCCATAACCTTATATTAACTGTGCCAAAAGCCTTGAAGAATAAAGCCGAACACTTATACCAATTACTTTATTCATCTGATCATATATCATGGGATCAAAATGGTAGAGTTAAGATAGAAAACCATCAGTTACCCGATGCAAATATAATCGATTTGATAAACGATATTTTACGGAATCGTAAAAGACGTGCTCCACCAGGTTGGAAAGATTTTACGAGAGCGTTACGAGAACTAAATATTCCTCGTGAGTTGATCGGAAACGATGAACGTTGGAATCAATTTTCATCTGATGTAATTAAACGTTCGGACTCTGTCTATAACAAAGAGGAAACAGTTGATACAGTGTTTAGCAATGGTAGGAGAAGGAGCAATATAAATATAACCGAAAAATCCGACAGTACTCCACTTAAGAAGTTAAATTTAGAGCAACCTATCAGAGCGAGAAGGAGAATCAGAAGCGCTCCGTGGACATCGTTTAAATTTTGAGAAAACATGAAGGAAAAGAAACTCGCCAAAATTTATTATAATCCTGAACATTATGCTAGTTTTTCATCGGTTGACGCGTTATGGAAGGCGACAAATAAAGAAATACCCAAGTTGAAAGTGAAGAAGTGGTTACAAGCTCAAAACGCATACACATTACATAGGATCGTTCGAAGGCGATTTCAGAGAAATCGGTATTATGTATCTACGATGGACGAATTATGGCAGGCTGATCTTAACGATATGAGAGCTCTAAGTGTTCCGAATAAGGGAGCAAATTATCTTCTTACTGTGATTGATGTGTTTAGTAAATTCGCATGGGGCGTTCCACTCAAAGGAAAATCGGGGTTGGAACTAAGGGATGCGTTTCGTCGAATATTTTCTGAAAGTGGAAGAAAACCTTTGAATATACAAACAGATAAGGGTAAAGAATTCATTAATAGACCGTTACAGGATTTTCTCCGTGATCAGAATAATAACTTTTACACTGCAAATAACCCCGATATAAAAGCTAGTATAGTCAAACGTTTTAACAGAACGCTTAAGACCCGTATGTGGCGGTACTTTACACACAATCAGACTCAAGATTATGTATCGGTGCTCCCTCAACTCCTCAAGGGTTACAACGATGCCATTCATTCTTCCACAAAATTTGCGCCTTCACAAGTGAACGATTCTAATGTTTACAAAGTATGGAAGAATCTTTACCCGGAATTTAACGTCAAAAGATCCGTTGTGATAAAATTTTCTGTGGGTGATCACGTACGTATTAGCAGACAAAAACTGGAATTTGAGAAAGGATATACACCGAACTGGTCAGAAGAAATGTTTAAAATTAGAAGTATTCGTCGGAGAGTACCAGTTGTCTACGGGATAGAGGACCTGCGCGGTGAACCAATCGAAGGAGTGTTTTACGAACAAGAGTTGCAAAAAGTTGAATTAAATAAAAATACTACTTTTAAAGTTGAGAAAATATTGAAGGTGAAGGGTAAAGGTAGGAGGAGAAAATTCTACGTCAAGTGTTTGGGGTATTCTGATAAATTTAATTCCTGGATTGATGTTAAAAACCTGACAACATGAAGGATCAATTTTATTTGACTTTACCTAGTAATAATTCTTTTAACATTTTTCCCGGGAATAAAACTACAAACTTTTCGACCCAATTACCTTAACGCATACAACTTCAAGGCGATTGGGAAATGTCTCTTATAGAGTTTCATTACCCATGCTCCATCTTCAATGTAAGCAACGGTCAAAATATAATTAGAATGTCGGTGGACGGGCAAATGAGTGACAAAGTAAAAATCACTCCAGGAAACTATAGCACGATTCAGAATTTAATACATGTAATCAATGAAGATGAGAAGATCGCCACTAATTTCTCGCTAAAAATTCAAAACGACTCACAACACGTCAAACTTATATCCACGTCCAATTCTCAGGATGTTACGGTAGCATTGGACGAGAAAACTGTCTTAAAAAAACCCATCCCCCCTTCGAATCAGTCCGCTTTGCATTTCTCGCCTAGATTGGCTTTACAGTTAGGATTTGATCCTAAAGTTCGTCTAAGTAATGGAGATATGTCCCCGAGACCAGCCAATATTATGCTAGGACTACCGAGTCAGATGTACATTTACTGTGATTTAGCAGAACCGCAATTAGTGGGGGATACATTTGCACCTCTTTTAAGGATTGTGAATATTAATCATAGACACTACACATACGGTTCCAACAGTTTCGTTTCATACGAATTCCCCCACTACATCCCCGTTCTTAAAAGAGAGTTTGAGCTGATTGAGATTGATATAAGGGATGATACAGGCGCAGTGATACCATTTCAATTTGGAACCTCGTGCATAAAACTACATTTTCGTAGAGTTCTCTCATAAGAAATAATTCGGAAGATGAATTCGCCACATATGAATTATTATGTCAGTCAGGCGGGGACGGGGATAGGAAACATATATGCCGGAGTTGGATATCAAAAAGGTCATGGTATTGGTAGTTTTCTAAGAGGAATTTTCCGAACGGTGTTTCCTATAATTAAAAGCGGGGCAAAAGCTATCGGTAAGGAGGCACTCACTACAGGTGGTCACATTCTGCATGACGTTGCTAACGATACCGCATTTAAGGATAGCGTCAACAGACGAATTCGTGACGCTAAAATCAATCTGTCGAAGAAAGCTATTAATAAGATCGATAATATGATGGGATCGGGATATAAATCCTCCAAGAGGAAACGTACAAGGCAGTCTGCGCTTAACTCTCGTCGGGCGATCATCTCTCCAGGAAAGATATTTAAAAAGAAAAAGAATCAACATATTGACATTTTCGGATAAAGACATGTCGTTTCTTCATAATCAATCGTGTGAGTGTTTGAAAAGCGAGTTGGATCTATTTGCTATTCCTCCGACTCAAACGAGCATCGAGCGGGGAGATTGGATCCACTGCAAACCTATTGCATCGTTGACCGACGAATCCCCGATCGAATTCATCGTACCCGGCCATGGAGACGATTACATAGATCTCTCTCATACTCTTCTATTGGTTAAAGCAAAAATCATCTAAGAAGATGGTAAAATAATTGAATCTGATGATATGGTTGCACCTGTTAATAATTGGCTACATACTCTGTTTAGTCAGGTCGATGTAAGTCTAAATTCGAAACCTGTTTCCCAACCGAGTCACATGTACCCGTACCGAGCCTATATCGAAACATTACTCAATTATAATCAAACAGCTAAAGATTCGCATTTGTCATCATCATTATGGTAAGCCGACACTTCATTTTCCTTTGATGGTTTCCTTACCAGTAATAGCGGATTCGTTATCCGTCAAAATTTAGCTCGAGGTAGCAAATCTATTGAAATGATTGGTCGTCTTCATTGCGATCTTTTCGCCCAAGAAAAATTTCTCCTTAATGGGGTTCAGTTGAATGTTAAAATCACAAGAACGCCTACATCATTTTGTGTGCAAGCGCAAACACCGATTAATGTAAAAGTCCAGATCCAGGAAGTAGCTTTACTTGTGCGTAAAATGACAATTAGTCCCACGATATTGATTGCGCACAATCGAGCATTAGAACTCGCTACCGCTAAATATCCCATTACGCGTGTGGATATGAAAGCAATTACTATCCCCAAAGACGTGCGGAGTAAGAGCATCGATAATTTATACTTGGGGCAAATGCCCACTCGAATTATCGTAGGCTTTATTTCTCAAGCAGCGTTCAACGGTGAGCAAACAAAGAATCCGTTCAACTTTCAACATTTTGATTTAAATTTTATATCGGTCTTTGTGGATGGTCGACAAATCCCATCCAAACCGCTACAACCGGACTTTGAAGATGTGAATTCAGGGTACATACAATCTTATCATACGTTATTTTTGGGGACGGGGATTCATTACAATGATGACGGTAATTGCATTTCACGGTCAGATTATCCTGGCGGCTTTTGCCTCCATGCGTTCGATCTCACTCCTGACTTATCGGCCGGATCACGCTATTGGGGTCTTCAAAAGCAAGGGAGTTTACGATTGGAAGTAAATTTAAAAAAATCATTACCCGAAACAATTAGTTGCATAATTTACGCGGAGTTTAATAATTTGATAGAGATCGACAAATATCGAAATATTCTTATCGATTTCTCCGGTTAAATAACGTGTGTAATAATATGATCTAATCATTTATATAACGTAAATCATGACGCGTGTATCTATTTTAGACATACAAGCATGCGTCGCAAAAGATGGATCGTTTGTCCCGAAAGAAATAGCCGTCTGCAGCCTCAATGGAATATCAACAGCGAATTTTATTTTCCAACCACCTCGAGAAAAAAATAGTAATTGGGGGCCTAACAATTGGTTGAGTGTAAATCATCATGGTATTGGTTGGTATGACGGATATTACAAGTATGAATCCTTATACGAATATATTTGGCCTTTGATCAGGGGATCGGATATTATATATACAAAGGGGAAAGATAAAATGGAATTCCTCAGAGAAACTTTTGACATTTCTGTTAGAGATCTAGAAACTATAGGATGCCCGTCCTTAGAAAAACTAAAGGAAGGAGGAGGATATTGTATATTTCATCAAGGTAGAGATAAGGTTTGTGCATTGAATAACGTATAGTGGTCTTAAAAGCTTACGGCGGTGAGATGCGCGAACTGTCACGTGACATGGAGGGGAATGGCCAGGGAGTGGGAAGCTTAAGGGGAAAGTGAGCTGAATGGTGTTGCCGCCTGCCAGTGTAGCCAACCTAAGAAAGTAATACTAAGCAATATCCGGTCGTTTATCAACAATAGGTTGTGTTAATACGATTTTGCTCTTATTCATATCGTATGATGCCCGCAATTTAATGGAAAGTCAGCTACGATAGAGGAAAGGATTTCCAAAAGAAAAGTAAATATTTCAAAGAAAGGTTTTATTATACACATTCACATTGATACATTTTCATCAATAATATTTTATTCAGATGAATCTGTATCTCCGGATTCTGAATCCAAAGTTATGATAACCTCATTCACGATATCATCCATTATCATCTCGTTTTTTATATATTCAGCTTGTAACGAGACCAGACCGATAACGGACGTTGCTGTTCATTTTATTTTGTTTTTGCGCGCAGCCAACAGGGTGCGCGTCAGTTCTCTCTTCTCTTGTGGAAGCTTACGTAGTGTAGTGTGCGCCCCAGGCGATTAAAGGTGTTTGTGTTTTTACGCGTAACTTTCATTTGTGCCCTTTCCTCTCCGAGAAACCCTAGCCCGTCACAAATGGCGCCCAACTCGCGGCTCGGGAGCAGATAAAAGTGTGCAAAGGAATATTTGCGTTTTAAACACTCATCAGATCTGAGCATCGGATTCCGGAAGCAGCGCAACCAATTCCGTGTTGTGTATCCTCACTTAGTGCCATATACAGCGAAATTAAGTGCGATACTTGTGTCCGCAAATTTCAAATTTGTATTTTGGCCATAATTAGTGTGTGCTGTCTATTTTCTACGTGTTAGTGCTATAAATCCTGCCACGTGGTTTTCTTAAGTATCCTTCCGCGAAGCGATACTTCTTCGCCTACTTCCACCTACAGTGAAATTTAGTGTCATACGTGTTTCCGTAAATTTCAAATTTGTATTTTTGGGCATAATTAGTGTGTGCTGTTTATTTTCTACGTGTTAGTGCTATAGATCCTGCCACGTGGTTTTTTTATGTATCCTTCCGCGAAGCGATACTTCTTCGCCTACTTCCACCTACAGTGAAATTTAGTGCGATACGTGTGTCCGTAAATTTCTTATTTCCACGTGATATTATTCGCTCGCTGCGAAAATATTTGTCCTTTCGCGCTGCGACAATTAACTGTCCTTCAGCGCTGCGGCATTGTGTTCTTCCGCGTGGCCATATTGTTTTACTCGCGGCCATATTGCTTTTTTGGCCAAACTGCGTTCTTCCACGTGGTTGTTACTTTGTGCGGCCATATTGTTTTTTCCGCGCTGCGACCTTGGGCCTTGCCGCCTAGCGAATTTTTCCGTATTTCCGCTGAGTGATATTGTTTCCTGCGTGGATTAGTTTAGAAATAGCTACCATGCCTAAATCTAAATCATCACCCACGGAAGGGACGAGTGAATCTCCGCCAGCCTTGACGTTATCAAACGAACAATTTCAGGCGCTTATTGCGCAAATTACGGACTCGGCAAGAATGACTGTTCTTGATAGGCAATTGACGAGCCCCGTCCTTGTTACACCAAGTAGCGGCAATTTTTCTAAATGTACTTCTCGATTTAACGGCAGTGCTTCGTCTGATGTTGACGCATTCTTAGACTCGGTTTTGACCTTTAAGGATTGCGCAAATGTCAGCGAAGAAAATGCATTACGTGGTGTCTCAATGCTTCTGGAAGGCATTGCTGCGACATGGTGGCAGGGTATAAAGAGTGATATTTCGGACTGGGACGGTGCCGTGTGCGCGTTTCGAGACGCGTTCTCTCGCAAATTGCCGCCTCATCTCGTCTTCAGAGAGATTTTTGCACGTGAGCAACACGAAAATGAAACAAGCGAGATTTTTGTATGCCACATTCGCGCCCTCCTGTCACAATTACCGTATACCTTGCCAGAACGCGCGCAATTAGATATTGTATACGGGTTAATGAATAGAAAAGTTAGGAAAAGACTTTCACCTAGCGATTTCGACTCATTCAAGAGTCTTTTGCAACGTGCAAAAGACATTGAACACTCACAGTGTGAGGTTCTGCGACCATTAGAGGTTGTCAGTCGTAATGAAGGTAGAGACCGACCGGAGAAGAAACAGCGTCCGAGGTGTAGTTACTGTAAATATTTCTGCCACGTTGAATCAGATTGCAGGAAAGCAAAGGCAACTAAGGGTGATGTTACACAATCAGTAAAATCAGCACCCTGTACCCCAAAATCTGATTCGCCAAAACCACAAATAACGTGTTTTGGGTGTGGTGCCCCAGGTTACGTCAGAAGCAACTGCCCTAACTGTGCGCCTCCCATGAAGACTGAAAGTACGATTGTCTCATCCTTCAATTTTATGCAGTCAACCTTCTCTATTGATGATGGTTCATCGCGACCAATGCTCCCTGTCCAGATTTTAGGACTGGATGGTCTAGCTTGTCTTGACACTGGCTCCCAAAGAAGTATAGCCGGTGCACAGCTTTATCATATATTAATTTCTCGAGGGCGTCCGTTCAGCGAGACTTCCCTGGACATGAAGTTAGCTGATGGAAAAACGCATCGCGTATTAGCCAGGAGTTTTTCTGTGGAAATTTCTGTCGTCAACCGTACGATCCTCACGACCTTGATCGCAATTCCGGACCATCCGGAGAGCCGGATGGCGTGGTTCTGGATCTTCCCGGACATGAATGGTTCTTCAAGGAAGATCCCAGTAGCCGCCACGGTTTTGTACGAGAAGAAGATATTGCTACATCTGTACCTGTGAGCAACGTCCACGTCAGCAACCTGCCATATGTGCTCCGAACAGACGCAAGCGCTTACGCTTTGGGAGCGGTTCTACTCCAGGGGGAGCTTCCAGACCAACGCCCCGTCGAGTATGCGAGCAGACTGCTGACTCCCTTTGTCGCCACTCATGGTGCCCCTGATCCGTATATATTACGACCGCTGCGGAAACGAGGCCGTCCACGGCAACAGCAATCAGCTTCCAGGATATCGGTGCCTTCTGCGTCATCGGTGCCTTCTACATCATCGGTGCCTTTCCGGACATCGGTGCCTTCCACGCCATCGGTGTCTTCTACATCATCGGCGCCTTCCAGGACATCGTTCCCTTCCAGGACATCGGTGCCTTCTGCGTCAT
The DNA here is from genome assembly GCA_028673005.1 of Tanypteryx hageni. Lineage (NCBI taxonomy): Eukaryota > Metazoa > Arthropoda > Insecta > Odonata > Petaluridae > Tanypteryx > Tanypteryx hageni. The sequence goes on from CM054112.1 coordinate 263,928,553, forward strand.
CGGTGCCTTCTACATCATCGGTGCCTTTCCGGACATCGGTGCCTTTCCGGACATCGGTGCCTTCCACGCCATCGGTGTCTTCTACATCATCGGCGCCTTCCAGGACATCGTTCCCTTCCAGGACATCGGTGCCTTCTGCGTCATCGGTGCCTTCTACATCATCGGTGCCTTTCAGGACATCATTCCCTTCCAGGACATCGGTGCCTTCTACTTCATCGGTGGCTTCCCACATACCTGCGCTACCTACTAGGATGCCGCCACCTAGGAGATGCCGCCAGTGGCAGACCTTGTAGAATTGCATTCGAGGTCGTACATGCAATTCTAAGGGGGAGGATGTAACGAGACCAGACCGATAACGGACGTTGCTGTTCATTTTATTTTGTTTTTGCGCGCAGCCAACAGGGTGCGCGTCAGTTCTCTCTTCTCTTGTGGAAGCTTACAGAGTGTAGTGTGCGCCCCAGGCGATTAAAGGTGTTTGTGTTTTTACGTGTAACTTTCATTTGTGCCCTTTCCTCTCCGAGAAACCCTAGCCCGTCACAAGCTTCAGTTTTTTTTTTACACGTTCGCATACTCTGCTTTCCCGATATCTGCACATTTTTCTTCCACTAATATCTTCACCTCATTTAGTTTAAAACTTGTGTTTCTTGACCCTACCCAATTCTTTAATATACCCCAAATATTTTCGATTGGGTTGAATTCAGAATGATACGGACGTTGCCTAAGCGTCGAATGTCCATGCTCGGCTAATATTATATCCACAGCAAAAATTTTATGAGCTGGCTTAATTTTCTTAATTTTATCGTACAACTCGAGTTTAGTTTCAGCCGTTGAGTACTGCATTCCCCTTGTATACAGCCATGCCTTCATTACATCTTTCCTGGAACTGCTGCACGGCGGGCGGTCAAGCTCCACGTCGTGGTAGGACGCATTGTCCATCACAAGGACGGAGTTCTGGGGTAAATTGGGGAGTAACTGGTTTTTCACCCATTTTTCATAGTTTGCACTATTTATGTCTCCATGGTAATCTCCTGTTTTCAGACCCGATTTAAAAATTAGAAGTGAATGCGGCACAAATCCAAATTCTCCACCTTAAAAAAACGAACGTATATCCTATCTGTAGTCAAAGGAAATCATATAATTACTTTCACATGTACATTAATATAATAAATAACTCATACCTGCATGAATAATAATGAGTCGCTGACCCTTAGATACAGGAACTTTTAATCCCGTATCATCCCCGCTCGACCATTGATATGGAGCAGAGTGCGTGGAATGAATATAACTTTCGTCAGTATAAACAATTGACCATCCTTCCTCTCTATATCTCCTTATTGCTCTTAAATATGCGATTCGCTTCAAACGAATATCACTCCGTTCGCATAAAATGCGCTTATTGGAAGCAGTTTTCCTCCACCTGGGATGATATAATTTTATTGTGAGATGTTGTTATTACAAAATTTCTACAGTAATAATTAATATGTCGTCAATACACTTACCTGAGTCCAATGTTTTTAAGAAGGATTGTAAGTGAACCGACTTTCCCTTTGAAGCCTGTGTTCGCTTTGATCGCCGGTAACATAGCACCAAGAGTCGGGTGTTTTCTTTCCTGTGTATGGAACTGATGCACTATTCTTCGAATCACCTGGACATCAAATTCGTCCACCGTTGATTTCGGAGATAGCTGCAGTTTTTGTTTCCGGGGAGACGAAAAGGAGGCTCTGCAGCTTTGAGCAATCTCTTCTCCTTCCTTCGAGATACGCTGTAGGGTGCGAATTGAAACACCGGTGGCTGCTTCTACTCGGTCATATATCTTATGAAGAGGAATACTAATTCCTTCAGAAGCTTCCTTCTTCATGATCACGTTGTGAAGTATCTCCCGTGCCTGGCTGTGAATGACTCCCTTATTCCCTAGCTTGGAGGTTGATGGAGGGGTATCCATGTTGGCAGTAAACGAGTTTAACAAAACTAAGCAATGAAAACGAAATAACGAATTAACGAAAAAGGTATAACAAAAACGAAATAACAATAACGAAATAACAAAAACTATATAATAAAGACTCAAAAACAAAATAATCAAAACAGCGATGAAAAATAACGGTAACAAAAATATAAAAGTAAAAAGTATAAAGCACAGAAGTTGGTACAAGAACTTGACCGCGTGGAGCTAACCCAAGCTAACCTCAGGAGAGAGTGAAGGGTTTTTCTCCACGCGAATGCTACCCTCACCCCCGCGGTTGTGACGTTTCACTAATGGACTCGTCCGGACTCATTTTCGACTTCTGCGCAGCCGCCATAAGCTTTTGAAAGACGTATACAACGTCTTCGATACTGGGTAGGTAAAAATGTATACGCATGAACTAGCTGCAGCTCTCGTAAGACACCCCAATACTCGTGAATTTTTCAATGGTGTTTACGCTGCGGATACGCTACCTCGCATTGTGAATAAACCCGCTGCAGTTGTCGCTAATACCGATAAAGCTAAAAAACCAGGAGTCCATTGGATAGCCTTCTTCATCGATAAATCCGGTCATGGAGAGTATTTCGATAGTTATGGTCTACCGCCATTGATTCCGGAGCATAGAATATTTTTGCAGAGGAATTGTCGAGTGTGGTCGTACAATACGCAAAAATGACAAGGACTCACTTCACTTGAGTGCGGGAAATATTGTGCCGTGTATTTATATTTTAGATCGAGTGGTTGCAATATGCAGTATTTTTTGAATCAATTTCATCCGAGAGATACAGCTTACAATGATATCATGGTGGTGCGAATATACTCTCGGATTTTTCCAAAATTCAAGCAAGGTTGTAATCTTTCATCGCCTCAACGTTGCTGGGTAAAGAGAAAGTAAAACCCTTTCATAAGAACGGGGAGTATATTGACCCTAAAGGTTATTTCAAAACATGACATGCGTCGTTCCCTCCCCCCCAACCAACTTTCTAAGGACGGTTTTCCAACTCCAGAGTGAGAGGTCATTTTCTCATCGTTCGTCATGGAGAACAGACCAAATCACCTTCAGGGAGAAGCAAGGAATTCTTTCTTGGAGGACCAAGGCCTTTTCCGAGTGTGTTATGATCTCAACAACAGCCGGACGAAGATGGTGAGCGTGGTGATAAATCCGGACCTGGATTGTGACGTCTGCATCACAATTTCGGGAGGGTCAACCAGTAGCAGCGTTTGCATGTCGCCGGATGAGTGGGGTGCCTTTTTAAGTGAGAGGGACCGGATAAACGATTACCTTTCTGAGAAGATCAACGAGATTCAGGCGCCGATCACTTTGGGGCCGTTCTTGAATTTGCGGTTTGAGAAAATACAGTCAAGAAGACAGGTCATTCTTAGCCCTGGAAGTGTGATGCCCCCCAAACCAAGAGGCACGGGGTCAGTATACTTTTGCCTACCCACATGGAGTGGAATTTTAAAATTAGACGATTGCGTGTGGTTGGCGATTATAAGGAGACAATCATGGAAGCCATTCGTATGTGACTTTTTTAAGAAATGTTACCAAGTGGTGAAGTGTAAATTAGAAATTGAAAATAAAAGAAATACATTAGAAGAAGTGAGGCGAGTGCTTACGAGTTTAAATGTGGATGAGATGAAATTGCATATGAAGCGGGTATTAAAAAATTACAAGATTTACCGATAAATGGTGTATTAACGAACGATACGCTTAAACTGATCAATACATCTAGATGTGGTGTTCCCGATTTCGGTCAATTTTCGACCACATTACATAGATGGAGGAAAAATGTGATTACGTGGAAGTATGTATTTACGGATGAATTACACATTCGTTATGCTCAAATAGCATTTGACACTTGGAAAAATGCAACAAATCTTAAATTTGAATACCGCGATCGAGGTCAAACTGATATAATCATTTCCAACGGATGCGGACTTCATAATATGGTACAACCTAGAAGACTTTGTGCCTTTATATTTAATGGAAGGGGGAATGTTTTAGCTAATGCAGATTTTCCCAATTTTGATCAATCTCACCTCGAAATACATGTTGATGAAGAAAAAAGTTGTTATTTCGGTTTAAATCGAATTACTCCCCATATCACAATAATATTTTAGCAATGATGTTGCACGAGATAGAACATACTTTAGGTTTGGGGCACTCTAATGATAACAAATCCATAATATTTTCGATTTACACACCAGATTATCAGTTGCAGCTAAGCGACGATGATTTGGTAGGAATTCGTTATTTGTACGGTGAACCCAAAAGAAGGGATGACAAATCATCCGAAAGAAAGGAATCTCCCAAAAGTGATGAATTTTACAATGGCAGTGATGATTTGGAAATAGATACTGAACCTGCTCCTACTATCAAGGCATTATACGAGTGCTGCTCAAACACGTTAAACGGGAACTTAAAAATCTCTCCACTTAAAAAAAGAAAACTTGAAAAATTTAAAAACATGTTGAGGAAATTAAGTTGCAAAAACATTTCGATAAAAAAAAGCGACAATGGCTTCTTCAAAAGGGTGGTGGTTTTCTTTTACCTCTTTTAGGATCTGTTCTTTCTAGCGTATTGTGGTCTATACTTCCCAAATGAGCTTAAAAAAGTATTTATTGATAGACCCTAGTGAATTTGATAAACAATATTCTGATGAACTATTATCTAGATTAGATCATAAAAATCTTTTATATTAAATAATAAAAAATTGAAAGATTTCGAAAAATGGTACAATTACAAGCTAATATTAAAAGAATACTTGTCGGCACTAGACGCAATTAAAAAACTCGTACGTGTGTCCATAGTAAAGAACGAAGAAGAAAGGGAAACCTTTATAAAGAGGACTAAACAGTCCGAATCGTTAAAATGTTCGCTGTCGAACCTTCTTCGTGCTCGCAATTTATCCGACGAACAATGAAAGCGAGTAGAACAAAGAATAAGCGACGTGGAAGGTGCGATAGCAGACAAAGAAGTGAAAGAGGAAATAGAGAAAATACTTCAAGAAATTAGCAAAGGTGCGACCCCAAAACAATAAAATTACCAAAAAAAGGAAAACGTACGCGAAAACCTCCGACACAGTGGAGTCCTTACTAAAATCCATTTATTACGATCCTGCACACCCCGCGAGCTTCTCCGCGGTGGATAAATTGGGAAAGGCTGCGAACATGTCAGAAAGCGTTGCACGAAAATGGCTAAACCCTCAAGAAACTTATACGTTACACAAACCCGTCATAAAAAGATTTCAACGTAATTTTTACGAAGTTTTCTCCACAGACGAAACTTGGCAATGTGATCTAAACGATATGAGGAATATTAAGAAGCATAACGGAGGATATTAATACATTTTAACGGTAATAGATTTATTTTCAAAGTATGCGTGGGCTATTCCGTTGAAGAGTAAAACCTTTAAAAGCATAATCGAAGCTTTTCGAAAATTTTTATTAAAGGGAGAAAACCTTTAGAGATACAGAGCGATAAAGGAATCGAGTTTGTTAACAAACATTTCAAAAAGTTTTTAACGGATCGCGGGATTAAATTTTACACCACAAAAATACCAGACGTAAAAGGCTCGGTGATCAAGCCGTTTAATAGGACTTTAAAATAAAAAATGTATAAATATTTGACAGGAGCCAGCACAATAAATTTTGTGAACGTTTTGCAGAAACTACTCGATTCGTACAACGATACCGTACACTCTTCGACGGGTGTGGAGCCTTCACACGTATCCATTTCCAACTCATTTAAGGTGGCAAAGCGTCTTAGTAGAAATATTAAGTTGGCAGTTGGCTCCCAGTCACTGTTGAAACAGGTTTTACCCCTGACGGTGCCCACCTTGTGGTCGAAATGCATTGGGTTTTGTAACCCTCTAATTGTTTGGCTATAGGAGTATTTCACCTTGATTAACAACTTGATAAATTATGGTTCGGATGCAAATTGAACTTTTCTGCTATGCGTAAACTGGATCATAGACGATCATAACAAAATGGAAGAGTTGGATAGCGAACCAATGAAGCAAAGAATAGCTCCTTTCAAAAATAGTCGAACGATGCAATTGGTGGGAAGGGTGGACACAGACGTGTGCAATCAACCAAAATATTAAATCGGCGGTGTAGACGTAACGTTCAAATTTTCTTTAGCCAAGGATAGGTTTTACCTTATGGAAGATGCTGCTGCGTCTAAAATGCAAATATTAAATGATAGACTTTTCATGACACATTACGACATTAATCATTCTTTCTTAAACGCGGTGGAAAAACAACTTCAAGTAAGCAACGTCATATACCCCATAAAAAGGACAGAAATAAAAAGATTCACTATAACCAAAAGGATTAAGTTCGTTTAGTCAAGAAAACATCGTTCAAGGAGAGCTCCCAACACGTATACTATTCACCTTGGTTGCTAACGAAGCGTTTTCCGGGAATCCTGCTAAAAACCCTTTCCATTTTTAACATTTTGGATTGAACAACTTTTCCATTTAATATAACGGAATGCAAATCCCGAGCGGAGGATTGAATATGGACTTTGATAACGAAGTGTTTACCGAAGCGTATCAGTCGTTGATTCACAGTATTGGAAATTTTCACGCCGACAAGGGAAATATGATTACTAAAGAAATGTTCAAAAGTGAATTTTTCATTTCCTAAGGTTTACCTCCAATAGTTTTTTTCATCGTAAAATTTCTTTCGCGATATAAAACCATAGGCAAAAATCCTATTCAGTTGCAACATTTTAAATCAGATCTTTGTGGATATTATTATTGTCTGTATGCGCTCTTCATACCCACATATCGATCCCTTCCCGAATTCCTTTCCCTTTTCACTCGTCACGAACTCAACGACTGTCCAGTAGTTTAACTTTTCAAGTCGGAATTTGCAAGAAGAACAAGAGTTTTTCATCCGCAGTCACAGGCATGCTGCTCAAGATACCAAGTACATCATCGTAATCATCTCGACATCACATCGCGCAACGGGGCTTGCGCATAGGGAAGGAAAATCACGCATTCGTATTGTTGGATGGGGGAAGGTGTTATAAGGGGGTTTACGTGATTCAATCTCATCAGTAGTAATGGAAACTTCAGCGGAAAAGGACGTGTCTGCTACCACTTTTAACGACAAGGTTGATGTTAATGGTGTTGCTGAAAAGGACGTGGTTCCTTTCAACAACACAGTTGATAAAAAGAAGAACGGTAAAAAACAAACAGGAAGCAAAAAAACATCGTCAAAAAAGGAGAAGTTAGGATCAACTACTACCAACAACGATCGCCATTTAACATCGCTTTTCAAAGTTACTCTAATTGAGTCGTTTTATCACATCGGACCTTACAAAACCATCTATGTGGAGTCCGTCGAGGGTTGTTCCTAAGACACTGTAACCATCTACGACAAAAACACGTCTGTTTCCATCACTCATTCGCAGTGGTCGTCCCTAGTAAACTGTGCAGATTCAGTGGACGATTACTTCAATATCGGAGTCGTGCCAACGTGGATCGAGTTCCCGCTACAATTCAAGAAACTTTTTGAAAAAGACGGGTGCTCCATATATCTTAACGGGAAAGGGTGGAAAGCGTTCACCAAAGTAATTCGTAATATTAAATCTACTCGCAAAAACTCGTAAATAGTTAAAAAAATTCAACAAAAAACTGGTAAATAGTAAACTATTTTAAAAAATGAAAAAACGTTAGATTTCATGAAATAGTGACCAAGTACAAAGTGCCGTGTGATAAACCTCCTTTAGGTGAATGGGAAACTTATGCAAGAGATAGACTTCGCTTTCAAAAAAGAATAGACTCCATCGCTCCGCAGTTACAAAAAGTGATAATAAAAATGCAAGACATAAAAATGATGGAAATAGTCTTTTGAGCCTACAAAGACGCTGCCAACGACTTTACCGTTTTCGAACTGGCTATGGCCGATCTCGCGGTAGGAGGTATGCGGCAGTCATGGATCATTGAATGTCCACCACAAATTACCGGTTTTGAAAAGGTGAACGTATGGCTCAAAGAAAATCATCATGGTATCGAAACAACTGCTGGAGACGTGCCGTACGACCGCCTGCAGTACATTTTAAAGTATATCATGGAGTATTACGATGTTCTGTTTGCCAAGGGTTTGGAAAAAGTGGAATTTTTTAACGCGAATACTAGGACGACAGGTTGCAAACTTGGAGGACTTGGGATGCCCGTCGCCCAGATATATAACTGCTTTAGATTCCTGCTGCTTGTTTCCTGCTCATGCTAAAATAAGTTACGTGTGCGCGGTGAGAAATTTTGACATGATAAAGCGGTGGTTTATTGAAAAAGAGATAAAAGAAAACAAATGTTTTAATTGCGACTACAAGTTTGTTTCCTAAACGTATTTATAATTCAATAATCATTTCTGCTATCCGCTACGGTTTCTCACCCCATTTCCATCAACGGTTTTTTAAACGGCTACTTTCCAGTACGGAATACATCAAAATCATTCCGTCTTCTTCGCTTCGAGAGTGCATACGTGTTCAAGATGAGTCTCCAAAACGAACCTTTGGCGTACCAGCCACCCGTGGTGCTTATGGGTACTCGACCGCTAAATGTTACAACAGAAAGCGAGGATCATTTAGAGATCAACATCCCAAAAGAACAAATACCAGGAGAGAAGTCTTTGGAAATTTGTATAGATTTCCACAGAGAAGTCATTTGCATCGTAAGGTTTGGGGATCGTGAAATACATTTAGTCGGACTGAGGATCGTGTTTCTGGGTTTTGAAAACAAAATTAGGAAACTCGTGGAACGATTCAATGTTGGACAGCCACATCCAATCCCCGAACACGACGGGAATCTCTGTAAGATGCAAAGAAAAACTGCAATCATCTGGATGGATATCTACGACATGAAAAAAGATGATAAGTATGGTCATTCACCGATGTGGACGGTAACAGATGGAAGGGTCTGTGATGTGTAAATTTGTAGTGTAGAAATATGATGTATTACTGAAAACACTAAATAGTTACAGTAAAAACATTGATGATGTCAGCCTTACAATAGTGCAACTAAGAGATGAACCACGTGAAAAATGACACTATTATCAATTTAGAAAACAAGAGGAATAGATTTGATCGAGATTACTTATATAAAACATTAGATAATTTGTACATAGACAAGGATCTGAAATAAAGAAATATTAATGGTATACTTAATAATATTGTTAATAAATTAAAACCAAATAATGTTATCGAAAATGATGTTGATGGTGTGTATGTGGATAAAAATCGCCGAGAAGATAACAAATGTAAAATTAAATGGCAAGCAACTTTTGAAAATTATTACATAGTAAGTTATTAGATATGCAGAATGATTTTAAATCTATTTATAACAAAGCAGTGGAACTAAGTCAAAGGTGGGGAATAACTGAAGATTTTTTATCACAGCAATTTATAACTAAAGCTGAGGACACTGAGATATTCCAACCCTCTTTAAAAATCTTGGGAAAAAAAAATATTTTTCAGAAAATAATTATAAATTTCACGACTCAAATTAAGAAAAGATTTTAAAGTACGTTTTAATTCTACAACTTGTTTTCAATTATTGAACCCCAAGTTCTGATTTATGTTTCCTCAGACAAAATAAACAAACAGGCTACACAACTGAAAGAAAAATACAAAATGATCTCTCAGATGAATTTCTGGAGCAATTGTCTATGATGAAATTTCTGTTAAACAAGGAATTGAAACCATTAAAGACCATTTGAGAGGTAGCAGAGTTACACGTTATACGGAAGCAACACCTTCCTTCTAGATTTTCTGATGTAGTTACGTCACTGTTATTATTCCTTATCATTCCTGGGACATTAGTGTAGTGTGAATGCAGCTTCTCTAAGCTAAGAATTGTAAAAAATTATTTAAGAAATGCAATGTCATATGAAGGACTGAGCAGTTTTGCAGTTTTATGTATTGACGAACTGGTAACAACATTCGCAAAAAAAACCAGGAGAAGAAAATTAATAAATTGATTATCATGTGTTAAATTTTTATACAATGTATTTTGAGTTTGTAGAATGTTTATAAATATATAAATGTGAACATATGGTTGTAAACAGTTATTTTTACAGAATATTCTGTGCAAATATATAACTAAAGTAACAATTAATTAGCTTTTTATAAAATGTTGTATCCTCCCCCATGACCATTGAGAAACACAAAACTCCACCTTCCGACACTCAGAAAACTACATTAAATGTGCATAAAAATAATATCTTGGTGATTGGTGACAACTATTAATCATGTAAAAGTGAACAGTGCATGTGAAATGGTTTTTTCTGGAATCAGGGCAGAGCAACTGAACAGGAAAGTTGAAGACATGGCATTTAAGGACTTAAACAAACCAGGAATCATTTTTCTCCATGTGAGAACCAACAATATAAGGAGAACCAGCTGCCCAGAGAAAGTGATGGGTGAAATCTGTGGATTGATATGAACAACAAAAGTTAAGTTCACTAAAGCAGGTATTGTTGTAAATTCAGTTGTGTATAGAAGAGATGTTCAGAATGCCTTCATAACTGATATTAATGAAAATATTAGATGGGCATGTAAAGCTCTACAAGTAACATATCATGATGTTAATAAATATCTAGATGATAGTTGTTTAGGAAAAGATGGGTAGCATTTAAATTGCAATGGTTCAAATATGCTAGGGAAAGATATTGATAATGATTTATTACTGTATAAGAAACTGGGAAACTGATTGATGCTGCAGTAGGTGTGAAAAGTTTGGAATACTCCGAAAAATTAATTGAATTGAACAGCATTATTACTGATGTATGCACTAAATAAAGTGAAAATGGTTCTGTATCTCATGCTGAGAGAGTCAAAATAGACATAAAAAAGAACAAAAGGTTGGTGATGCATATTAATATACAAAGTTATTGATCAAAAATTGATAATTTAGAAATATTTTTGAATGATGTACACAAACTAAATATGTCAGTTGTTTGCCTTAATTAAAACTGATTAAAGCTTGATCAAATTCAACTGCTTAATAAGATTAGGAATTATAAAGTGTCTGACTATTATACTAGAAAAAACTCCATCCATGGTGGCTCATGTATTTTAATCAAGAAAATGAGGGTTTAGATTTTAAAATAAAAGATGACCTGAAAATATTTAATGAAGACTGCGTATTTGAGGGGTCATTTATAGAACTGGTCAATCTATACACTATAGTTATATCTATCTACAGAAAACCACATTATCAAACTGCTGAGGCCTTTTTATTATAATTATAATCATTATTGATTAGATTAAAAAAGGGAGATAAGAAAAAGAAAATAATGATTGCCACAGACTGTAATATAGATGTGTTAAACAAAAATAATAACTCAGATTCTACTTATGGTTCACAAAATAGTATTATAAATAAATTTGTTAAATTAATTCAATCACAAGGGTATATGTATAATTTTGATGAAACTTGTAGAGTAACACCTACAGCAAAATCATGCTTGGATAACATTGTTACTAATATGGCATATAATAATAAAGAACTCTTTCCCCTGGAGCCAGGATTATTGGATCATAGAGCACTTTTCATATCACTCCCAAAAAAAATAAATCTAATGAGAGGGTTACTTAAAATAAATTAAGTAGTGTATTCAGCTTTGAAAATGTTGAGAAATTTAAGGATAGCATAAGGCAGATTCAATGGTCAGTAGACTTAGAAAAATGTGTTGATGAAAACTATAATATATTTATTTCAAATTTTCTGAACTGTTTTAAGCATGCAATTACTTTGGCATCCAGCTAACAAAGAGGAAAATATTTACCTCAAAGTGAATAACTATAGGAATCATTACATTCATCAAACAAAAAAGAATATTGCATTATGAAGCAAGAGAAACTAAAAATGCATCAATTATTAATCACTATAAAAAATATAGAAAAATATATAAATCAGTCATCATCAAGGCAAAAAAAAATGGGGAATGATATATATATATATATATATATATATATATATATATATATATCCTTAGTTCAAATAACACAAGTAAGGCAACCTGGACAATAGTAAAGAAAGAGCTGGGTTTGAAAGAAAATAAGAATAATGAAATCTCAAATATTTTTCTATATGATAACAGTACTTCTGAACCAAAAACTATTGCTGAGTATTGTAACAGCTTTTTTCAAAATGCTACAAAAGAATTACAGGTTAATCCCTCAATTACCAAAGCCATGGCTAAAGTTAATTCCATAGTAATAAATCCTTCAATAACAACAATTTCATTTCAGTAACTAAAACTGAAGTAAGGAAACTCATATCTTGTTTAAAAAATAACAAATCTATTGGTTGGGATAAAGTGCCATCATTTATAATGAAAGAAGTGATGCAGTACATTATTGATCCACTCTGCAAAATAATAAATCAATCATTTCAGACCGGAAATTTTCTGGAAAGGCTGAAGTAGTAGTAGTAGTTATGCCAGTACTTAAAGAAGGACCTCCCGAATTGTTAAACAACTACTGTCCAATATCTCTATTGTAAAATTTTTCTAAAATATTGGGAATGGCTCCATAAATCTATCTTTCTAATCACTTAGAATATAATCACATGTTATCAAATAGTCAGCATGGCTTTAGAAAGAAATATTCAACAACTACAGCATTAATAGACTTTCAAAATAATGTTTCTGAATCCATTGATTAATCACAGTCTACAGTAGGATTGATCTGTGACATATCCAAAGCATTTGATTGTGTTTGACATGAAATATTAATCAGAAAATTAAAGTACTATGGTGTTTATAACAATTCTCTCAAATGGTTTGAATCTTATCTTGCAGAATGCAAACAAATACAATAATAAGTAATAATAAGAATCAATCTTATTGGAGTGATGTGGAAATAGGAGTGTCACAGGGATCTCACCTTGGTCCACTGCGTTTTATTGTATATATGAATGATTTGCCCTATAGTGCAAAATCTGACATTATCTTAGATGCATCAATTCAACAATTTTAAAAGAAAAATCAATAGCAGAGCTAGGTAAAAATTTGCTTCAAATAATAGAAAACATGGAAGAATGGTTTTCTGCAAATGGTTAAACATAACTAAAACTAATGTAATTAATTTTAGAACTGCAGAATATAAAAAACCTGCTTTGGAACCAATGAATGAAAATTCTGGTGTAAATATCAAGCACTCAACCAAGTTAAAGGGAGTATATATTGATGAGAATATGAAATGGAAAGACCAAATTAATAATTTAGCAGTGAGATTAAATAGAGTATGCTTCAATATATCAATACTTGCACCAATAACTAGCATGCCAATCAGATTAGCAGTGTACTATGGCTATTTCTTTTCAATGTTTACATATGGGATAATTTTGTGGGAATATGCTTCTGGCTGGGAAACTTTTTTTAAAATTAAGAAAAAGTGCTATGCATAATGATTAACTCAGGCTTCAGAGATTTCTGTAAGCAAATATTTAAACAATATAATATTTAACTCTTCTATCATTCAATCTTTATGAGCTAATAAGCTTTGCCAATAATAATCAAGAATACTTTTTAAATCTTCAGCCTGAATACCAATATGATACAAAAGGCAAAGATAACTTTAATCTACCAAAGCACAAATTAAAACTTATGGAAAATTGTCCATATTACACAGGTATCAACGTTTATAGTAAATTGTCCCTAAATTTAGAGAAAAACGTTATAATGTAAAATATTTCCAGTAGATAGTGAAAGTTTTTGGTAAAAAAGTGTTATTATTCAGTAATGGAATATATGGAAGACAATGATGTGGCTTTCGTTGGTTGGCATAATGTTAAGTATAATTTGAATTATTATTTAATGTAACATTTATATTGTAACGTATTATTCAATGTAGCATTTGTTATGTAACGTGTGATGTGCAACAATTAACATATGTTAGTTATTGGCGAGACAAATTTACTGACAGACTTGTACTGCAGCTATCTAAATGTAATATGTCAATATATTCTATTCTATCCCATTCTCTTCTTAATAAAATATAAAAAATCACGTTCCGATTGTGTTATTGCTTCCGTAATAAAATTAATGAAAAGGTCCCCAAAGTCGAATCTTGCACTGTGGCCCCATAAGAGTTCGCTACGTCCCTTCTGTGATCATATGTACGTTCTCAGACTTAGAGCTCAGAGAGCGATAGATCGATTTTCAACAAAATCAATTCGTCATCTAAATATAAATATCTAAAAATTTCCCAAGATCATTTACGGGTGAACCACAATTATAGAGCAACAAGCATCTCGTTGTTCTCGGACTAAACGTCCGTATGAGCAAGTAATTTTAGAAACATAATTGCAGTGTCGCTAAAAGTAGTCTTTTATGTAATGTCGGAAATGGAAAATATTAATGAGAAAAACATCAATAAATATTTTTTCCCTTTAGGCGCCTACCAAAACCGTATTTAATTCAATAAAATTCTGAAAGACTACAACATGCCATAGAGACAAATAATTTCCTTATTTTCCCATCGTTAACGCGCATCTGAAGGTTTGTATGGCTGGTTATATTTAGGGTACGACTTTTTCGGGTTTAACCCGATTTTTCCTCACTGATTACGATGTAGTCATTTCGCGTTAAACCTGGTAAAACCCGAAATTTAAATTTAAAAATGTAAATATAAATCTAATACAAACAGTTTATTTTTATCAATTTTACTGTGTGAAACCACAAGCAATTAAAATTGTCTCAAAGGAAATGAAATGATTTATTACCTACGTTATATATTTAAAATAATTTGTATTCAAATTGTATTTTGAGGTAGTTATTTTACAGTTTTTCTAATTGTGTCCGACAGTTTCTCAAATTGGGGAGACAAGCATTTGTTAGGCTGAGTAATTAAGATGGTTGAAAGGTCGTAGATAATAGAAAGGAGAATAAAGCCGCATCCGAAATGTGTACTTCAAGATAGCATGCTTAGCCGGAAGCATGCTAGAACGTGACGCAATGATGACGTAGAAAATAGTCTGCATAGAGATCAGGCTACTGACTTCAGATTCGGACGCTCTTGACGATAGTGGCGACATGAACGGCCGTTAAATGTATCAGGTGATGAGTGAGTTTGTCAGCGTAATGGGGGAGCTTGAGATTGTGATGCTTGGGTTTAATGGTTGCAATATGCAACTTTCTAGAATATTAGCTATAATGGAGGTATGGAGGCGTTAAAATAGGAATCGGATAATTATAGAATGAAAATTCTGATAAACTTTTAAGTGCGCGTACTCATAATTATTCTTTTAATATTTTGCGGAAAGAAAATGTGATCGATTATGTATTAAATGATTTAAATTTTTTTATATATTATCAATTATAGTTTAAATTTTGCTGAATATTTTTGTAGCAAATTCGAGGCATGTAACAGAAGACTAAGAACTTTTCTGCTAAAATTCGTTCGATGTCCACATCTGAATTTTAGAAAGCATTTTCGGTAAAGATAGTGGTTTTATTGGATTTTAATGTCTATAAGGATTTTGTTTAAGACTAATGTTATCGTTACAGAATAGCTAGGAGTAGTTTTGCTGAACTGCGCCAAATATTATATAAATAACGAAGAACACTTTCCTTGGCTATATATTTTGTGATTGTATTGTTTCAAATATTTTATTTCACGCTATGGATTAAAATATACATAATTTACGTTGTCCAACAGTACTTATTCGTACGCTGCCTTGGCCATGTTTGGTTTTTCGGTGAATTTTCTATCTGCTTCAATTCTCTTCGAAATGAATTTAGTTGTTAGATCATCCGTCCCCGAAGAATAAATAAGTAGCTATTCATTTATTATATTTAAGTATTTCATAGTTAAAGATTCGCGAGATAAACGTGGTAGTATTTTAGTACTAAGCTGTGACACGAAATTTATCAATTTATTTATAATAAATGTAACGCTTTCTAAGGTAATTTTGGTTCTTTAATTTCAACTTACAACTTCACAATTTAATAGATATCACATTTAAAAAAAGATGCTCAACGATCATACTTTTTTATTTAAAAGATCCCTTTACCTCCTTCACTGCTCAAGTTCACTTACTATCGGCGACCCGAGTTTGCTGCTAAATATCTCAAAAAGGGCTTCGTAGATTTTAGCAGGAGGCATATCGGAGTGTATCATTCTGCGTTGAATGAGGGTAGATTTTTTAAAGTAGACGATTTTGGGATGAGAATTAGTATTACTTGTGAAAGATATCAAATTTATGTTTATTTATTTATAATATTTTTTCCAATTTATGAAACCGTGTTATCCAACTATAAGACTGTGAGGCATGCGGCACACACTGTTAACTTCGTCTTGGGCTCTTTATTACGAATCCATTAATTTTATAAGCCTGAAATGAACGGAATATTTTTTTGTGATTTTTATATTTGTTGAATGCTAGCGAGGGAGAGTAGAAGACTGCACTTACTCTGGCTACGGTCTTAAGACTTTCGCTTCCGACTTGGATCTTGCATGCTACCATTTTGTGCAGACTTGGGGTGTTTTCGGGAAAGGTGATAGTTTTCTACCTACAAGACCAAGACGCGGCTTAAGACGTACTGAGAGTGTCGCTTCGGGTGGGCATCTCGCAAACCACTATCCCTAGACGTCCCCTGTGAGGGGGCTACATCCATTTTTGATAATATGTAGATAATATGTATTTGTTTTGATTTTGATTAGATTCGTGCAATGTTTCATGAGCTTTAGAGAGCGAGTAGTGAGTGCTCTGGTGGGTGAGTGCGAATAAATGTTATCTTCCTCGAACATTGAAAATTTCTACAATAATTTCTGCGCGAAATCGGGGACATAGAACCAGCAAATATGGAGTGAATACTATGTTATATTCTTGTTTCTTGTCTAGTTTGTTGTTTGTTTGTTTGTTGTTTCTCCTCACTAAAAGAAAAACTATATAAAGTGGCAGTGCAGTGTTAATTGTCAGATGGTGAAGAGGTTATTTTTTCAATACATTTCGAGAAATCTAAGTTTTGTAGAATTTCATGTTATATTTTTGTTTATTGTCTTGTTTGTTCTTATAAACTTTCTCCTGACGAGAATAGAAGATGTCCAAATCAGGACTAATACAGGTTGGTTTCCCAAAGATGACGTACCGAATTGATTATTTATATTGACAGGAAACATTTCAGGATGGGTTAGACATTCAAAAGAATTCTAATACCATAATTAGCATCAATGAAATAGAAAAATTGGAAAACAATTTAATAGAGCAATACTAGGTTTAAAGTACTAAAAACAATGTCAACATCTCTTTAGGACATTATATTTTGCATGTATTTTTTAAGTAAATGTTACAATTTATACGGTAATATGTATGGATTAAGCGACCATTGATGAAGGGTAGTCGAGTGGAAAAGAAAATAACCCCGTTGTTCACTCCTCTACGCTCAAGCCTAGTTCGGTAATAATCTTCTCAAAGGCAACAATCCGATGCGATTTAAAACGCAAAAACGTTGTTTTATTAGAAATTCAAGAAAATATAATAAATTATAAAATTTTTGTTGTAAGAATTTGAATATACATTCTTTTCCCCATAGAAGAGTATATACCTCCTTCCGATCTCACAATTTCAAGATATTTTAAGGTATATAAACATCTCCACACGACGGATTTGAGATTTCCTATGTGAAAAATAGGAGAAAAACGTTCCTGGAATCGAACCCGAGACTAAAATATTCGCCAAATAAAATAGAACTCGGAGGCGGGTCCTGGCAGCACGAGCATCATACCACGTTTCATAAAAATCGGTTCATTGGTGTAAAAATTGTTAGTAGGGACACACACACTCACTCACTCTCACGCACGCACGCACGCACACACTTCAGTCGTCGAACCGATCGGTCGTACTCTTACGCTCTCCGTGTTTGACTGTGGTTTAGTGTGGTTTTCTTCGGAATTTTCCGGATCGTTGTGGTGTATAAGGTCCATCTTGTTGTTATTATTGTTTTTGTTAATTTTGCAGTTGTTATGACAGTTATTTCTCTTTCTTTTGTCGGTTTTTATAAAATTCGCCCTGCGAGTCGTTTGGGCGATCGTGTTTTGTCTTTCACCGACCGCTTCCCTTTGGCCTCCCGGGCAGCGAGGCTGTTATCGCCCGTGCTGTTCCCCAGAGCACCGTCGGTTTGGAGATTCTCCAACCATGAGCTTTTCGGTGGGGGAGAGGCCTCGCCGCCTCTCCTCCCCGGGATCCACCTCCTCCGTATTCGGATCGGGGGGAGCATTAAGGCGTTCCTATTCGGATCTATTTGCTGCTGCGCCGCGGGCGCGCTCAACATCCTTCTCTACTCACCGTGATTGTGCATCGACTCCTTGTTCATCTACAATATCTCGTTTTCGCCGATCTTCAGAATCAGTTGTTATACTCAGCCGCAAAAATGGGAGACTCACGGTGGAATCATCTGAGCCTTCAAGAATTTTCCCCGATTGTGATCCTATATCTAGCTCCTTCCTTAATCGCGCCCCTGCTAATCATTTCCCTCAGGCGACTATATCCCCTACCTCCTCCAATGCCCCAACCGCTGGACTTCCCCTCCCGCTTGCCTCTCCTGGCAGAGAAGGACCTTCCCCTTCCACTGACCCCGCACCGGGGACCTTATCTATCTCCCATCTTCCTTCACCTTTCACCTCGGCTCAGACCAACCCACCCTCATTTCTTATTCTGAACCCTCCCGTGAACCCTCCTACCACTCCCAAGGCAACGGGAGACCGAATGGAAGAACCCCCTTCCCCAGCTCCCCCAACTGCTGCATCGCCCAGCTATGCCCGCATTGCCGGAGGAAGAGCAGGCGGTGGCCCCGGACTGAGCGACTCCGACTCCACGAAGAATACTTTCACATTCATCACGAAACCGGTGATGCCAACGTCCAGTGGGCCAACAAAGAAGACAGGTGTCATTTTACAGGCACTCCCGAACACTTCTATCCACGACTATGTTTTCGCGGTAGCGGATGCTCTTGGTGGAGGAGACGCCATCACCCATGCCACCAGACTATCCAACTACCGAATATGTATATACCTTAAAACAGAGGAACTATCCAGGCACGGGGGAGTGACAGTCAATGACTCTTACGTCACTGCGAGGAGGATGACAAATAAAGTCACTCGACTCGTCATGTCCAATATACCGCCCGAGTTCCCTGACTTAGACCTTCTGGAACTTCTGAGTCAGGCGATGAGGGTCGTCAGCCCGATCCAGAATCTATCTCTGGGCATCAAGCGTGAGGGATTTAGTCATATAGGCACCTGGAGGAGGCAAGTCTATGTGGTTCGGCGGGAAGGTCTTGGGATTCCTGACTCCGTCGTAGTAGATTTCGCCAATACCCCACATAGATTATACCTCTATTTTGACGATTCCAAATGTTTCAAGTGCAATCAGGAGGGGCACTACTCGAAAAACTGCCCATCGATAAACAAGGTACCTCTGGACCCCGAACCTCCTACCTCCTCTCCAGACCTTCCGCTCTCAAGCCCTCCTCCCTCCCGCGCCTTCCTCCTTCTCCTCCTCACCTTGCGCCCACGCCTGCCAGGCCAACAGTCCCCCGCCCCTACAGGCCAATAATGACCACGGAAGAACCTCCTTCCCCTCCGAGCCTAATCCCTCACCCCTAGTTCCGCTGACTATTTTCCCCTCCCCCTCGACCTCCGCTTCCGCCTCGTCCGTCGTTCTCTCAGAGATGGATATCGCACCTACTCAAGGGACGTCCGCGGTGCCCGCCCCCTCAGGCAGGCCCATTTCGAAAAGGAAGACTGAAGAGTCCGCCGAAAAGTCCCCGCCCCGTAGGAAGCGCACTCCGGATCTTACGAAAGACAAAGAGGGCTTACTGCAAATTCGCGCGATATGCGATGAGAAGCCCTCTCTCATAGCGGTGCCAACGGACACACTCCTGTGGTTCCTGAGAGATGTCAAGGGCAATAACGACCCGCTGAGCTTGGTCAGGAAGTCGTTTGACGATCTCTCTACGCTCAAGACTGCCTTACTCGCTCTGGGCGCCGAGAAAAGCCTCTAACATGCGGCCATTAGAATGCGCATTCAGAGACTGACCAGGACTCTTGAACGACAGGAGGTCTAACCCCCCTCCTCGGCACTTGTCATCTCTCACACCATTTTAACGCGTCCCACCTTCCCTTTGTTTATCTGTCTTTCCATTCTCCTACTCATTATCTCCCTGTCTCTCTCTCTCTCTATATCTTTCCTTCTCTCTCTCCCCCTCTTGCTACCTTTTATCTATTTTATTTTATTTATTTAGCTATTTATCTATTCATTCATCTGTTGATCAGACCCACAAATCCAAATGGCGAGTGGAAATCAAACACTGACTTTCATGAGCCTGAACGTCTGCTCCATTCGCAGTGCGGCTAAATGGGTTCAACTCACGACCTTCTTAAGACGCTGGTTTCCGGACGTTCTTCTTCTGCAGGAAACCAACACAGATGATGCTACCCTTCTTACCCTGCCGCAATACACCACGTACTTCAACGAGCCTAGAACGCCCAGAACTGGCAAGGCCATTTTTATTAAAAGTTCGCTTAACTTACGGGTCACCCGCAGCGACATCATTTTCAGGGGGCACGTTCAGGCGATGGAGCTGTCAACGGAGGACCAAGCTCACACGCCCCTAAAAGTGGTCTGTTTTTACGATCCCTAAGACGAAGCGACGGCAGTCGATGCCACGGAAGCGCTAGGGGCTACTTTGTCGGACCACCTTTCCACCGGAAGCAACACGACTCTGGTGCTTACGGGAGACTTTAACGTCACATTGTCTCCAAAAAAAGACAGATCATCCGGAGTGGAGCGCCACCCGAGATTCGCCTCTGCCCTGGCTGCACTGATCCAGCAGCACCGGCTTGTGGACGTATGGTCAGACGTGCACCCCCATGAGCCTGGACACACCTTCCTCGGGCACACCAAGGGCGACTCGAGTGCGAGGCTCGACCGGTTTTATCTTTCGACTGGGAAGTTAGGGGGGCTAAGGAGCATGCGTACGCTAAAATCCTTTTCGGACCACAAAGCGGTCGCGCTATGCCTCACGGTAGCGCACGAGGATCCGCGCTCCGCTTCCTCCTTTTGGCGATTCGATAATGACCTGTTGAAGTCGGAGGAATACATCGGCCACGCAAAGGAGGTCATCGAAGCAGATCTTGAGGACCATTGGGAGGACCCTACCTTACGGTGGGAATCACTGAAGGCCGAGCTGAAGGAACACGCCATAACATACCGCAAGATTTTAAGATCGCTATGTTCCACCGAGGTGGGGAAAGAATGGTACAAGCGAGAGGGGGAGAAAATGCTTACGCGGATGGGATGGGAAAGGTTAGTAGCGAACGACGCACCTGTCACAGACCATCTGGTGCGATGGGCAGCAAGATGCCGGCCGTGACAGCTACAGGAGATAGACACGGGAGGAACCATCTCGAAGGATCCTGCCGAAATAAGCGCCTTCGTCGCAAACTATTTCGAAAATATCTACGGTGACTGTGAGGTCGATGAGCCCTCCTCCGCAGGTGATTTTGGGCACACGTCTCGGTTGCCGGAAGTCGAAAATAGGTACCTCGACTCACCTATCGATGGCGCAGAATATTCATTAGCCCTGGAAAGCCTGAATAAAAACAAATCGCCAGGGATCGACGGACTCACGACAGAGTTTTATCAGGCTTTCTGGAGGCAGTTAAATGGACCTTTCTGCGAGATGGCGGAGAGGAGCTTCTCGAGAGGGCGGTTGCCGCTGTCGACAACCACGGCGGTAATCGCCCTGATCGACAAGGGAGGTGACCCCAGCGAGATGGAGAATTGGAGACCTATCTCTCTCATGAACACTGACTACAAGATACTGGCAAAGGCGCTTTCTGCTAGGCTCGCATCGGTAATGGCCTCCGTTGTATCCCCGGAGCAATGCTACTGCGTTCCGGGGAGGACGATATTCGACAGCATTGCGCTGATCAGGGATGTCGTCCGCGTCCAAAACGACGACACCGCCCGAACAGCGTTACTAGCGTTGGATCAGAACAAAGCCTTCGACAGAGTCAGGCACGAGTATCTCTTCTCAGCAATGGAGAACATGGGCTTTGGGCCCACACTCATCGATCTAGTGCGAGCTCTATACGGCGGATCCAGATGCACCGTCAGGGCAGCCAACAGGCTAACCAGACCCATCCCGTTTTTGACGGGAATTCGGCAGGGCTGTCCTCTACTCGGACAGCTCTATTCTTTATCTTTGGAACCATTAGTGTCCCTCCTGAAAAAGAACGTCCGTGGAATTCCTCTCCCCCCGCCCGCGGAGCGCGCGCTCGTCGTGAGCGCGTACGCTGATGACGTGTGCGTCTTCCTCGGGGAAGAGGAGGACTTCGCTCGACTTTCCGCGTCCTTTGCTACGTACGTGCGCTTGTCCGGCGCGTCACTCAACAAGCAGAAGAGCAAGGGGCTGTGGATGGGAGGTTGAAAAGACCGGCAAGACACACCATTGGGGTTTCAATGGTCGAATGGTGGTTTAAAATGCTTGGGGGTGTGGCTCCACAACGATCCGCATCGGGAGAGTGCCCTCAACACCAAGGAACTTCAACGCAATATGACAGACGGCATTAACAAATGGAAGCCGAGGCTCTCCCCCATGTCGCTGAGAGGACGGGTGTTGGCCGCGAACCGGTTCGTAGCTCCACGGATGTGGCACATTTTTCACTCTCACATGCCCTCTTACTCCCTCCTGCAGAGGCTCCAAAGTACTCTCGTGGACTTTGTGTGGAACGAGGGCAGACACTGGACGGACGCAGCCGCGCTGTCGACGCCGATAGCGGAGGGTGGCCTGGGCCTCGTAGATGTGTCCGTCAAAGTCCTTGCCTTTCGCTTCCTATTTGTGCAGTGACTCCTTTACGGTCCGCCATGTAGTCCCTGGAGGATACTCTCGGCCCACCGTCTTTTGCCTTATCGAAGGCAAGGCGAGGTGTTCGGCATTTTCTGTGACCAACAACCACACAGGAATCATGCAGCTATCGGAGCCTTTCACAATTCAGTGGTTCGAGCATAGAAGGTCCTCAGACCCAGGATGATTTCTCCCGGCGACGACGACCAAAGGTCTTTTCCAACTGGCTGGCCCCCGCCAACACCAATGCCGGACTTCCTCATCACGAGTCCGAAATCAGGCGACGTGTTACTCCTGCCACTAGCGAAAAGGCGCGTCTACACGGAGCACATGTATGCGTTGAAAGGAAGAAAGTGGCCCTATACAGGAGCGCTCACGGGTGGTGAAATTAATTGGTTGGAGATCCGAGATCCCCCAACGTTCGGCTCCGATGCAGACGTAGCATGGAGGTTTGCCCACGGGGGACTGGCGGACACACTGTTCCTCAACATAGCCAGTTTATGAACGGGCACAGGATGCCCTTGGTGCCCTGACACAGATGGGGACTCGTGGCATCTCGTGTTTGACTGCACAAAAGCCACCGAACTTTGGCGACGAATCGCGAGTCTGATAAAGCGTCTTACCGGGCGAACCACGATCACCACCACCACCACCTTTACGGCGGCATCGACGCTCGAAAGGGGGAGATTCGGACAGGCATCCAACTAACGCGCACGCACACACACACACACACACGCGCGCGCGCGCACGCACGCGCGCACGCGCACACACACACAGACACACACACACACAGACACACATACATAGAGACACACAGACACACACACACACACTTTGGACGTCGACCCGATCGGACGCTTGTCTCCGCTCTCTGTGTTTGACTCCCGTTTACTGTGTGTTTTTCTGCGGATTTTCATCCGGTTTTTGGGTGGTGAGGTACTGTTATTGGTTGTTGTTATTGTTGCAAAGTTTCTTGTTGTTGCTATTGTTGTTACTCATGTTATTGCTGTTTTGTTGTTTCTCTCGCTCTGCGAGTTCGTTGGGGCGATCGTCCTTTGTTATTCTCCGTCCGATCGCTAGCTACCTGCCGGGCGGTGAGAGGGTTTCCGCCTGGTCATCCTTCCCTTCGGCGGCGTTGGGTGGTCGCCCGACGATGAGCGAGTGGGTGTGGGGGTGGCCCCGCCACCTCTCCTCCGCAGGTGTCGGTTCCCTCCCCGCCTTCGGGCCGGCGCCGGGATTCCGGCGCTCTTATTCTGATTTGCTTTCGTCGCCGATCGCGCGCGATTCACCGCTTCCTAGCCTGATCGACCGATCGCCGCTCCCTTCATACCTCCACCGCTCTCACGACTCTGTTTTCGTCATCAAACGCCGGAATGGCCACCTCACTGTTAACTCGCTGGAAAGTTCCAGTGCATCTCCTGTTCGTGATCTCCAGACGAGATCGCGCTCTCCTATCGAGGCTGCGCCTTCCGGCTCACGAGCTCTTCGATCTTCGCCCGCGCCTTTACAGTGCTCTCCTTCATCTTGCGACCGTGCCTCGGGCTCTCTCCTTACGCCTGCCTCTCCCCCACACGGGGATGGACCCATCCTATCCTCCGGCCACTCGCCTTCTTCCCTCACCTTCCCCGCCGCCGCAGACGCGGCCCTCCTCGTTGTCCCCCACTCCGAGCCCGCCCTTGAACCCTCCTACCGCCCCTGCCATGCAAGTCAGCTACGCGCGTGCCGCGGGAGGAGCCGGGATCGCCGACTCCACGCCGTCAAATGCCACCCCTAAAATCGTCCTCGTATTCAGCAGGAGGAAGGTGACGCCCTTATCGTCTGGCACTACCAAGGAGAAGGCAATCATCTTTCCCGCGCTGCCGAACACGCCCATCACTGAATACATCTTCGCGACCGGGGATATCTTAGGCGGTGGCGCCTTCATCACCCACGGGACGCGCCTCTCCAACAACCGGATCTGCATCTACTTAGACACCGAGGGGCGGGTCGAGAGCTTCATGCTCGAGCATGGGGGTATCTCCCTCAACGGGCGATATGTCCCCGCCAGGCGAATGACCACGAAGGTTGAGAGGTTGGTCATCTCCAACATACCGCCGGAGTTCCCTAACGGCGATCTCATCGATATTTTCAGCGAGGCAATGCGGGTGGTGAGCCTGGTCCAACACCTCACGCTTGGAATTCGGCGAGAAGGGTACGGCCACATCGGGGGCTGGAGAAGGGCAGTGCACGTCGTCAGACGAGAAGGCGTTTCCATCCCCGACTCGGTCGTCGTGGAAA
The DNA here is from genome assembly GCA_028673005.1 of Tanypteryx hageni. NCBI lineage: Eukaryota > Metazoa > Arthropoda > Insecta > Odonata > Petaluridae > Tanypteryx > Tanypteryx hageni. The sequence continues at coordinate 263,953,658 of CM054112.1, forward strand.
TCGCCAACCTCCCCCATCGCATCTACCTGCAATTTGATGACGCGAAGTGTTTCAAATGCCGGGAAGAGGGGCACATCTCTAAGGACTGCCCGCACTCGGCAGCAGCTGCGAGGACGACGAAAGATAAGGTCGAGTGCACCCCACATCCTCCGCCCCTACCTGCCTGCGCCCTCTTACCCACCCCTTCTCCTCTGGTCACCCCTACCCCCTCCCCTGCCATCCACCCCCTTCCCTCCCCCAAACCCTCGGCGTCCGAACCCGAACCCGAACCCAGTCCTGCCTCTTCCCCTCCCACTTCCGACGCCGCCCATTTCTTTTCCCCATCCAACCCCGCCCCTACTCTTTAACAAACTCTAGCAGGAGGGAATGCGAGCGCCCCATCCCACTCGACCTCTGCCTCCGCTCACGGCCCACCTGTTCTTCCCGTCCCACCTCGGACGTCGCCATTTCCGCGACAGACGCCGCGTCGGGCGAGGCGACTATTGCCGCCCCCACCGTCGCCAGCAGATCCACGTCCAAGCGGAAAATCGCCGGAAGCGCCAAGAGGCGATCCCCTCAACGGAAGCGCGCCTCCGAAGCGTCGAAACCCGACGAGGGAATGCAACAAATCGCCGAGATTTGTGGGCCCTCCTTCGTCAAGGTGCCTCTCGAGTCGTTAACGCACTTTCTGCAAGACGCCAAGGGCCACAATGACCCTGTGTGTCTCGCCTCCTCTCATTTTAGCGACGTCGCTCCACTCCGTGACACGCTAGAATTCCTGAGTTCAGAGAAGGCGCTCAAAAAGGGCGCGCTAAAAATGCGAGTCAAAAGGCACGTTAAAGCCTTAGACCGGCAGGATCCGTAACCCCATCGCCGACTTTTATCTTTTTACCCTTCTCTCTTTCTATATATATATATATATATATATATATATATATATATGTGTGTGGGAGTGTGACGAGTGTGACAGAAAAGTGAGAGTATGAGAGAGAGTGTGTTGGAATATATGTGTGTGTGTGTGAGAGGGAGAGAGAAAGAGAGAGGGAAAAAGGGAGGGTCTTGGGCAATGGCCTTGCCACGGAGCGAGGGTATGGAGGAGAGGGAAAGAACGCTCGGTGGAAGAGCCCACGGGGGTTTGGGGGTATAGTCGAGACTTCCGAGGCGGACCGTGAAGTGTAAGGACGTAATGTAGTGACGACCTTAATTATTATTAAAGTTTGTTTTTTACGCCATTGAGTGGTGTTATTGTGTGCTTGTCCCTGTTGTTACCCAAATTCCCACAAAATTGGGGGCTCGTCCGGGATGCGGGTCTGCAGAGGATATGTTAAGGAAGCTTAAAAGAAGAGAGTGAGTGCGCGTGGGGAATCCGCGCGAGAGCACTTATCTGAAGGAGGTTTCGTGAGGAGACGCCACACGAACTTCACCTAAGGAAGGAAGTTGTGTGTGGAGACGCCACACATAATTTAACTAAGAAGCCGCTGCGTGTTGAGAGATTCGTGTGGAGACGCCGCACGAAAGCACACAGCGAATAGGTTTTGCGCGGCAAGAGGCTGTGCGAGAGGAAGCGATGCTTCGAGAGAGGGGAAGGAAGGACCCCTTCTCAACAGCGCGCCACGACGGTGCAAGGGAGAGGGAACACGGGCCCAAGCGGAAGACGGCGAAGGAGTAGGAGCGTTCCGAGGCCGCCGCTAAGGGTGCAGACGCAGAGAAGCGTGAGGTTGACGGTGCAGCGGCAAATTCTAGAGAGGTCGGCACGCAGGACGACGACATTAACCGAGGACGACACGGGTAAGACATCCACTACAATGGCAAACAGCGACGAGAATTCGCGAGGCACGGAGCTGACGACGCCGGCAGAGGATGGCGAAGTATTACGTCGACGTGCGGAGGAGCTGGCGGAGCTAGAGGCCCGTCTGAATGAAAGAAGAGTTGCCTTGGAAGAGGAAGAAAAATATCAGCAGCAGCGGTACGAGCGGATGCGGCAACAGCTGGCGGAGGACTTACATTCGCGGTCTGCAGAGCAGCCAGCAACGCCCGCGCTACCGACGGCACCCTCCGTCGAGCGACTGTTGCGTCAGCAGCACCAGCCGGCCCCAGTGAGCGAGGTCGACCGGCTGAAGCAGCAGCTAGAGGAGACTGAACGGGCGATGCAACGAGGCGATGCAACGAGAGTTACAGCTCGCGCGCGCCCCGGGAATTGGGATTGGTGTACCAGCAACGGTAGAAAGGATTTCCCTGAGGGATGCAGCGGACACCTTGCCAAGGTTCAACGGGAGTGATCCGGCGTATCCAGTTAAGCCGTGGCTGGATTCTATCATCGAAAGCGCTCTGATATACGGGTGGACGCAGCTGGAGACGTTCGTCGCAGCGAAGAAGTCGCTGGACGGATAAGCCAAGACGTGGCTCACCGCTCAACGAGACATCGTCTCCTGGAGTGCTCTCAGCCATGCCATCGAGGCGGAGTTTGGCCAAAAGACGTCAGCAGCTCGGATACATGCACTCTTAATGAAAAAGAAGAGGAAGAAGAATGAACCTGTCCAGCAGTACATCCAGGAGATGAGCCTCGGACGTCAGGGAGGCGTAGATGATAGTGATGTCATCGACTACATCGTCGACGGCATCCTCGAGGACGCTCAGGCCCGAATGTTCCTGAGGAATTCCAGGACTTTCGAAGTGCTTCAGTAGAGACTTGACGGTTGCCTCAGAGACTTGAGGTTGCAGAAGGATTTAGGTGAGCATCGAGGCTCGCAGCAGAAGTCAGCGGGAGCGGAACAGTCGTCGTCGTCGTCGAAGAGTAAGAAGGACGACAGGAAGAGAAGCAACAACTGCTTCAACTGCGGAGGAGAGGGGCACTTAGGACTAAACTGTCCTGACAGGGGGAAGGGCGTCAATTGCTTCAAATGTCAGAAGTTCGGGCACAAATCGCCAGAGTGCGGAGAGAGGAGCGAGATAGAGCATCTACCTCAAAGGATGAATCACCAACAGTCAGGCTCAACGAGTGCAGCGGCAACCGGAGCAGGAAACGTGTCTGGATCGGGGGAGTCGAGTCCGAGTGCCTGCTGGACAGTGGAGACGACTGCAACGTAATGCGAGAGGACCTCTTCCAGGAGATAACTGCCAGGGGAGCTTACAAAATGAACCTTGAGGAGGGAGGTAAGCAGCTACGCGGGTTTGGCGGCAGCGCAGTCATGATGGGACGTGTTGTGCTGTCAACGAAGCTGGACGACGTGACAGTGCCGTTGGTGTATTGTGTCGCTCCGATGCAAGCCATGGACACCAAGGTGCTGATCGGGGACCCGCTGTTAGACGTGGTCGAGGTGCGACTGCGAAAGCTGGGGCCCATCATCGGGCCCATTCCCGGAGAAGAGTACGTCCGGATGATCGTCGCCGAGGAGGAGACCAGGGACGCCATCGAGAAGGTGCCAGAGGGTTACAAGGAGGAAGTAAGGGCTATGGTCGGCGGATATCAACCCACCGGACGAGACGAGGTGCCAGTGGAAATGAAAATTATCCTGAAGGACGAGACGCCTATCTTCAGGAATCCACGGCGCCTGGCCCCGAAACAGAGAGAAGAAGTCGTCGAGCAGATAGACAACTGGCTGGAGGAGGGCATCATCGTCCAGTGGTCGTCGCGCGGAAGAGTGATGGAAGGGTACGTGCCTGCGTGGACTATAAGCCGTTAAACAAGGTAACGGTAGGAGAGCACTATCCGTTGCCCCTCATCGAGGATCTATTGGACCGGCTGGCTGAAGCGAAGGTGTACTCGACGTTGGACTTAAGAAATGGATTTTTCCATGTGAGGGTCGCGGACGGGAGCCAGAAGTACACGTCTTTCGTCACGCCCTCCGGACAGTTCGAGTTCAAGAGGGTTCCATTTGGGCTTTGCAACTCATCAGCTGTGTTCCAGAGGTATATTGCCTATGTCTTCAGGGATCTAGTGAAGGAGGATGTAGCTCTGTTGTACCTTGACGACGTTCTGGTACCGGCAGTGAACCACGGAGAAGCCCTGGAGCGCTTGAGCAGGGCTCTTGAGGTAGCAGCGAGATACAGGCTACAGATCAACGGGAAGAAGTGCCGGCTGATGGCGACGAAGATCGAGTTCCTTGGCTATGTTGTCGAGAAAGGCAGCATCAAGCCATCACCGAGGAAAACAGCTGATCTGCTGGATTTTCCTGACCCGAAGACGACGAAGCAGGTTCAACGGTTCCTGGGCCTAGCCGGTTATTTCCGGAAGTTCATTAAAGGCTACGCGAAGATCGCCAAGCCACTCAGCGACTTACTCAGAATGGACGTTCACTTTTATTTCTCGGAAACCGAGAGACGGGCCTTTCAGGAGTTGAAGAGAGCGCTAGTGGAGGCACCAGTGCTGCGCCTGTATCATCAGAGACGAAAGACGGAGCTCACCGACGCTTCGCAAGATGGATTTGGTGCAATCCTACTGCAGAGAGATCTTGAGGACCGGCAGCTCCACCCGGTCTATCAACGCAGAGCAATAATAAGATATAATCTAGTATCTCCTGAAACATTGAACCAACTAAAACACGAAATAGGCCAAGAATTAGAAGCAGATATGGGAGTTATATTAACCAATATGCCTATAAATAATGACAAACCTACAAATTTACCAAATGAAACAGAATGCAATTTAAATATTATAACAAAAGAAAGTCCAACATCAAATGGTAAGAATTTAATTAATGAAAACATTGCAATACAAAATAGTGGCAAACCTAAAAATAGTAATAGATTAACTAATGAAATCTCTACCCCTGATAGTAACAACCATAATACTGAAGTAAATGCCGATGCTGACTTGATTGAAAATGTAAGAGAAACTTTCAACATTACACTTATAGAATACACAGGTACAGACCCCACAAAAAGAGCTTACATACCAAAACAACACACTTCAGTAAAACTATCTAAAATAATTCTCATATTAAATGAGGTAATAATGCCTGAACACATAGAATATATAGAAACATTTGAAGAAATCCACACATTAATATACTGTGCTGCACTCACTGCGGCTAAATGCAATGGCTCAAAAATTGTTAAACAAAATGACTGTGATAAATCAGACAGAAAACAAGTACCATACATCCCAAATTGGAAAAAGAGACTGTTAAACAAAATAGAAAGTATAAGAGTTGAAATTGCACGTCTAATAGAATATTCAAAAGGTAACCTTAGCAAAAAATTAGAAGGTAAAGCTAAAATGGTAGTTAAAAAATATTAAATGCACACGAAACATGACAACCCGAACGAACACATGATAGAATTCATAGATACTCTCAAACAAAAACTTGCGGCATACAAAGCTAGACTAAACAGATATAACAAGTGCACTAGATGCAAACAGCAGAACACACAATTTAAAAATAATAAGAGAGGGTTTTATAGAGTGTTAAAATCAACTGGTGACAAACAGTCACAAAGCAATCAACTGCCAACGAAAGATGCCATAGAAGATTTTTGGTCTCAAATATGGTCAAATACTGAAATACACAACGCTGAAGCACATTGGATACAGACAGAAATAGAACAATTTCATAACATTCATAGTATGCCGGCCCCCGACATATCACTAGATCTATTGCAAACCATCATCCGGAAGACACATAACTGGAAATGCACTGGCAGTGACAACATTCACAACTACTGGTACAAAAGATTTACATGCACACACACACATTTACTAACCCAAATAAATAAATTCATTGATGACCCCGACCAAGTACCTAGATTTTTAATGGAAGGCAAAACATATCTTCTCCCAAAAAGTAAGAATAATAATGACCCATCTAACTACCGTCCTATAACCGGCTTACAAACCATTTATAAAATTATTACATCATGTATAACACATCTAATTAACTCTCACTTAGACAATGAAAACATTCTCACTGAAGAACAAAAAGGCTGTCGCAAAGGCATGAAAGGCTGTAAAGAACAATTGATAATTGACTCAATAATACTCAAGCAAGCACAAAGACACAAGAAAAATCTCTCATGCTGCTACATAGATTATCGCAAGGCCTTTGATTCAGTCCCCCACTCTTGGTTAATAAAAGTATTAAAAACATACAGAATAAACCCGATTTTAGTTAATTTCCTGGAGAAAGCCATGCGACAATGGCACACAATAGTTAATCTTATTGATAACAAAACAAATGTTTATACAAAGGAAATAAAAATAAACAGAGGTATATTTCAGGGTGGTTTCAGTATGGTTTTGTCTTGCTTTAAATCCACTCTCAAATATGTTAAACAGAACGAACACGGGATATTTAATAAAAAATAATCAGTGAAAACATATAATATCACACCTACTGTACATGGATGATTTAAAACTTTATGCATCAACACATCCAAATTTAGTGAATTAATAAAACTAGTAGAGAAATTTTCGACAGATATTAAATTCGAATTTGGACTGAATAAATGTAGAACGCTAAACATAAAAAAAGGAAGAATAGAACCCTTAGGATTCGAAACAGAAAATCAGGGAATAATAGAACCTATGGATGAGTTAGAAATGTACAAGTATTTAGGATACGAACAGTCAAAGAAAATAAACCATACTGATATTAAGAAAAATCTGACAATAGAATTTACCAATAGACTTAAAAAGATACTCCACACAGAATTAAATAGTAAAAATATGACAAATGCTATTAATACTTTTGCCATTACGGTTTTAACATATTCATTCGGTATAATAACTTGGACAGACACAGATATAGAAAACTTACAACGAAAAATAAGAACCGAATTGACAAAGTGCAGAAAGCACCACCCGTACTCAAATATTTACAGATTGACACTACCACGCACAGAAGGAGGCAGAGGTATAATAGACATAAAAAACTTACATAATAACCAAATGAAACTGCTAAGGAAATATTTTCATGGGCGTCAAGATTCCCCTCTTCACATAAATATTTGTAAATCAGATAATAAATATACACCTTTGAATCTAACTGATACAGTAACAAAAGGTCATGAAGAACCCCAAACAATAGCAGAGAAAATTGATAGGTGGAAACGCATGACCCTTCACGGGAGACACCCCCAAGATTTGAGCCGATCTGATGTCGACAAAGAAGCGTCGAACACCTGGCTTAAACACGGAGATCTCTTCTCAGAAACAGAGGGATTCATGCTAGCCATACAAGATCAAGTGATAAATACAAAGAACTACCAAAAGTACATAATAAAGAATAGACAAATTCAAGATGACAGATGCCGAAAATGTAGAGAACACCCGGAAACTATACAGCATATTACAGGAGCATGCATCAGACTAACACAGACTGACTACTTACACCGTCACAATCAAGTCGCAAATATTATACATCAAAAACTGGCTCTAAAACATAAATTAATAGAAGACAACACGCCCTACTATAAATACAAACCTAAACCAGTTTTGGAATCTGATGCATTTAAGTTATATTATGACCGCTCAATAATCACGGACAAAACTATACACAGCAATAGACCGGACATAGTCTTGCAGGACAAGGTAGCCAAAACCACTTATCTAATAGCCATAGCTATCCCAAATACACACAATCTTCAGAAAACCATAGTAGAAAAGCACCACAAATATACAGAACTAAAAGAAGAAATTAAACGAATGTGGAACATGAATACTGTACACATTGTCCCAATAGTTTTATCGACCACAGGAATTATCCCTACAGACTTACACAACAGTATAAAAATAATAGATTTACCTAAATTGCAATATACCCTCCTACAGAAAGCTGTCATACTAAATACAACCAGAATAGTACGTCAATTTTTAAGTTCCGAGTAATGAGAGTGCTTGGCAAAGCCCGTACCTCATTGAAATAACCGGCTCAAAAGCTGTGAAATACAAAAGTAAATAATAATAATAATAATAAACACACACACACACAGACACACACACACAGAGACATACAGACACACACACACACAGAGAGACATACAGACACACACACACAGACACACACACACACACACACACACTCACACACACACACACACACACACACACTCACACACACACTCACACTCACACTCACAAACACACTCACACACACACTCACACACACACTCACACACACACTCACACACACTCACACACACACTCACACACACACTCACACACACACTCACACACACACTCACACACACACTCACACACACACTCACACACACACTCACACACACACTCACACACTCACACGTTATAAAATACTACAAGTGCATTTGAACGGAATATTAAATTATCACGCGTATTTGTGCGCCAAAAATAACGCGTATATGTGTTAGACTATACCAAATCCTAGTCTAACAATAGTTGTCGCTATGGCAAAACCCTCGTAATGAGTGATAAAAACTGCAAAAACACCAAAATTTACAATACAATCGATAAGCAAAATTCTTCTATAAAAATTAGAATCCTCATTCCTTTCCTCAGAGAATAGTACAAATGCCGCTCCGATATTACAATACAATACAATATCTTAATGTATAAGAAAAAATTACCCTGCACGATGGATTTCAGATTTCCCATGTAAATCAAATTGGAAGAGTAGTTCCTGAAATCGAACCCGGGACTTTCAATTTTCGCAACAAACGCTATCCTCGGGTGCTCGGCCCTTGTAGCAAGAGATTTCCACCATGTGTCATGAAAATCGCTCTATTGATTCAAAAGTTTATAAGGGAGGACGGACAGAGAGACAGACATAACGACGAAACTCTTAGCCTATTTCCATCTTGGAAAGTAGGCTAAAAAGAAGAACCGTTTCTTTTCCACGAATTGATTATTTGTGACATTTTATATAGACAAATTTTACAATTATGAATTCCTTATTTGTTTGCAAATTTTTTGAAGTCAGCTGTTGTGGCTAGCGTTACAATAAAAACATCTGTGGGATATTGGTCCACTGCCTTAATGCCTTGTTTTTCTGTGCAAACGTGGGGCGGGTGGAGAATATTTGATGCACAGCGCGGACTTCAAAACTATCCTGCTCAATGGCATCGACTATGTCGTCCGATTTATCATCATTGGGAAGACCTTTCAAGACAAAATTTTTGAAGTTTTTCTTGAGGAAGTTGATAGGTAAAAAAAGAATTTTTTTTTCAGTAATCAGAAACAGTTTTGCTTTTTAGTAAGATTTCGTTAGAGAAAAGTCACATAGCGGATGGCCTTACTACTAATTTGTCACTTATATCTCTTGAAAGTTGGAGCCAGTTTAGTGAAATTTGGAATTTTATTGAGGTGATTAAAGGGATGGGGTCGGGTTGAGGTGGTAGAGGTCGGGGTTCAGTGGGTATGGGGTCTTTGGAAGGGGGGTGGTGACTTGGAGTGGGGGTGGGATTCTTCGATGTCAGATGATTTGGATGCATCAGGAGCGGAGTTGGTGAATTGGAGTCAGAGTGAGATTCCTAGCTGTCAGAGAAGTCGAGCTCGGGATCTAGGAGTTTGAACCCGTTAGAGGTAGTGACTTCAGTCGGGTGTGGGGAGGTATTAAGCCTTGGGTGCTTGGAGGATACAGGTTTGGATTTTTGGGAGCTGGTTACCCTGGCTGCGCTATAATTAATAACTTTATTGGCTACAGGATTAACATTTACAATATTTACAGCATTTGAAACATTATTATTATTAGTAGTGTAGAGAGTGAAATTTGATTTTTGGGAACGGGCTGCTTTAGGTGAACTATGATTAGAAACATTACTTACAACAGTATTGGCATTTGTAACATTTGAATTATTCGTAAAGGTAGTTGGGGGTTGAGCACTTTCTACCGGGTAGGGGTGGGTGTTAATCACGGCAGATGTGTAGATATGAAGGACCAGGCCTGGTCCTGTAAGGGTCATCGTGACTGCAAGGTTGTTGGTTCGAAATGTCTGCAGGCACAGGCGAAAATGTGTGCTATACGATCTGCATATGGAGTTGAGTTGAGCTGGATTGATGGATCTGCTGGGCGAGATGGCTGATTCGAGGTAGTTCTAGATGAGGTAACATTGGTGAGGGGCGAATGCTGGCGTCTGGCTAATGCTGCGTAGGTGGCAGGAGTGATGATTGTTGGATTTTGCGGCAATGCCGTTTTGTGCAGTTGAGGGAGGGGGTAGGGGGATAGTTGGATGATACATTTGATTCTAGGGAATTGGCTGGAGCGTAAACCGTTTGGTAATAGGGATTGAAAATGGCGGGAGCAAACCAGGGTGTGTAATTTGGGATAAGGGAAGGAATAGGGGTAAAAGCCGCATACGGCTGTACTGGGCTGGATTGGTTTGGAGACGTTATTTTGTGCGCTCTTGAACAGCGAAATGAGGAAAGTTTTACTTCGATATTTTCCGAAGCGTTTTCATTATTGCGCGCGATCGCGATGTTTTTGTGTAAATTGCTCGGAGCTGGTACGCGCCCACCTATACTGCTACTTAATTTAATTGGTCCGATAAGGCCGTGAGCTGTAAGATAGCAAATTGTTGAAATCTAATAGCAGCAAATTCACCTGATTAAACGCGCCGCATCAGAGTGAAGGTGGAGACGACTCGGGAGCCAACTATTTTATCTCCGTCCATCCTTCCGGGGGTTTCAACTCGCACTACATTCTCAGAGAGAATGAAGAATAAACCTGTATCAGGGCAAGAGGGGACGAAGAATCTGCCCGGTCGCAGCCGCTCTCACTCGAGGGAAAATCCCGATAAAGCATCAAAAAATCAGTCCTGTTCTTCCCAAAACAGCACTGTGGATAACACAGCCAAAACCGTCGACTCTCTGCCAACAGAAGTCGTTAACGCCTCCACTACCGCACGAGCCCCACTCGCTGCCCATGCCAAAGACCCCAGACGCCGCTCCGCGGCTTTTCTGACGGCCGAAGAGTCCCTCCTTAAGAGGCAGAAGATCGAGCTAGCTAGTTCCATTCCCACCAGCAACCGCTACGACCCTCTCCTCAGCATTCGTAGTGACCCTCGCAGGAAATTTTCGGCTGCTTTCCTCACCATTGAGGAGACCGCGCAGAAAAGAGAGCGCACCGAATTTGAGGCCGTACCCAACTACTGCACAACTACTACGCCCCGCTTCTAAAGTACGCCGCCTCAACCTCGGACTCTGCTCAGACTTCTTCGGTACCACCCTTGAGGCAATGAAAATATTGACTGCTCCTCCAAACCGGAAGGGGCTCTCAATGCCGAGCCTTATCCTGTATGAAGTTTGCTCCTTGAGGGCTCTCCAAAACACTCTCCGGGACATCGTTGAAGACCAGTCCTTTGTCCTCTCATTGGGCAAACAACCGAACAAGGTCCACGTCCAGCTGAAGAGCATGCAGGATTACAGCCGGGTCCGGGATGCTCTCCTTGCTTTATAGCCCCAGATCTCTTCCTGGAATTTTGAGGGGAAAAGACTGCCAACTACATCATCCACGGTCCGTAACATCCGGGACAGCGGCAAGAAAACGCCAGCAGACCACTTAGTAGCCACCGTCGCCTCTTCACCGGAATAGCCTACGTCAAAGCTCTGCGCAATTCGTTACCTGGGGAATGAGCGGGTTCGCCAACACCACTACAAATATGACTCGCCTCAGATGTGTTGCAACTGCAGTCGGTTCGGCCACTCTTCCGTGAACTGCACAGCTTCTCCTCGCTGCTACAAATGCTCTGGAAACAACGCTGGCCGTTACTGCTAACTGACATCCAGCGCCACTGCTACCTGCTATAATTGCGGAGAGACAAACTCAGACCATCCAATCAGGAGTGTGGCGTCTAAAAGTCGGTGTCACAGAAGATGGAGAAGGCCAGAGGCAAACCCGTAGTCCAGCCGCCACCCGCTTCAACGTTGGTCATCAACAAGCCGCCTCATCCATCCCTATGTGTTAGAAGGCGTGGGAAAGGAGCAACGCCACGCGGCCCGCACCTGCACAGCGCTCCACGCCGAGGATTTGCCTCCAGGTCCCTTTATACAGGCAACAACGAAAGGCGTTTTCTCCTCGCTCCAGTCTGCGCAGCCTATGCGACCAAAGACCCTCGAAGAACGTTCGATCCCGCTTCGCCAACGGAATCAGCGGCGCACTCCTGTACCTCTACCGGATAATCTGCCCTTCTCTGACACACAGGGACTGCCACATGGTCTAATGGAGGCCATCCAATCCCTGACAGCGGCAACAATGGCTCTGCAGCAGCAGATCCAACAAAAGACTAGCGCCTTCAACGGCATAATTGCGCAGCTTGTCGCCCTTCTTCAAGTTCGTCCCTAGTAAGAGGAAGACGGCTGTTAAAATCGCCTCCTGGAACGTGGGGAAATGGACTGCGCACCAAGGCGCCTGAGTTCCTGTCTTTCCTGAATAAGCAGGGCATTGCCGTTGCCCTTCTTCAGGAGACTCACCTCCAGTAGCCGGGTAAGTGGGAAGTTTTCGGCTACTCCTTTTTTCGGAATGACCGTTCCGCACCACCTGGCCACCGCGCTTCTGGGGGCATCGCCATTCTGGTTTCTTCCTCCATGGAAGCCTCTAAACATCCAGTACCCGACCTTTGTAACATTGAGGCCACTGCAGTCCTTTGCATTGCCAGAGGGACTCTCCCCGTCACCTCAGCCTATCCGTCTCCAAGCCGTATTCCTCTTCCAGAAGATCTGGAAGCCGTTTTATGTTCAGGTGCCCCTACCCTTTGTGGAAGTAACTGAAACAGCAAACACGGGCGCTAGAACTCCACCGTCGAGAATCTCCGGGGGTCCATTCTCAGGTGCTGGGGAGACAGAGCGCGGTTTGACGTCGTGGGGGCAGACCATCCGACCCGATACCACCACACGGGCTCTGGCGATGTCCTGGATATTATTTTCCACCTCGGGCTATCCTGCTCACTCTACGTCTCCACCATCGCGGACCTCTCGAGCGGCCACACCCCGGTGCTTGCTCATCTTGGCACCTGCCCGAGTTTTGCACCCAAGCACGACGTTTTGGACTGCAAGCTGGCGGACTGGGAGCTGTTCCGTCGCCATCTGACGGACGCACTGCCTGAAGAGCTGCCACATCTAACCGCTACGAAAGAGATTGACGAATGCGTCGCCCATCTCACCTAATTTGCCGAGCAATCTGTTGAAAGGCCTGTCTCGAGGCGTACCCGTAAACCGGGGAAGTACCTGGAGATGCCCGCACGCATCAGAGCCGCAACTCACGAAAAGAATCGCCTATGGCGGATGGTTCAGCACACCGGCACCAAGCGCTGAATCGGCAAGTGGTGCACATGAAGCACTCAATTCATGATGCTATTGTAGCGTTTCGCAGGGAGACGTGGGAAAACGGCTCTTCTCACACAACACCGAGGACGGATCCATCTGGAGTATGGCCCCTGCTCTCCTGAAACACCCGGTGTCGGACCCTCCACTGCAGTCAGAAGCAGGTCTCGCCGTGATATCTGGCGAAATGGCGGACTCCATGGCCTCTTACCTTGAGGCCGTTTTCTCCAACGCCGAGGCTTCGGCTTCCGAGGCGGTCATCGAACCTGCGGAGGAGTGTGAGGACGCTATCGCTCCCCCCACGACCGTGACCTATGGAGATATCGCTGCAGCTCTCAAGCACCTGCTGCTCAGAAAGGCGCCTGGTCCCAACGGGCTGAGGAATGAAGTCCTCCGACAAATTTTGCAGTCCTTCGGAACTTGTTTGGCGTTTGTCTTCACCGTCTGCATGAAGATCGGGCACTTCCCCACTCTCTGGAAAGCTTCCAGGATTGTCTGCATCCCGAAGGGAAAAGCGTCGCGGAACCCAGCGTACTACCGCTTCATTTCGCTTCTTGATTGCCTAAGCTAGCTGTTCAAACGGGTCATCATGACGCACCTTCTGCGCCACCTGGTGACCCACTCGATCCTCCAGCAAGAGCAGTTTGGGTTCCGTGCGGAGTTTACCACCATTCACCAGCTGGTGATAGTGTGCAACTTCGTCACGGATACCATCTGCAATGGACATCACGTCGCAGGTGCTTTATACGATATCACAAAAGCTTTCGATCGCATGTGGCACAAAGGACTCAAGATGCGGCGCTTCCTCTTCCCGGAATGGATTGTTCAGCTTATTGGTTGCTACCTCCGAGGCCGCATAGTCCACGTCGCTTGGCATTAGGCTACATCGCAGGAGAAGACAAAAGCGCCGGTGTTCCACAGGGGTCGGTCCTCGGTCCGACCCTGTACATCATCTTCACAGCGGACGTCCCGGTCAACCTCGGGTGGAACACCATACTTACGCTGTATGCCGACGATGCAGCCCTACTGTGTAGGTTGTCGAAGAAGAAAATGGGGGCTGAGTACTTCCAACGTGCGTTGGACATCCATCTTGCCTGGTTCGAGGAGTGGAAGCTCCATGTCAACCACCAGAAAACCCAGGCTGTTCTTTACCAGGATGTCTCCAGACACGGACGGCATTCTCTTCGGCGCCAATGAAGTAGAAAGGAAGGACTATGTCACCTACTTGGGAGTGTCCCTCGATCGAAAGCTTCGTTTACAGAAACACGCCACACAGGTCGCACACCGCGCCCTTGGAACGAAGTTTCGCCTCACGCTGCTTCTCCACAGCAGACGGATCAGCACCAAGTCGAAGGTCTACCTTCTTCACGCAGTAATACTCCCCTGTCATGCATACGCCTCTCCGGCTTGGAGTGACAGACTCAGCGCCGTTGGGTAGCAACGTCTGGGAGTAGCTGAATGCGCCTGCCTCCATTTTATCATAAGGCACTCCTGGGGCCAGCGAAACTCTGACCTTTACGAGAATCTAATTGTCGTTCCCATAGACGACGTGCTGAAGGACCGCGCGAGGAAATTCTTCGCGCTGACGTAGCTGAAGAGGGCCGAAATAATTCGGAAAGTTGCAGACTCGCTTCTCATGCCATAAGAAAGACACAAGCGCCTCTGTTCGTCGACTAGCGAGGCCGACGATCTACCACCTTCGAAGCATCGGAGCATTTAGGGCCGAAGCGGGCCCATATACACCTCTTCAAGGGGGAATTTCTACGTGGTTTTCGCAGCTGCTTAGGAACTACAGTTGGACAGCAGCACTCACTTCCCGCGTTTTAGTTGCGGGAGTGACACTTACGCACGATGTGTGGTCCGATAAGGGAACGATTTGCTAAGATCTAACCTGCTCAGAATAAAGAACACCTAGCGCAACCTGGGCAAGGTGAAGACGACCAAGGCTACAGTCTACTCTCCGGCTTCGCTTCTGGGTGTCGCTGAGCGACAACCTTTCTCCATGGGGAGATATACTTCCATCAGACAAGCGGCCAAGCAGGAGTATCACTCCGAACACCATGACGCTGAATCTGGGAGCTAGATGGCCCAGTCCTTCATTTCATCTGGAAACAGATCCTTGCTCCTTTCTCAGGGTGTCTTCGCGAATTTCAGTGACTCTAATACAGACCCTTTTCAGGACTTGAGCAATGCCATCACTCAGACGTCTGGACGAGACCAAGACATTGAACAGAGTATGTGACCCGTCGAAAGGATTTTGATTTCACGGCAGGGTGAAACACAGGGGCGGCTAGAAAGAGCACAGAGGTGGCGAAAGCAGCACAAGGCACAAGACTAAGATAATCTCTCCTATATAAGATCGAAAGCCGATGAGCTAACTCTCTATAATCATCGATCTATCCTTCCTCTATCTATGCCTCGTCCCGATATCATCGATGATATAATGCTCAATCTAATAATCTAAGCATTTTTAACATGAAAAATTCATACCCTAGTTATGTGTATTTTACGGATACCTTGCGGTCCAAGATTTTATGCCAAAAAAATGAAGAAAATGTGAAATACTGGCAAAATGGAAGGATAAATATCACACATTCTTTCTCGCCAAAACGTGCCTAATCTGTCCGTATATACCATTGAAATTTTAAAATATAAATATCTTAGTGGTAAACCTCTATCATTGTCAACCGATGTTGTCAAACCTCGTATATTCGAGATGCTTAGCAGAATTAGAAATAATTTTGCGAATTTGTCTTCTAATGAATATTGAAATCGAGAAATTATAATAATAGACGTAAAAACCGAACTTCAACTAGATCCGATACAAAAATTTATTTAGACTCTCCTTTCCGGTTCGCGTAAAGGGTGCAAGCAAAAAGAGGCGAAAACTATTGTGGAGGAGCGGTTGCCGCGAGGTTGGTTCGACAACGTGTAGGTGGGCTGTTTCAATTCACACGTCGCTCTCGCTGTGGAAGAAATAGGATCGCAGCGCGTGTTGGAGAAATCGGATTTCCCGTTTTACTGGTCGTCTTCCCGGTGGGGCAGACAAGACCGAGGATAGACCGAGCGCATCTTAGATTTTGTACATATATTCTTATGGGAAATAGATTTTCGCTTAACACGGTTGGTACATTTGTGGAACGGATTTACCGCGTAAATCGAGGACTAGCTGAGCTTAAAACTCCAGAAAATGAACGATAAGGAGAACGTGAAGGCGAAGAATCTGTTCGAATAGAAATAGAATGAAATGGAATGAGGTGGTGCATTGGTTTTTCAATGTGTGAGAATCGGCGGCTCGCAATCAAGTGTAATAAGAGGTGTCAGGAGTGAACGAGCGAGAAGTTTATACTTTAGGCAATAGGCGTAAGATCTCGAATGGACAAGTGATCACGGGGGTCACCAAAGTTAAAATTCGTAGGGCCCTGATAGTACTTGGATGTGTGACGTCCTGGGAACTCCGCGTACCTTTGGCATATTTGCACCATTTTATTTTATTTGTATTTGGTATTATTATTTCTTCTGCGCGACTGCAATTTGAGCACAGTGTTTATGGACAGCGGATCCCCAGGGGATGGAATATGAAATGTACAACAACATTTACTACAAGATGGTTTACAGACAAAGTAATAACAACTTATAATTTTGGCGATATAAATTCGAGAACATACCGAGCAAAAACGTCGCATATTTTGTTTGCATCGATCGCTAAGACGGTTCTCTCCGCAAACAACAATTAAAAATTCATATATTTCTCTCCTATTCTCTTATATGATCTGCCAGGTATAGATTAAAAAATTTATTCCGATAGAGAACAACATTTACTAGAAGATCGTCAAGAGAGTACATGATTACGACGAGAACAAATTTCGAGAAAATCCCGAGGAAAACATGGCATATTTTGTTTACATCGATCGCGAAGACGGTTTTCTCAGTAAATAACAATTAAAAAGCTATATATTTTCCTCCCATTCTCTTATATTATCGGTGAGGTATAGATTAAAAAATTTATTTGGATAGAGAAGAACATTTACTACAAGATAATCCCCGAGATTATAGTTTCGTAGATAAAAATTCGAGAATCACCTAATCTTATGATACCGTTCCATTTCCTACTAATAACGCCTTTGAAATCTCTGTGTATTCCATTTATGGAGTATACTTTTCCATCTTGTTTAATTTAGAACGAAATTCCGTTATCACAGATGCCCTCTCTCTCGATGTCTTCAGCTTTATCGATGTCGTTTCAAAGTCGTATATTTTCTAATCCTTTATTATTACAAGATCAATGAATGATTGAATATTTATTTATTTTACTTACAGTTGTGTTATTTATCGTAACAAATGTATTGCTTGAATTTCAAAGGAACGTCGAAATTTTGTGAACTTGTGGACGCGAATTTGTAATCACGGTCAATCGTACACAATTACACAGGAATTCCTGCAATGCAAGTAACCATGACAACGAAAGATTTTCACGTCAAACTTAGGCGTTAAAAACGAATTTGTGGAATGATATGACAGGCATAAAAAATCGACGGCATTAAAATAAAATTTCCTTCTTTCAGGTGTACTTTGCTTTAAGTTTTGAATTGCTATGATGATTCTAAGTAAATTACAATGCAAATTTTTTACGTGCTACACTCGTTCCATGCTATTCAAATGGAAAAGATAAACGCTCTTGGAATCGACCTATTGGTCATATGATAGAAGATGACTTGCTCGAATGGTACAATAGATAGATCCCAGTATATCGCGAGAAAATCGTCAAAATAGTGTTAACAGTTCTCGAGCTATTCCACTAAAGATCCCGCCAAATCCTTCCCCGACGGAGGAGTGTTTTAGACAAACACACAAACCAGCAGATCTAGAGCACTTTTATGCGTAACAGAGATAATTTTCGAATCCTCGCCCGTCACAGTTTTTCGAAAACTGCCAAATATGTTTGAAGGCTGAATTTTATTGCGCGTGTAGATAATCCTTAGGTTTGAAAAAAAGAAATCTTGGAAAAGCGATCCAGATTTCATTCCAAGAATGATTATTTCCCCCATTTCATTGAATCCGGAGAAGGTTTAGGGTATTTTTGGTTTATATTAGAAGAAAAAGTTAAAATTCGTACTCAAGATAAGTACAATATTCTGATCGCAACAATAAGGAAAATGTTTACAGTCATTTATAACAAGATGCATTTCTATTTCAAATCAGTCTCAAAATTAGCTATGAATCAAGAAAAATGAAAAATGCTAAAATCAACAACAACGCTACCATGACTACTTTCATTCAGACGAAATGTTTGGAATGGATTTAATGCCATCTGCAATAATATAGCTTGTGCCTCACTCACTCACTAACACAAAACACACATGATCATATTGCAAAAACGGACCGCAGTTAGTTCTCAAAACCTCCTCTAGAGGGTGTGGAGTAACAGTTTGTGCTGAAAATGAAATTTGGAGACTCCGGAGTACAAAATGGAAATAAATAAAAACTCCTGAACCGTAAAATAGATACGTATTTCGAGAGCTAAGCACTCGTCTTCAATAGCTGAAGTCGTATGGATTGTTTCGGTTTTGTCTTATGTATTTATACGTTCCGGGAGAAAGTGAAAGGAGGGAAGGTGGGTGGGGGAATTCCTAACGGTCAACGTGTGGAGGGGTGAATAAGGGATGGGCCCGCTGTCGTTATTCATTACCGTGTCTTGGTATTTGTTTATGAATATGCTCTCGTAAGCGTCTAGTTTCCGGTCAGTTTGTGTTGATTTTAAGAGAGCCATGTTTTCGGTTTTAATAGGATTATAGCATTCTTGTATGTGTATTACAACCTATTAAACCTATTGTGTATGTAATGTGCAAAGTGTTCTTTGATCCTAGTTTCTAGCTTTCGTTTAGATTGACCTATGTAAACTTTCTTATTGTCTGAGCAAGCGATTTTGTATATGCCGGATTTTTGTAGATTCGGGATCGCGTCTTTTGGACTGTGTAGTAAGTTGGAGAGTTTGTTTTCATTCACAAGTACTGTTTTAAGGTTATGTTTTGAGAAAATTTTTGATAATCCGTTTGTGATACCAGGGACGAAGGGGATTCTTAGGTATTTTGTTATTTTGGGTGGCGTGTTATTCAGGGTAATGCGTTTTCTCAAATATAGACTACGCTTGTTTGCGTAAAATATTTTTTATCATCTGAGGGTGTTAATCATTGATTTTAGCGCAGTTTTTGATAGGTTTTAATGCTGTGAGGAAATCAAATTTAGAAAGGAGAACTTGTAAGTGTCTTTGTACCATTGAGTGGAATGGTGCTAATTTATGTGAAATATGATGACTGGAATCAAAGGGAATGTACGTGTCTGTGCGTGAGGGTTTGCGGTAAATCCCGAACTGAAATTTGTTGTTTACACTTTTTAAGGGGAGGTCAAGGAATGGTAATGTATTTTGTTTTTCTACTTCATGTGTAAATTTTATGGAAGAATATTGATCGTTTAATTGGTGTACAAAATCTGTTATGATATTTTTGGAGGTATCCAAAATCGCGAAAAATCAACTACGTATCTCAGACGTGGGATGTAGTTGAAGGTGTTTTTGCATTGTTTCTCAAAGTTAACTATCAATAGGTGGGCTATGAAAGGTGAAAGGGAGTTTCCCATGGTTGTACCGTGGTTTTGTTGGTAGAACTTGTTGTTAACTTGAAAATAATTTTGGTTCATGCATAAGTCGTACTAATTTATCTACAGTTTTTGATGGTGAGTTTTGACCGGTGAGCCATTCTTGGAGGAATTGTAATGTTTCATTGATGGAAACACTAGGAAAGAGAAAAGAAACATTAAAAGAAACTAAAATTTCATTGTCCTGTAGTATTATGTCTTTAAATTTGTTAATAAAATGATGATTTGTTGATATTTAAATCTTACTTGAGAGGAAATTGTTTAAAGTGATCACTAAGCCAACGTACCATTTTATATGTCGGACTGTTGATGGAAGAAACAGTGGGTCTGACGGGAATGACTTCTTTGTGGATTTCGGGTAAACAATACATACTGAGAACCCTGGCGTTTGAGGTGAGGAGTCGGAGGCTGAGTTGCTTTGTAATGAGTGTGGTGCACGTTTTAAAGTTTTGGTGTTTTCTGAGATCATTTTATGGATAGGATTTTTGGGGACATTTGTGTACGGCCCTTCCTTTAGCATTTGCTCTATTTAGCCGTGGTATTTATCTATTCGCATTATGACTACGGTGTTACCTTTGTCTGTTTTTAGATAAAAATAAATTATATTATTAAGAGATTTAATTGTGTTGTGTTCGGAATGTTTATGCAGAATTTCATTTTTTGGCAATGTTTTCTGTTATCAACGATAATGCTGTGGCTCTGATGATATTTTTGCTGTTATTTGGTAGGTTTTAATAGAATATAATTAATGAGGTCAGGCTAAACTTTGCGGAATTTACTCATAATGAAAGGATAACTTTGTAGTTTCTACAACTTTTAATATAACACGACCGGTTTCACTACGATCGTAGCACCATCAGGTGAAAAAATATATAAATTGTTTCATATATATAGGGTAAAATGAGAGGGGAGAGCGAGACAGTAGGGGTTACAAAGAAAACGAATGGGGAGTAATTAGATGAGCGGTTCGGAAAAGAAGGGGTGGGAAAGGAAGGCGAAAGCAACATAGTAGCAAACTGTTAAAAAAATTACAAAAACTTGGTAAACGGGCCAAGGCAACTATGTAGATACAAAGTAATTACAAAACTTTCTACGGTAAGTTAAATAGAGGAGAATGATTGTGGAAAAGGTATTCATTTAAGAGGGGCGAGTCTTTACATATAATTATCTCTAGCTGTTCGAGGGCATCCAATTTACGACCTTTACTTTCAAAATAGAGGAATTTAGGGTTGAAGGAACTATGATGGTTGAGGTTTAACAGATGTTTCGCAAATTGGGAATTCAAGTTATTTAAACGGAAGTATCGTTTATGTTCCTTAATCCTCTTGTCAAAACTCCTCCCCGTTTGGCCGATGTAGACCGCTAAGCAATCGTCACACGCCAGTTTGTATACACCACTTCTTAAACACAACTTTATCGGGTCTTTAGCATTAAGGAATAATTTGGAAAAGTAACTGGGGAGTAGAAAGTAGGTTTAAGTTTGAGTTTAGGAAAATAATGGACTATTTATCAGAAATGTTTCCTAAAATGGGAGTCTGCGCCAACTAAGAGATTTGGGGTTGTGATTAGGCGGAAAAGGAGACAAGACAAGAGTTTTGGTAATTTTTTAAAGT
Organism: Tanypteryx hageni; assembly: GCA_028673005.1. Classification (NCBI taxonomy): domain Eukaryota; kingdom Metazoa; phylum Arthropoda; class Insecta; order Odonata; family Petaluridae; genus Tanypteryx; species Tanypteryx hageni. The sequence goes on from CM054112.1 coordinate 263,975,135, forward strand.
TTGCTACTGTGTTGCTTTTGCCTTCCTTTCCCACCCCTCCTTTTCCGAACCGCTCATCTAATTACTCCCCATTCGTTTTCTTTGTAACCCCTACTGTCTCCCTCTCCCCCCCCCCCTCATTTTACCCTTTCATTATAGTTTTAATAGAAGATTCAATGCCTGCCACAATGTCATCCATGGGTGGTTTTTTATATGGGTATATGTATTTAAGTCCTTTTTCGAGTAGGGAGAGTTCTTCATTGATGAAGGTCATTTCTATAAGGTTTATTACATTTCCTTGGTGTTGTTTTGGAGTATAGGAAGTGTTTTTCTGGTGTTTTTTTAAGGAAGTAGTATTTTTTGCGAAGTCTGTTGGTTTTATTTTGAACTTTTTGTTGTATCACGGATTGAATTTTGTTAAGATGACTGTTCCATATGAAGATTTCGAAACCGGATAAATTGTTGCCGCACCTACAAAAGTTTTGGGAACCATTGATCTAAACGTTAAAATTATTTGGAAACAGCTATGAATCACCCAATTTGTATGTTTCGAGAATTACTCAATGCAATCTCAAGTGGATAATACATTATGAAATTCACCGCTTATATAAGCTAATGTTATTTTCCCAATAGTTGACCCACTCTAAATTAGAACAATGGAGGTTTCCCCGACTCTCGGGGGATATCATGAAACGATGGTCGTTAGAGATTAATCGAAAAAATATTCAAAGTTCTTTAAGATAGAGGGCCTATCAGATGCTCCAGCTACTGATAAATAGAGAGCATCTCCACTCGAACGCTCGCATTCCAGTGTAGACATGAAATCCTTTTTCTTCATCGCAGCAGCCCTCGTCGCCTCCTGTTCAGGTTTGTGCTGTTTTTTCGGAAAAACGCCTCGAAAAACATTCTGTGCTCCACATACGTAATAACGTTTTTTCACTTTAAATATTTTCTAAATTCACGCATAAAGTCTCAGCAAATATCAAAATTTAGCTTAAGTGATTATAATAAAACTTAAATAACCTTGACTTCTAAAAATCTTTTTGATAATTTTGTTGATTAGGACTTAAAAAATGTCGTGAGATACTTTTAAAAGATTTATATTGGCAATTTTCAAATTCTACCCACTGTATCAATCTTATAATTCTTATAAATAATCAAATACGCTATGGAAGGAAGCAGAAGTTAGTTAGATAGAAAATTTTCATAAGATGGCATTGAGAAAAATTCGCGCCTGCGGCCACCTGCCATGTTGTGATGGCAGTATTGTTAAATTTACGGCCTAAGTTATATTTGGTATTCTACGTAAGACTTAAGAAATGTTACGATACAAAAAATATATTAGTTAAAGAAATGTGACATCAAAGTATTCATCTCAGTCTTCTTATTAATTGTTCTTATTTTTAAAATTTAATTTTGCTGGTGGCTGAATTAAAATTTTCTGTTGGCCGCACTTGAGAAACACTGTTATAAACTGATACTTTTAATTATATTTGCTAAATCATTTTACTTTAATTATATTTCCGCCTTTTATGTAACCTTCAGGAGCTCCCGGAGTTCGTATTCTGGGAGGTGAGGACGCAAAAGAAGGAGAATTTCCTTATCAGGTTGGTATGCGCTCAGATGCACCAAAATATCTTTTATTTGCCTTGCGGAAATTTATGCTGACCGTTACTTTACCAACCATTAATGAGAATTATTTTGCTCAAAGAAATGAAGTTCATTACCAGAGGTCATCATTCTAAAAACGTCTATCATATCATCGCAGAAGTTTTGTAAAATAGATAACGTCGAAATTTCACATTTTTCGCCTTCATTCTCACTTCATGAATTAGGCATTATTCCTGAACCCATTGGGTAATTTAAAGACAGAAATTTTAAGTGAATGAAAAAAAAACCCGTTTCACAACCTGAAGGATCAATTTTTACCCATGAGCACACACGCACGTTTACACTTAAGTGAAGATGGAAACCCGATACCGCCATTAGACTACCCTTTCGAAAAGCACCTACCACTTCTCAACGGCCCTCCCTATACACGGTGCGTCATCCTTACAACGCAAAATACCAGGCTAAAAAGACCGTCCTCCGCCGAGATTCGAATCCAGGCCCGCTTACGTGATGGGCCAGCATTAAAACCGATATTCCCCGTATGCCATGATTTCGAAAAATAAAGTAAAAGTCTTAGGGTAAATTTGGGATTTCAAGGTGAATTTAATATCATACATTCCTTCATACTTTGTACATAATAAATATAATTGGTGATTATTGATAATAACTTAACTAAAACAGAGTTTTCTTGATGAAAGTCTTTTTGCCTTGAACTGGGTAAGTAACTCATAATTCATGAAAAGGCAGAAGAGTCTAGATGAGTGAATTATAATATGGGTTGTAAATGTACCTCCTGCATAAAATGATTCGTACCTTCTGCAATTTTTCCTCTCAAGTATTGTAGGGAACTTAAAGTGATTTTATGGGCAAAAATTTAAAATATTAAGACGAATTTACTGACACTACCGTGTGATGAAACGTGAAAAATGTGATATCTATAATTATAGACGCCAACTACTTAGAGAAAAATACGAGCCAAATGGAAAGAAACATAATAAGTTAAAAAAATTAGTTTACCTTTAGAATTCAATACATTGACATCATGAGAAAATCCGAAAGACACTGCATTCTAAATCACGGAGAAAGCGGTAATTTTAATTTTGTAAAACTTTGCTCCAATATTTAAGCATTTTCGAAATAAAATGCTCTAAATACTAAGTAACTAGTTCAAAAAATAAGGGAAGTTATTAATTTGAAACTGTAATACACTAAGTACATATTTAAGTGATTTTAGCATTTAATCATAATTTATGAATATGTTTACAAATTTTTGAAAAGTGGGACAAAGTTACCGCTACGGACGGGCAACTTTGCTCCACATTGAAAACCAATTCTATATTGCTGGATAGACATAGTAAATTAAAGTAGAACAATCACATTTACTCTATTATGATCATAAGAATATGACGTGCTGATTTAGAGTAAACATTTTCAATGTCGAAACCTAGGTCGTGTCTTAATAAAATAACAGTGGAAAATTAAAAGGTTTTTTATTAATCAATATGGAATTATTCCACCACATCACGCCTTCAACGGTTGAATTAATTTGTCATATAGGTAATCGGACTTTTTGTAATCATCCAATGAACTGTAGCACAGATATATATTGAAAAATCCTCATTTGTTTAATATTTTAGGAGGACTTATGCCCCCATTAATGTCCTTCTATTCATAAAATTGTTCGTCTTTGTTCAGTGGCCACTTCCAAGATTTTAAAGATTTGGTCATTGCACTAATTGATACTCCCTCCTCAGTGAAGCTCTCATTGACTCCTGGATATAGTTTGCCTTCATAGATAAAAATTCCCCAACTTGTCGATTTATAGGTTTCAAATGTTGTTCTGGATTATTAGCAGATTCATCTACGTCCTCAAATTCACGAACACAACTCTGTCTGTAAAACTCCGCCTTCATAGTTAGACGAACTTGGAATTATATAATCGTCATCAGGAGCCTCCTCATCGCTCGTATCTGATTTGTGGAGCAAAGTAGCCCCAGAGTTCCTGAAAACATGACCTCTAAAATATAATTCATCATAACCAGAGTAAAAAATAGAAGTACATGAAAACCATCAATAGTTTCTTGATCAGCATTGAATTTTATTTAAGAAATAACTCCACTCACCTCTTAAGTCTTATGTGTGATGGGAAATTCTAACAACATTTTGCGGGTTATAAACCAACATAAAATTGTGTATTCATTTAACATTTACAGTCACATGGAATGATATTGGTCCAACAACTCACTCCTGTAAGTTTGGCAGTGCCAGCAATGATTTCATGGTGGAAATATGCCTAATATTCACTACAGTGCTCAGTAGATGCCTATGCAACATTTTAACTTTCACCATACGTAGTATAGGGGAAAGTATTGTTTTCATGAAAATACCGAATTCGAGGTTTCAACGTAAATATACGTTTTGAGATCCTCGGAAAACGTTTTGACCATTTTCTCGATTATATCTGTGTGTGTGTGCATATGATAGCTTTTTTGTGGGTGCTGTAACTCAAAAATTACTAATCAGGTCACGCGAAATTTTATATTTAACATTTTTATGAATGTCACAAGAAATGATTAGTTTTTGGTAAAAACACATCAACCGGAAGTGGGTGTTTACTCTTGTCACATCCATTATTTTGAAATATTTGCTTTCATATTTGATAAATGTTAAAATGTAATTGAATAAAAGTTGTCGGAAATTTAATTTCTTCAACCTTTGTTTGAAACACTTTCCCATATAATACATTGTTTAAGAGATATCTTATAGTTTTAACTGCCACCACCACGCCACCTACCCACGACTATTGTTTACAATTGACCCTTAGTTACGTCTTACTTAGTAACGCTCCTTTTTATTTTCTTATTTGTTGGAGCTTATTTCTGTTCTTTTTAATGTCTAAAATGTTCTCGCATTTTCTTAAATATTTATTATGTAACCTATTTGGAATTTTTGGAAATATTGCAGACATGGAGAAAGTCATGTGGTGGCCACATCAGATTTTTTTAATTCTGGGGCAAAGTAACCCCTTAAGGAGCAAAGTAGTCCAGTTTTGCAATTTAATCCATGCATGTGAGAAAATACAACGAAGGATACATAGTGACAAGCAGTTTGATTTTGTTTTTGAAATCGCGATCATCTTACTAACATCCTTAATATAATTCTACTCTTATATTAAGTAGTCTCACTTTGATACTTAAAATGGAGGAGAATCCTAAAGAAAAAGTTCGCCTCATTAATAAACAAGATGATCCAAACGGAACTTATGATGCATACTTTCCATTTCGTTATATTGCCTTTAATAGCTTTAAAATCACGGCGTATATGTTACTCTTTGTGTTCCCAAATTTAGCGTTATAATATATTACAAATACATTCGAATGGAATATTAAATTGATCACGTGTATTTGTGCGGCAAAAATAACGTGTGTATGTATTAGACTATACCGACTCTGAGTCGAACAATACTTGTCGCTATGGCAACACTCTCATAATGAGCGATAAAAACTGCAAAGACGCCAAATTCGAAGAAATACAATCGAAAAGCAAAAAAATAAATAAAAATGAGAATTCTAATATCTTTCCTCAGAGAATAGTACAAATGCCGCTCCGATATTACAATTCTAAGATATTTTAATGTATAAGAGAAAATTCCCTGCACGATGGATTTCAGATTTCCCTTGTAAATCAAATGGGGAGAGTAGTTCCTGAAATCGAACCCGGGACTTTCAATTTTCGCAACAATAACTATCCTCAGGACCTCGGCCCATGTAGCAAGAGATTTACACCAAGTGTCATGAAAATCGGTCTATTGGTTCAAAAGTTAATAAGGGGGACGGACAGACAGACAGTCAGAGAGACACTACGACAAAACTCTAAGCCTATTTCCATTCTGGAAAGTAGGCCAAAAATAACGGTATTAACTATTTTCATTTTAATATTTCTTAAAGTATTATTTCAACGAATGTCTCCAATTTTTTCATTTAAAAATAAATAATAACTAAGCTGCTCGGAGTGAACGTGCTCGGTGGTAATCAATGTTAACAAATGCCAGTAGCAATCGCTCCGCCCCATGATCTACGCCGATAGTACGGATAAAGTGAAACCAACTGCAAACGAGTTTTCCGACCTTTCCTCCATTGGAGGGCAAATCTCTTCCAATCGTTATCGTTATCCCTCATTCTCCTCATCCTCTCCTGTTCCTTGCCTTCATTTTCATTCCCGATTAAATGTTTTCTTCTCCCCACACCGTCAATGCGTCCATTCGGTCTTTAATCGACATATTCGTAGTTTTTTTGGACATTTGCAACCTCTTAGTCTATAAATTTTCGGAATTTCGTTTGTTCGCTCGCTGATTCAAATCTTCCTTTTCAACTTTTTCTTTCCGTAGCTCTCCATGAGGTTTTTGTTCACTCACACGTGCGGCGCTTCGATCATCGGAGAGAAATGGGTGCTCACCGCTGCACACTGCGCAGGGTGAGTTCGTATGGCCGATTTTGCCCTGCCCTAATGTGCGTACTGATTTCAGGCGGAGGTGAGGATATCGTCTTTTGTCTAAGGCGAAATTTTCGGAAATGATACATAGCTTTGGGTTTGAGAGGCGACCGCCACAAGTGAAACATTTCAACTGGTTCCATTATGATAATGTCTGCACATATCTGCACTTCTGAGCTATGAACTGTGGCGGAAATTTTTCATTTTGCCTCAGGCGACAGATTTTCAGTCAACGGCCCTGACTTTAGTTGTTATATAGTAAAAGAGTGAGCGAAAGATGGTTTATTGCAACTGTCGAACAGAAATGCCACTCGTCAAATTCAGACCCTTTATTTTCTCAATTCCCGTATCGCACAATATCTTTCTTTTTAACTTTTCCAGCACCTTCCCATCCCCCATACATCTTAAAAGCTTATCACATTCCTAAATCGAAAGATAATTATGAGGAATGTAGTACAAAATACCCGAGCAATCGAATATTTTCTCTGCTTGTCAGGCGTGATTTTTCATTCGTGACGAACGAGTAGAGAAGCGTGTGTCCACCCCATCCAGTTCATCCTATCAGTCCAAACACGTTCACTGACCACCTTTGGCTTAATTACATTTCTTATATAGTTAAAATTAGAAATCTAAAATGAGAGAATAACAGGCCAATTTTAGAAATGTTGTGAAAATTTAATAACGCACTCTTTTAAGGTAAATTCTACAGAGAATATGAATTGGGAAAAACTTATTCAATAGATGACATCTTTGGAATCGAAGCATATGTTTTCGGCAATACTATTTCATCGTTTCCGTATCTCAACAGATGGTGGAATTCTGATCCACCGAGTTTAGTATGGAGTTTATTTTTTCAGTTTGAATTATATTCTTCACTTTTTGCTCTTCTTCTAAATTAGTTAAGAAAATGAAACTTAGCTTCCCCCTTTTGATTTTTGAAATAATATAAAGCAAGACGTTACATTTTCAGTAGAGGTCTCGGAGATAGTCTCGTATGGAAAACAATAATAGAAATTGGTCATTGGTGGGCAAAATAAGCTTTGAACGGAGTGAGTGGGTTGTGCGATGAGAGGTGCGCTCTTATCTGTGACCCAAATAGCGAGAGTGGCGCCGATAATTCTGTTCGAACTACTTCCTCTCGAACCACTCAAAATATCTCTTTTGAGGATTACGCGATAGCACGAATGGGATTAGGAGGCGTGCACATTTTCGTATTCTAAAGCAAACTCTGTATGTACTAGATACAAAGATGAAATGTGACTAATGGGGAAAACTAATTACAATATTCAAAGTACTCCCCTGGATTCCAAATTGAATACAGGACGATATGTGACCTCCTTAGGCAATGGTACATTGTCTAAAAGAAATAGAAAAGATTAATTAATAAAAAGTTTAAAATTCGACGATAAATGTTACCGATCAGTTGAACCCGGATCCATAGGAGAGAACGGTCCCCCGTCTACCGGAATAATTGGAGGTTATTTGATTTTCTATAAATGTTTGTATAGGAAAAAAGAATCGTAATAAAATCACTATTTTTCCTCTCCAATAATTAGAGATTTTAGTGTAGCATTTTTAGAGGTAAACTCACATAAAATTACAGAAAGACGCAAACTAAATAGACCTTTTTGAAAAACGTTCGAAAATGAAAGCATGATAATTATCGAAGTGAAATGCATGCGTCATACATCGAAAAAATGGAGGAAACGGATTTCCATTCGTGGCGAGTGAGCCATTTTCTCATAGCATTTATCAAGGTCATATTGAAAACCGCGATGTGATCTGATCGTTGTCAAAATTTCAGAAAGGAAACTATCATTATAACCAATACATTGTTTTGAGTTCGGAAATGTAAATACGGACGAAAAATATGTACGAATCAGCATAAAAACGATGATTACGACCTCTCATTCAAAACGCTTCTGCAGTATATTATTTTGTTTGTGGATATTAATACTAGTCGTATATATTTTTGATTTAAAAATACAACTGTTTCTATCATCATCATGGAGGTTCATAATATATTGGCCTCTACAGTTAATTATTGCCTCAGAAGAGAATTCCAAATACGGGATGAAATGCCATAGCCAACGTTTAGAGGCAGTATAGAGCAAATTCCAATTTCGTTGACTCATGTCATTATTTTTTATTTAAAAATTGACAATTACTCTATGAAATATATGTTTTATATTTAATTCGACTAAATATATATAATATAATATACATATATACTTATCAGAGACTTTTAAAGTTTAACAGCACATTTTATTCAAACCTTTGTGCATAACAATAGGTAAATTATATATTTTCAATAAAATAAAAATAAATAAACATAAAATATAAAAAGCAAATACAGGTTACATAGAATGCAAATATGTAGTAATATTATTTAATAAAGTTTTTCTCGTATTTTTCTGCAAATATGTACTACTATCAAAAACTCACCTGTAGTCAGCGATCACTAAATAAAACAGCTTATTTGTCACGCATGTTTAGAACTAAGTCAACTATGGTGAACAATTTTGCCGCAATTTTCAGTTTAGAGGTCCAAAAAATAAAAACTAAACTCAAAGGTAGATTAAAAGTAATTTGCAGAATTGTAAAGAATTAATATGGTAAAAAGCTATCGGATCTCATTGGCTGGAAACCCTGGTTCATTGCATCGATTCACTATTGGTACAATACGCCAGTAACAGCACGTATTTATATGACACCTTAAATGTGTACGTCTTCAACCTCGAAATATAGCGCTATCGTATTTCAGGACGTTTGACATCTTTGATTCTTTCCGAGCGGGGACCATAAACAGACGCAGTGGTGGAACCTTTCACAATGTTGCTCAGAAGATCGTGCACCCAAAATATGGGACGGATGAGAATGGAGCACCAATCTATGACATCGCTCTGTTCAAGGTCAGTTCCACGGTCATGCAAACATTATTGGTGAAGGTCACGTGCTGTATTCTTGGTCACATTTCCTCTTGAAGTACTTGCATCTAAGTCATTGGCTGTGTGTTTAATGCCAGGATATCATTAAAGAAAATGTTCAATATACCAGCGTGGTAACTGCTTCGAAGAAAAATCAACAATTGAGAATACTTGCCATAAAGAAATGACCACTCTTAAGTTATAATCAATTTTCAATCCGAGTTAAGATCCTGGAGTTTGCTTTAGGAACAACGGTTCACGCTCTCTCCTTTCACTAGGTCTCTCCTGCATTTGAATTTGAAGACAACAACAACACGGCACCGATCCTTCTTCCTGATCAAGGACAGGAGACGCCAGCTGGAAGCATTGCCGTCATTACTGGATGGGGGTCACTCAGGGTGAGTGCAACTGTTTAATTTCATATTGTTTTCAAAATTTGCTTAACCCATTATTTAGACGTTTATCAGTGTTGGCTATAAGAATGAGTATTGCAGCTAAATATCTGGGAGGTTATGGTGAGTTTTGCAGAAGGTACTCATAATTTTGCTCAATAGCACTTTTATGAACTCGTCTTAATGTAAAATTCCGCATCAAGACATGTAATCAGAGTGCTAGCAATAATGATTTTAACCATTATTTATCCTCTATAACTCCTTAAAGAGAAAAGTGGTCTGAACAGAAACCAAAATGGTTTTCGGAGAGACTCAGCTCTACTCACTCGAAATATTGTAAATGCAGAAGACGACGGAGTATAACTAAATGCAGTATTTTTGTATTTTAGGAAAGATTTGGACAATTTCCCACTGGTAAATATAACGAAAATTAGAGACTTACCCAGTTAACGAGAGAATTGCGAACAGAATTGCCTTCTTCCTCTCAGATTGAACAGAGTTCTCAAAGGAAATGAGTCAGACCTTGTCAAAATGACTTCTGGAGAGTTTCAGAGAAGTGTAATTTGGCCGCTTTTATTCTTAATACACAAAAAGGATTTGGCAGATAATATAAATGGTTATGTCAGACCTTCCGCAGATTGAGCTCTTGTTACTTTCTCTATACTAAGTATAGGAGAAAGAAGTTTTCGTGAAAAAATCGATTTAGAGATTTCAACGGAAATATTCGTTTTGAGGTCCTCGGAACACGTTTTGACCATTATCTCAAGGATGTCTGGCTGCGTGATAGGAAATTTGTGGGCGCTCTAACTCAAAAACTATTGATTAAATCAATACCAAATTTTATAATTGACATTTTTATTGGTGGGACAAGACTTTTTAGTTAAAATCGGTGAAACGAAAGTGGGTGTTTACTCTTGTAACTTTTCCGTTTCTTTCAAATTTTTGCATTAATACTTGATCAATGTGAAAGATTAATGGAATGCTTGTTGGAGAAAATGTAATTTTCTTCGACTCATTTCCGCATATAATGCATTTTCAAGAGATATTTTTAAAAACAGTTTTTTAGTTATCACCACCAAACCACCTAGACGCGATATTTATGAAAACTTTTGTTTATGCTAAATTACATCTTAGATTTTTAATATTTCTCGCAGTACCTTAAAATTATTTAATGTCATTTAACCTACTTGGAATTTTCAGGAATATTACAGATATGGAGAAAGTCATGTAATGGCCAAATCAGATTTTGTATAGAGAAATTAATCCATGAAACGCAGGAGCTACATTCGAGTAGGCTTTCACGTTATTGCAAAATTGGGTTAGGAATGGCAATTTGACTTAAGTATAAATAAATGTTCCATATATAACACGCGTTCCATGAATTTCATTCGTTATACTCGCGAACAGTATTACCTATCTTTAATAATGAATAAAGACTAAAAGTATTTAAGATAAATAAAAAATTACAATCAATTACAAATACGATACATAAAAACTTACAATTATTAGCAGATATATCCATTCAAAAACGTAGGAATGCTCGTATCAATACCAATTAAAAGAAATAGATTTTTATTAAATATTACAGCATTAACAATGACAATAGTTTGTTTAAAATCGTTGCTATGATGAACGCTTGTCTATCTTCCCGTATGAATTCAAATACACGTTTATAGCATCGCACTCGTCATATGCGATGGTGAGGTAAAGTGAGGTGTTTCGAACTCCGCAAGCAGCTTTGGTTTTTTCAGATTAGGCGAGGTCCAAAATATATATATATATATATATATATATATATATATTTATCATAATCATCATTCCCCTGTCCGAAGACAGGTTTTAGCTAAATCGCTGCCTCCATCTCTCTCTCTCTCTTCCTAGAAGCCTCTTTTATACCTCCATAAGTATTATGTTCCTGCTTTATATTCTCTAATATTCCTATTCTTTTTCTCCCTCTTCCTCTTCTTCCCCTAATTTTGCCTTCTATGATCGTCCTTTGTAAACACTGTCTTCTCAATATGTGCCCTATCGAATTTGCTTTTCTTTTCCTGATTGTTTTTATTAGCGTCCTTTCTTCTCCCACCATTTCAAATACTTCTTCGTTTTTCTTCCTCTCTGTCCATTTCACTTTCATCATTCTTCTCCATACCCACATCTCAAAACTTTCTAAATATTTTTCCTCCTTTCTCCTTATCGTCCACGTCACTGCACCATAAAGGGCTATGCTCCATATGTAGCATTTTGCTAATTTCTTCCTTGTTTCTAAATTTATTTTTTTGCTTGTGAGAAGCCCCTTCTTCTCGTTAAAGGCTGCTTTTGCTATTGCAATACAACTTTTTGTCCTGTGTACTACTTCAACCTTGTGCTAAAATACTGCCAAGATATACTTGTTCCAATTTTTGGTCATTTACCTTTATATTTAATTCATTATGTTTCTTTGAAACCGCCATTACTTTCATTTTTTCGGCATTGGTCTTCATTCCATACTGTTGACCAATCTCTACAAGTCTGCCTGTCATCCTCTGAAGTTCTTTCTCGTCTTCTGCTATGAATCCCTGATCATCTGCATATTTAATGGTGGTAATGCTTTCACCTCCTATCTGAAATCCTTTCTCTTCCATCAACGCTTCTTCTGTTATTGTTTCTGCATAAATATTAAATATCGCTGGTAAAATAGGACATCCCTACCTCACTCCCCTCCCTATTGAAGCTCTTTGTGTTTCTTCTACTTCAATCCTGACTCTAATATTTTGATCAAAGTAATGGTTTTTAAGCAATCTTTTATCTTTCCAATCTATTTCTATTTTATTTAAAATACCCAACATTTTATCCCATTTCACTCGATCAAATGCTTTCTCCCAATCTACAAAACAAAAATTCATAACTTTATAGACTTCTAGCGCTCTTTATCTTCTGAAACCAAACAGATTATCTTGCACCTCTTTTTATTTTTCACCTAAAATCCTTTTGGTTATTATTCTGGTTAGAACTTTAGGTGTATAAGAAATTAAACTAATAGTTCGGTAATTCTTGCAACATTTTGCGTTGTTCTTTTTCTCCAGTGGTACCATAACAATATCTAAGAGATCTTCTGGCCATACGCCAGTATCATGTACTTGGTTAAAGAATTTTGTGAGTTGCTTAACTGCCTTCGACCCCAAAACCTTAAGAACGTCTACGAGTATATCATCACCACTCACAACAGCCTTCCTTCTTTTCATGTCATCACTTGCTCTTTTAACTTTAGACTCGAGAATATTTGGTCCAAGCTGGTCTTTTTCCACATCCTCTTTTTTATTTAATTCAATATTGCTTTGCTTTCCTTCTTTGTCATAAAGTACCTCAATGTATTCTTTCCAGACCATCTTTACATTGTCTAGCTCCGAGAATCTTTTACCACTTTTGTTCCTATCTTTCTTTCCTTTTTCTTGAATAGTTCCCTTGCTTTGCTATACATGAGGTCTGTTCTACAAATTCTTTTACACTCGACAATCTCCTCGCATTTCTCATTTATCCACTATTCTCTGATTTTATCTGTTTACCTTTTAAAGCATTATTTAACTCCTTGTACTTACTTTAGCCTTCTTCAGTGTTTATGTTCATCCACTTTCTCCTCTTGCATTTTTGCAGCATGGCAGCATTCTTTTCCATTACATCTTTAATGTTGCTATGGATGTATCACCACTCCTCATCTACATTCTTTTTATTTGCTTCAACTCTCTCTCCCAACCATTCCTCCAGCTCAGTCATGATAGTTTTTTTGTTCTTAAAGAGTTCCTCTATGTTCCATTTCTTGTTAACTCTTATGTTTCTCTTAACGCTCTTCTGTCTACACTGTGTATTTGCCACCAAAAAGTTGTGGTCAGAATCGATATCTGCCCCTGGTAGTGTTTTCACATTTTTAATGCTATTTCAAAATCTTTCATTGACTAGTATGTAATCTATCTGGTATCGTCTCTGGTCTTCTGGGCTTCTCCATGTGTAAAGTCTCCGCTGGTGATGCTTAAACCATATATTAGTTACAATCAATCTATTTCTATGGCAGAATTCCACAAGTTTCTCTCCTGTTTCATTTCTCTTACTTCATCCATATTTTTCCACTATGTTATCTTCCTGTCCCTCCCTAAATACATTGTTCCAGTCTCCCATTACTATGGTGATGATCCTCCCTTTTCCCTCCTCCAATATCTCCGTAATCTGTTAATGTATTTCATCTACTTCGTTGTCACCAGCATTAGTTGTTGGCATATACACTTGACTTATAAGCATTTCCACTTGCTCCATCTGAAGTTTTACGGCTCTGTATCTATCATTAGCTGTCATTACCTTGCTAATTTTTTCAGCTATTTCTTTTCTCATTATAATCCCCACTCCCCTTTCTTTTTCTTTCCTCCCGATTAAATAATCTTAAATTCGTCTGAATTTATCTCGCCCTATCTTTCCCACCGAACTTCCCTAAGACCTATTATACCTACATTATTCCTTCTCATTTCCCTTTTTAACTTCTCTAATTTACTCACTGAATTCATAGTCCTATCATTCCATTTGTCTTTTCTTAATTTCTAACTACTTGCTTTCTTCTTATTAATCTTACATTTCTTCTGTGCATCCCCTAGGGTAGTACCCACCCGGTTATCCGATTGGGAGACTATTTTCTCTCCGGAATATTTTACCCTAGAGAGATCCATAGAGGTATTTGCAGCTTTTCAGCCAATATGATCACCACCTACAGAGGTACTGTGCAAGCTGTGCCCTTGCTCAGGAATATGTAAAACTTCCAAGACTGTTTCTTAGTCTGACACTTCCCCTCAGACCTTTCCGGCTTGGATGGTCCTACCAGGAGAATTACCTCCCGCCGGTATAGCTCCATGGTTCATAAGAGTACACAAACCCTCCCACCTCTGTAAGGTTATGCAGGAAGGGATATATATATATATATATATATATATATATATATATATATATATATATTTATGTTATTCTTTCGCTGAAGAAGGGCATAAGCCCGATAAGCTTGCGTGTGTTTTTGTGTTTGAGTTTTTTACGTGTCTCTTCCACGCCCCCAGCAGTCTGCCAACTTGGTCCCTAACTTGGTAGGTGTCCGCTGGGCTTCCGTCAACACCCTCATCACTACCTTTTCTTTTCCTTAAGTTTATATATATATATATATATATATATATATATATATAAAATGGTGGTCCTTATTTTAAAGTTTTGGAAAACTGGAGGGGGCACGTTTTGAATCTGTTCCATTATGAAAAAAATTATTTAGGTAAAATTAGGTTAGTTTTGAATAATATTTAGGAGTCACTACCAAGATCTGAAAAATCGCAATATATCATGATGTTAAAAATAGGTACACTCATTTTAAAATTAGTTTAAATTTTAAACTTATTTGAATTGAATTGTGAATTGTAGATACTTGGTTTTGAAAATTGTGATGCATCACTCATTGGTCAATGTTACGCAATACTGCAATTGATATAACCTCCCAGATGTACTCCTCAGAAATCTTGCGTAAGTCCATTTGCAAGAGCACTGTTTGCGTTATGTAATAGTCCATGTCAGGTCTTTTGGAACAATTTAGACCTGTCCAGAACGGTATAGAAACTTCATAAAAAATCTGAAGAGTTCTAGAACCTTGCGGAACAATTTGGAACTTTCCGGAACGTTTTAGATCATCCTTTAATGATGTAGAATTTTCCAGTACGTTATAGAACCTTCTGGAACAATCTATGGCCTAAACTATATAAGCAGCCCGCCTAGTGCAGTGAGTTCTCTTGTCATCAGGCAGCCAAAGAGTGCAGTTCAGCCAAGCGTTTTCTCCCATAAAGTTGTTGTGTAGAGACTCAAGAGCAATGCACAAGACTCGTCGGATGGCCAAAGCTATTTATGCTATCAAGCTGTGGGTGTTCAAAAGACAGTTTCCATTGAAGACAAAAGAGGAAGCTGGGATAAGGGACATAGCAATTTTTGTTGTGAGATTCTATTTGAAGGCGTGGTTTCAAGCTGCACTTCCAATTGCTGCGTCTTTAAAAGACCTGGTGCTGTTGAAGAACCTCCAACAGTATAAGACTACAAACTCAATAGTTGCCAACGCTGCTCTGAAGGAGCTTGCTCGTCATCTGTGGTACCTCAGCGAAGAGCTGGTTGCCCTTGCTTTCTTTGATAAAAATGTATCAATAGATACAAAAGCCAAATTGATTCAAGCTCTCCACTATTTTGAGGTTTTTCGACATACTTGGTCTTGACTCGAAATTCACAGAATTGGATCCCGAACTCTGGGCTTCTGATGGGAACTACATTGACACAGAAAAGTGTATCAAGTCCATCAATTGCATTAACGATACGGCAGAACGTGGAGTTGCCCTGATCGAGGAATGCAATCGATTACACTCCCAGGGTGAACAGCAAAAGCAATTTCTTCTGGAGGTTATCAGCGACCATCGGAGGAGATATCCAGACTTTGCGAAGGGAACACTTACCACATACAATTAATATACCACTGTGCCAGTATTGTTATGTTCATCATGTGACAATGTAGCATGGAAATTACCAACTCTAAATTTTATATGCTTTGTACTGTATTGCATTTTCTTTAAAATAAAGAAATTTTAATGTTTCAAACTTTGGTAGCAACCTCTAAATTTCATCTAAAATTTAGCAAATTTTGGGAATTTTATTTTTTTTAATATTGGAACAAGATAAGCTGGTGCCCCTATTCAAAATAAAACGTTTGTTTTTTCCCCATTATTAGGACCACCCTAATATATATATATATATATATATATATATATATATTAAGGTGGTCCTAATAATGGGGAAAAAACAAACGTATATATATATATATATATACTTACCAAGTTGGCAGCCTGCTTGGGGCGTCGAAAAGACACGTACAACACACGAACACAAAAAAACACGCAAGCTTATCGGGCCTATGCCCTTCTTCAGCGATAGAGTAACACCCACACATGCATACATACATACACACACACACACACACACACATATATATATATATATATTAATAAAGCGAAGTTAATATAATAAAAGTTGGTAAAAAATGGAATAGAAGCAGTAATTATTGGAAAAATTAAATAGTTTTCAATTCGTTGAGTATGTGCGAGGCATAGTGATGTTATTGAGTATAGGGTTAGGTCAGAGCATGCAAGTAAATACGTGTATTTAGTAGCTAGAACTAACAAAAGAGATATAACCGATAAGAGCGGCCAATAGAAACTTTGACTAGAGTTTATGTTCGTTGTAATGGCATTCCCTACCAAATGCTGCTGATGCCTTGCAAGGTTAATAATGTATATTTAAATGTTTATCCTTTAGGAAGGAGATATATTACTGCCATCCATCCTCCAGAAGGTGTCACTTCCAATCATAAGCAAGAATGACTGCCAAGCTTATTACGCCGATCGTGGTGGTATTCCAGAGAATGAGATATGTGCCGGAATCCCAGAAGGAGGAATGGACTCCTGTCAGGTAATTAGCTAAGTGCCCGCTTGACAAGCACCATTCAATCCTGATGCGATTACGGTGAAATTCATAGACATAAGATTTACACTTATTTAATGTCCATTTATAAGATCCTCTTAAGAATTTCGTTGAACGTCTACATTTGATGTTGAAAAAAAGAAGAACTCTGTATTTCCACAAAATTTAATTTAAACACGACCAGTTTCACTACGATCGTAGTATCATACTAGATTTGGGATTTTCTGCCTTAATTACGGTTTTTTTCAAGTTTCGCGCTCATTAACACTTTTCTCAAGCACAAAAGCATTTCTTCTCCGATTGATTGTGATCTTCCTGTTCCCAGGGCGACTCTGGCGGTCCACTCGCCGTGGACGGCGTCCTCCACGGTATCGTGTCCTGGGGTAACGGTTGCGGTCGCAAGGGATTCCCCGGAGTCTACACTGAAGTGGCACAGTACCGCGACTGGATCCGGGAGGTGACTGGAATCTAATGGGAGCATCCATCGCCTTCTGCGTTAAACCACTCGGAAAACAAATGAACGAACTTTCAAGTGCAATTCTCCGATTAGTATTGAAAATTGCGCCTCCGTGGACCTCTCATAATACGTTCATGTCTGCACTGTCGATGCAAAGAGAGCTGATCTTTCCAGTGGTCAGCGAAATGAATTAACTTACTTACCTCAATAAATTAAGTTTTCCTGTTGAGGTTATTTCATGATTTGAGTACAAATAATATATAGATAGTATCTATGGCGACTGATATGTAATTCGACAATAAATTGATAAGGAAATGAATAATTAGTGTAATGAATTCATCAAATACTTATTATATTTTTAAATTGTCATTCAGGAATTTACTATATATAAATTAATAAATAAAATATACATTAATAGGAAATAACTAACTCTAATCAATTAAGACTGACACAATTATAAATTTTCTTGGGAAAATATTTTAATCAATAAATATTTTTATTCATATATTGTTATTAAATAATAATGAACGTCATTTAAATTTTCATTAAATTTATAAAATCGAAAAAATATTCTTCAAAGGGATTTATCGGAAAATTGGAGTTTATGAAAAATAGTTTATTAGAACAATACATTTATAATAAATTTACCTCGAACTAGAAGCCAACTTCTATTTCAATTCGTTTTAAACTGGGTGAAACTGATTTTTGAAAACATTTGAAAAACAGTTTTATCTATATTTCTTGTTGATAATTATTTTCTGAGTAGTTTTCATTCCAATTCTTATATTTGGTGAAAATAACGAAGAAACTTTATAAATATATGTGTTGCGGTGATAATGGCTGGAGAATTGTCATATTGAAAAGAAATTTGAAAATTTCTCGAGAGCGAGATATAAAGGTATAATTCCAAATTATTATAGAAATAGTGAGGAGAACTTTTTCAAAGAATACATACATACGACTTAAAGGCATACAGAAATCGTATATTATATATTAAAAGTAATTATAATAGTGGAAAATAGGAGTTTACGGAGAATCAGGATTAACCATGAATAATCACGGACCTGTCTACGGACAGACTAGCTATGAATGAACGAATCAACATCATAGGTAGTCTGTCGGCAGACAGGATCGTGATTACTCTTGGTTAAAACTTATTCTCCACATACTCGTATTTTTTCGCAATCCTCTTCATGTCTTGATAGTTCCCGCTTCCTCTCAAGCCGTCTACCAGATGCTACCTTTTCCTTCATCTTCCTTCCTTCCAGCTTTTCTTCTCTCACGTCTTTAATCATGCTCTCTCTCTCTCCTAAGGTACTGTCCGATTCATTTCGCCTTCCTCATTTTTATAGTCTGTATAATCATACGCTTCTCTATTCCTATTTTTCTTGGTAATTTCTCTCTTAATGGTATAAAGCGATCAGATTATTAGTAAGAAATAAGTAGATCGCAGTTAGATTGTAATTTGAAAAAACGACACTTACGACCCGCTAAAACGCCGTCCACGGGATCCATGCTGCTCGCTTGAGTATTGCGTACGGTTTGAGCTATGAAATTTGAGATAACCATCACAGTGGTACTGCTCCAATGTATATTATTTAAGTGAACACGTCTCTCCTCATAAATAAATCGTATAAAGATATATATTATACCCACTATTAACAAATTTTCTGTGGAAAAGAATCGCTGGAATGAAGTACCTACCACTGCATTTATCTTGCTCCGCGTATATTATATAATGTCACGCTTAAAGCAATCAGTCGTCATTTATTTAATGTTCGTAATAAAAGAATTAAATTTCGAATAAGCGATTTGATTAATTCGCTTTCAGATAAATCATCGAAAACTAGAGAGGCGATAATTTGTTTATATAATAACTAGATAATTACCCGGGCTTTGCCCCTTGGGGTTTACAATTTCAAATATTTCACGCCCATTTCACTAGCTAAGATTTTAATTCAAACTAAAAGTACTCTCAAGATAAGTGACCAATATTCTCCCTTAATTGGTATGAATAAATTAAATATAGATGCAAATCTGATATTTTGCTACAAAATTTAAAAAAATTTGTGTGATTTTACAAAGAATTTATGCCGGTCCATAGTCAGGGTATGGCTTGTATGTCATTCTCCTCCCCTAAAATTAATATTCTGGCCCAGACTTACACACTCTCAAGGTCTTTTTAGTATGTCTACCAAGTATTAAGTAGGTATATTAGTTTCTTGGTTTTCGAGAAATAATGTAGGAAATGATTTGTATGGTAACCCCTTCCCTTCTGGCACTGAAGCGCACATCCTCATGGTCTCTTTCGCAGATGTACCAAGTTTTATATCTCCATGTTTCTTGAATTTTGAGAAATGCTGTGTATGGCACTCCCTTCCCCCATAACAATAAAAATCCAAATTCTGGCAAAGAGGTCAACATTCTCGAGATCTCTTTAGTGATTGTATCAAGTTTAAAGTTTCTAAGGTTCTTGATATGATTTTTTATGGCGCTCCCCTCCACTGTACTCCTCCCCAAAAATAATATTTCTGGCCCCGAGATGCACATCCCCATTTGTAAGTGTACCAGGTTTTAACTCTCGAAGTTTCTTGGTTAATGAGAAATTCAATTTACTCACACACACAAACCGTCCTTTATTTATATATAAATAATGAAACCAACGTTTTGAATTCACTAAAATGTAAGCAATTACTATAAAATTTACAAAATTGAGTGTTCCAGAGAGTAAAAATAGTTTGGGCGATTGGAAATTGTATTTATGGAACATTTAATTTTGTCTCGCACTCCCTCTCTGTCTCTCTCCTTCTTCTTTCTTCCCCCTCTTCTTCACTGTCTCTCTCTCGTATTACAGCATTCAAAGCTCGCATTCCCTATGCACCGAGTTAAGGATTAAGGCGACAAAAATCTCGAGATTTAACAATGACACGGTCGGCAAGGCAACATATCGTTAAAAAGCTTAAATTCTTCCTATAAATATATGTGTGTGTGTATATGTATGTATATATGTATATGTATATGTGTATATATATATATATATATATATATATATACAGTCAAACTCGTTTATAACGAGCACGGTTGTAGCAAGGTCACGGCTATAGTGAGCAAATGCTACCTCCAAGATAAGTTTACGAGCATTTACATACAAATATTTCACGTATATAACGAGCACGCTTCACGGATATACCGAGCAAACTTTGACCACTTCTCACTGTCTCAAACGCGGCGGCGGTCTGTCCCTTCAATCCTCATAGTGACCCAAGATATGTAACCTTGTGTTCTCGAGTCCAGCCTCTACACCCTATCCCTCGGGGAGGTTAAAGACCGCGGCGTTGTTGTTAAAAAATAATCCTTTCGTCCAAGCCAAGAATTTCCAACTTGCAAGTACAGTGGCACCCGCGGAGGTCCTTTGTCCTCTCCTCCCAACCCCCAGCTCATTTACAGCCAGGAGGTTGTGATTGGAAGGGGGTAAGGAGCTGAGGGCATGCACAATGGGGCTCGCCCCCGTCGCTCAGCCGAATGCACCCAACACTCTTTCCCACGTAAAGATGGGAAATCCCAGATTTAATCCGTCTCCTCATTAACTCTTCCTGGAATTGGTATGCTCGCAGTTTGCAAAGAAAGTTCGCAGCGTTGATCGCAAAAATCAGTTGAGATTTTGCCCTTGAACGAGTAACATGTCCGTACATAAAAGGTTGTTTGTCTATTCGCGAAAAGGTTGATATTATTCGAGAGTTAGAACGTGGTGAAAAAAATGTTGAAGTGTGCAAAAAAATTAATTTATCGTCGTTTACGGTTTCAACCTTATGGAAAAACAAAGAAGCGATTTTATCTGCACTAGAGAACAACCTAACAACGAACAAGAAAATGAGGAAGTGTGACTTGGGTACTGTTGATCAAGCACTGCTGGAGTGGTTTAAGACGCAGAGAAATGCTGGTTTCCCCATCAACGGCCCCATTTTAAAGGTACAGGCAGATAAATTTGCAAAACAGTTAGGACATGAAAACTTCACATGCAATAATGGGTGGCTCGATCGTTTTAAAAATCGGCATAACATTGTTTATGCGAAAGTCAGTGGAGAGGCCCTGTCAGCAGATTCAAAAACGGCAAGTGAATGGGTGAAAAGTGTTTGGGAGGAGTGTCGAAAAGGTTACAGAGAAGAAGACATCTACAATGCCGACGAAACTGGACTGTTTTACAACATGATGCCTGATGCAACGTTTAAATTCAAAGGTGACAAATGTGTTGGTGGCAAAAGACCTAAGAATCGTTTAACAGTTTTAATGTGCGCAAACATGAATGGGAGTGACAAAAAAAAACTTTTTGTTATTGGTAAATCACAAAAGCCGCGTTGCTTCAATAATGTAAAGAAGCTTCCCGTTGAATATGCAGCTAATAAAAAGGCATGGAGGACTTCCAATATTTTTCAGCAATATGTAAGTCAGTGGAACAACGAGTTACGGAGGAAAAATAGAAACATTTTACTCCTTGTCGATAACTGTCCTGCGCACCCACATATGCAGGAGTTATCCAATGTAAAACTAGTGTTTTTGCCTACAAATGCGACTTCTATTTTGCAGCCAATGGACATGGGGATAATTAAAAGTTTTAAAGGCCATTTCAAGCGATTTTTTGTTCTACAGTTGATTGAAAGGAAGGAAAGAGGTTTAGATGGCAACGTCTCTGTATTAGATGCAATTCATTTGATGACAGATGCATGGGACAATGTTTCACCTACAACGATCATAAACTGTTTTCGGAAGTCTGGTTTAGTATCGGGAGAATTTTCGATTGATAACTATATCATAGATGAATCTCAGAATGGCTTAAAGAAAATGGAATTGCGAATTTTGACCATGTAAATGACATTGACAATTTTGTTCATGTTGATGATGATTTGATTACCAGTGGAATTCCTACGGAGAGTGAAATAATAGAGACAGTACAAAACACAGCAGACAGTGATGAAGACATTGTTGAATGTGTCGAAGACATAATCCCGACGAAAGCCGTGCCAACTTACTCTCAACCTCAGGATGCTGTGGAAACATTAAATGATTTTTTTGAAAACATTGACATTTCTGATGGTGTTTTTAGTGCAATAAGTGTAATAAGAGGAAACTTAAGAGACTTCAAAGTGAAATCTATGAAACAGGCTACCATTCAAAGTTATTTTTCTAAAAAGAGGAGTGATTAAGGATGCAGCTGTGAGTAAATTTTATATGTACAAATGTTTATTTTAAATTTTCTAGTTTATTCTCATTTTTATGTTTTTCCATAAATTTACTAAATAAACTTTCTGTTTATATATTCACTTTTACTTCTTATGTCTTATTTCACCATACGCATGCATGTTTTTGCCTTCACGGATATTAAGTTTAACGGCTATAACGAGCAAAACTAGACGGTCCCGTGGCGCTCGTTATATGCGAGTTTGACTGTATATATATATATATATATATATATATATATATATATATATATATATATATATATATATAAATATAATTTAAACGTAGAACTTGAGCAATTTTAGATCGTGGGAAAAATGTGATCATAAGAATAACAGATGTTATTCCTTTTCTTTAATACGATCCGGTTCCGAATGTCAATTATTTCTAACTTTAATTTACAAAAGAGTAAAAGCCTTTAAATCGAATAAATGAGGATGTACACGGGTTTCCCGTTGTAGTATTTTAGCGCAGGATGGAAGTAGTACACAGGACATCAGAAGAAGGATTGCAATAGCAAAAGCAGCATTTAACGAGAAGAAGGAGCTTCTCACAAGCAAAAATGTAAATTTAAAAACAAGGAAGAAATTAGCAAAATGCTACATATGGAGCATAGCTCTTTATGGTGCAGAGACGTGAACGGTAAGGAGAAAGGAGGAAAAATATTTAGAAAGTTTTGAGATGTGGGTATGGAGAAGAATGATGAAAGTGAAATGGACAGAGAGGAAGAGAAACGAAGAAGTATTAGAAATGGTGGGAGAAGATAGGATGCTAATAAAAACAATCAGGAAAAGAAAAGCAAATTGGATAGGGCACATATTGAGAAGACAGTGTTTACAAAGGACGATCATAGAAGGCAAAATTAGTGGAAGAAGAGGAAGAGGGAGAAAAAGAATAGGAATATTAGATAATATAAAGCAGGGATATAATACTTACAGAGGTATAAAAGAGGCTTCTAGTGAGAGAGAGAAATGGAAGCAGCGATTCAGTTAATACCTGTCTTCGGACAGAAGCAAGATGATGATGATGATGAGTTGTATCCCTGCTTATTTTATCCATTCCATATGTATTAATTTCGTTTTCCTTATTTATACTCGCCTTACAAACGAAACTTCTTTGAAATCTGTTTAGGCAATACCTTCCAAATATAGAATTACCGAAAAATACTCAACTTGTTATTGTGGTAGTCCGGTTTAGTTGATCCGGCTGATATATTCTATTTTGGTAATTTATTTATATGAAGAGGTGTAGAGATTAGCGTTCCGGCTTCCCATTACAATGTTCAGGGGTTCAAACTTCGTGAATGAAGGTATATATATATATATATGATACAAGTAGTTGGTGCTTGTATTCTGCAAGCATTTCATCTCACTCTGATCAACATTAATTTTTCAGAAATATTTTTTTATTCAAAAGATTTCACCTCTGCATCTAATTTCTATCGTTCCTTATGAAAAAATATTTAATTAAAACTATGCCTTAAATTTGTAATTTTATTAATATTATACTTTATCCAATGTAGGTCCACACATTTTTGTCAAATTTTTTAGTTGTAGCACATAGAAGTGAAATAATATTTATTAAATTGTTTAAAATTTAAAAATTCATTACGTCCGTAATAATATTTTGTTGGAGATTTCCAAATGTTTCTTAGTTACAATGCACTAAACTCTACAAAACTTTAAACTTTCAGCTTCCTAGCTTGCCTCGAAGTACCTAAAAATCTATCTAATTGTTTAAATTTTTAAGAATTTTTAACAGCCAAACAAATTCAAATATATAAATTTCTATAATCGTTTTTTTCCAAGTCTACCAGTACAAAAATTTAAGTTTCGTAGCACATTCGGATATATAAAAACCTAAAAAATATGTTTAAACAAATGCGAAATTTTTGCGGCCGTATTGTTGAACTTTTTCAAAATTTTCTTTTTTTTCTATGTATAATTTGCTACAAAATGTTTGAAAACACTTGAACCAACTACTAATAGTTTCCAAGATAAAAATTATTAAACTTTATTTTATAACTGGGGTTAAAAAACCCCATAAAAATGAACAATTTTCAAATTTTCGCTTTTTATAGTTGGTTTTGAGAAAAGCAGTATAATCCTGCAAAATTTCAGCGTCCTAAACATATTCGATTGGTCTACACACTGGGATAACTTTTTCCCATGCACCCATAAGTTAGCATGCGAAAAAGTTATTCCAGTATTTAGACCAATCTAAGAGGAAACTAAGAATGTAGCACAGGTATGGGAAGAATGCAATTAAGAATTATACGGCAAGAAGGTAGGATAGGCAAAAATTGAAATGGAATATGAGGCAAACGTTGAAGAAGACAACTTGGGACCAATTATCATGGAGAGCGAAGTAGAAAAAGCGGTAGTGGAACTAAAGAAAGGGAAAGTCACAGGCAGCGACTTCAAGTCATGGGATCAGAAGGACTAAAAGCGATCAGGAAATTTACGAAATTTAGGAAATTTACGAAACGGGAGAATGGCCTCGGGATTTCCTAGAAGTAACAGTGATACCTCACAAGAGGAAGTCAAAGGCATTGCAATGTAAAGACTACAGAATCATAAGCCTTCAGTCACACACTTCGAAGATCATTACGAGGATTCTTAATAAAGGCTGGAGAAAAAGGCAGAACAAATGCTAGGGGAAGATAAATTCTGTTTCAGAAAAGGACGAGAACCTAGGAATGATATAGTGGTAGTTAGAATCTTATAAGAAAGGGCAATAGAGTACAGACAAGATATCTGCGTATGTTTCGTAGACTGGCAGAATGCCTTTGATAGAGTAAATTGGGTAATGTTGATTAAGATATTAAAGGATATAGATGTAGACTGGAGAGATAGGAGACTGATAAGGAATCTAAATGTGAATCAAGTTGTAAAGGTCAGGTTGTAGAATGCGGACACCTGCGGAGTATATATCGGTAGAGGAGTAAGACAGGGCTGCTGCCTATTGCCGACCCTATTCTATATATTTATGAAGAAAGTCTAATGCAAGAAGCGTTAGAAGGCACAGGAGATTTCAAAATTAGAGGAAGGATTATAGGAACAGTAAAATACGCGGATGATCAAGTACTTGTAGCAAGAAAGGAAGAGGAACTCCAGAAAATGATAAATAGACTAGTAATAACAGGTATGGAAATAAATACAGAAAAATCCACGGTCATTTGAATTTCAGGCAAAGAAGAGAATCTGAACATAAGTATGTATTGGAGGAAAGTTTAAGACTATAAATACCTTAGAAGCATCATAACAAGAGAAGCAAAATGTACGGATGAGATCAGGATTAGAAAAGGAAAAGCAAAAGCGGCTTTCAGGAGAAAGAAACCAACTCACGGGGAATATAATTGATGATATTCGCAAGAAGTTCATAAGATGCAACGCATGGAATATAGCTTTGAACGGAGCAGAAACATGGACGCTAACGAAAAATGACATCAAATACTTGGAAAGCTTTGAAATTTGGACTTAGAGGAGAATGCCGAAGATAAAATGGACATATTGAATGAAAGACGATGAAGTACTATGAAGAGTAGGAGAGAAGCGAATGATTACACAGACTATTAGGAAGAGGAAGGCAAACTGGGTTGGACATTATCTGAGGAGAGAGAGCATGATTTAATGACATGTTAGAAGGAAAACTAGATGGACAAAGGGAAAGAGGTAGGAAAAGGTTTCAGCTGATATACGATTTGAAAGGGAAAGCGGGTTATCAAGATATGAAGAGTACAGCGGAAATTAGGTGTATATGGAGAACCAGGTTTAACCATGAATAATCACGAACCTGTCTACGGACGGACTACCTATGATGATGATATACCATATTTGGTTAAAATCCATGCAGTCACGTCTCTAGAAATACGTGTATAAGAAATATTATTTTATCTTTTATTGTGGTAGCCCTGCTTTTTAGTTCTACTTTAACCCTCCGTTAGTCGCGTGGCGTCTGCTGGACGCCATGTAATATTATTTTCTTTGCACGCAGCCGATATTTAGGAACTTCTCCTTTTGCGTATCTTATTATTTCAAGCTTATCTGTCCATCATTTAAACGTTTTTGGGTTTCGTCACCTCACCGGGTTATATAGTATTATTTTTATATGTTATGAGTCTGATAGACGCCACGCGACAACTTACGTTCGATTGGGTTACATCATTATTTTGCGCTGTCCATTGCAATCATTTTTAATGCGTTATATTTTGTTTTATTTATAACAAATACATATATATATATAGTATATTTGTTAATTTATTTACTTACTATATTTTGTTCTTTGTACCTTTATGACACCTAGAATATTCTGGATGTCACGTAAATTTGTTTTGTTTATTGCTCCTCAAATTTGCTTTCCCAACTTCTCCTAATATGTACCTTTTTTTCGAAGTATATCTGCTTTCTAATTCTTCTGTATTTTGTATTGTGACTTTACGGGCTAATAAAGTATCATTTCAGTTTTTTTAGTCTGGTAGACGCCAGGCGACTACCAATGTTGGAGCGAGTTGTACGTCATTCCCCTACATTATCTACCAGCCACTAACTATGTGTTTGTTTGTAAAGCAAAGAACCTCCCCAACTTGGTCTCTTATTTTTCCAAGCAGATCTTGTGCTTTCGCCTCGCAGAACAATCATTCTATATCTGACATTGCTACCGAACGGATTTTTCATAAAACCATTTTTATTTCCTGTCTGGAAGATTCAGCGTGACTGACTACTTTCAAGTACATAACATAGTTTTCAAAGTAAGTTACATTATAATACTTGTAGAAGGTGCTTGCATGCTGCAAGCATTTAATCTGACCTTGAAAAAACATTATTTTTTCAGAGAGGTATCTCATCATTAGAAATATTCCTTTAATTCTAAAGATTTGTCCTTTGGGCAGGTTTTTCGGTTTTCATTATGGAACAATTACTAATTTTTGCAATTTAAGGAATATTATACTTTTCCTACATTAAGTTAATAATGCCACACATTTTTGCCAAATTTTAAATTTATAGCACACTTAGAAGTGAAATAACATTTATCTAATTGTTTAAAATTAATTATTTTTTTACGGCCACAACAACGATTTCATGGACACACTGAGATGATTAACCGTTTGTATAGACTTATCTCTAAATACCTTAATAATTTCAACTCCCAATTCTGCCATGTGGTATCAAATCATTTACCTATTTGTTTAAATTTTAAGAATTGTAAACTGCCAAACAAATTAAAATATCAAAATTTGTATAATCCTTATTTCGTTTTTTTACAAATTCTACCTATAAAAAAATTTCAGCTCCGTAGCACATTCAAAAATACATAAACCTTGAAAATTTGTTTAAACAAAAGCGAATTTTTAGAAGCCGCATTGTTAAACTTTTTCAAGATTTTCGTATTTTCTAGTGGTTTATGCACAATATACCAAACATGAGAAAAATTTCAAATCTCCAGCTCATCTGGAAGTGCCTAAACATTAGTATAATTTCTATGATCCCTATTTCGTTTTTTTACAAATCCTACCTCTAAAAAAAATTTCCGCTCCGTAGCACATTCGAAAATACATAAACCTTGAAAATTTGTTTAAACAATTTAGAATTTTTAGCTGCCGCATTGTTGCACTTTTTTAAGATTTTTGTTTTTTCTAGTTGGTTCCACACAAAATCTTTCATAAGAAAAAATTTCGAATCTCCAGCACATCTGGAAGTGCCTAATCATTAGTATTCTCCTATCATTATATATAGACCTATCTTACAGAGGAGGATATAACATACTAGTAGTTGGTGCTTGCATTCCGCAAGCATATCATCTCAACATAAAAAAACATTAATTTTTCATCTTTCATCATTACAAATATATTTTTAATTTTTTTTAAATTAATTTTAATTAAATTTTTATTTTTAATAAGTATTTCACCTCCGGTGCAATTTTCATTTTTCCCTTATGAAAAAATAATAGATTAAAACAATCCCAAAACTTTGCAATTTTAAACATTTTACACTTAATCCATTATGGGGTACTAATGCTACGCATTACAGCCAAATTTTAAAGTTGTAGCACTTCTAGAAGTGAAATAATATTTTTCCAGTTGTTTAAATTTTAAACATTTTTAACAGCCGCCCCAATATATTTATGGAGAAATTCAAATTTTTTTTGGGCAAATATGCTATTTTGTAAATAAAGTGAAAATTTCAGCATCCTAGCTCATTCTGTAGTACTAAAGAGTTATGTATTTTTTTAATTAAAATTTTTTTCACCAGTCTAATCATCTTCATGAAGATTTTCACATTTTTATTTTTGCATATGCACTAAACGCTAATGACACTTTATTAATAAGTTATTATTATTAATTCCATGGTATATAAATTGTTTACAGGTTATTACTATTATTTTAATAAAGATGCTTAAGCAAGTCTTCTTTAACATCCCATTACCAACTTACTTGTTCTCACAATTTATTACAAAGTATGCATTGCCTATGAATGTTGATACATTTGTTGGTCTACTATTTGTCTGGCCTCTCCCTACAGATCTTCCTGGCATGAGTAACACCACCAGGAGCATTTGCTCCAGCCAGTATAGCTCTCTAGATCCTTGGGACACACAAACCCTCTCACCACGGTAAGGATGTAGTCTCTTAGAGATGGAAACTAACTACATTTTACATTTTTTTATTGTTTTTGATTTTTAAAAAGTATTTAATAATATATAAAAAAGAACACTTATATCATATTTATTGGACTAAACAACTACAAATGTGCATATGTTATTCTAGATTTTAATCAATGCTATAAATGAAAAGTATTAGTGGAACCAAATAAAATAAAATAGGACTTGTCTTCCAAATGCAACTTCCAGCTCTTTTGGTAGTTTTCTGTTGCCATGGGGATGACTGGGTTCCAATTTTAATGAACTGAAACAGTAAACAATACTGTTAGACCATATCAGTGACATGTTTAAAAAAATCTAGAGAAATTACTTATTCCTTTTCATTATATGAAAATAAAGAATAATGGGTTATAATAAAATCCAAAATAATAAACTCATATGATATATATGTACATTATGTACAATCTAAGTATAGAATAGAGAATCTCCTTTATTACCTGTGTAAGATGAGAATGTAAATTAAGGAAAAGCTATCTTAGTATGCTAAAGAAGGGAGTGGCTTACAATATTAACTGTGTGACCTATTTTATCTCCCGATATTCTGTTACTTGGGACTATGGCACATGTGTGGTCACGATTTCTAACTCAACCTAATGCTATGTACAGCTGTCCATGTGCAAAAACATCATTCCTCAAATCTATGCCTACTATTTCTATTGTCTGCCCCTGAGATTTATTAATCGTCACTGCATATGCTAACTTTAGGGGAAATTGCCTATGCAGTATTGTTATGCCCGAGCGAATTGCCTGAAATTTAAAACAAATCCGTGGGATAAAAACATTGGCTTATTTATCCTTCCCTGTAATATAAGCCTCAATTAATCTTTTTGAAATATTTTTCACAACTATTTTAGTGCCATTGACTAAACCATCATTAAATGAAAGATTTCTAATCAAAATACATACTGCACCTCTCAGCACAATTCTATGATCTGGTATACCTGGCTCTGTTAACACATGCAACAAATTTGAATTTAACAGCTCAGCCTGCCGACTGTCATCTGAACCCTTGCATCTATCTGCACTATATAATTCTACCAGTTCACCCTGAAGTTTCCCTAGGACTAACGAATTGATTTCATCTATACAACTATTTGTCCCAGCTAAGATAGCCCTTCTGCTACAAATGGCAGGATCTGATAAAATGTCCTCAGGATAAACAAACTTAATCAAGTCTTGCAATTTATTTATACTTCTAAGTAGATCTAATGGAATTACCTCATCTCCATTCATAACCACCATATTGACTCTATCCTCCCCAACCTTAAGAATAAACTTAGAATAATCTTTATCTGCACGTGACCTAATTGGGCTAGTTAAATTAAACATATGTACATTCTGCCACAACTTGGAGTGTTTCAAACTGGATTATACAGAATCCATCACTGACCCTCCTTTAACAATTGGAGCTACTTGACTGAAATCTCCAGTTAGCAATATTATTTTCCCCCCAAACAGGTCATCTAATTTACAAATATCCCTGAATGACCTCTCTAATGTTTCTAAGTTATTTTTAACTGCCATTGGGGCCTCATCCCATATAATGAAGCTAGAAGATCTGATTAATTCTGCCCTCTGACTGTTACCTTTGATGTCACAGTATGACTGGGGATCCTGATTCTCTATAGGCAGCCTAAACATTGAGTGTACAGTCACTCCTCCATCATGGTTTAAGGCTGCTATGCCAGTCGAAGCTGTGCATAAAACAATATGGCCCTGCCTATGTAAACCTGCAGTTATTGTCTTTAAAAGAATTGTTTTGCCTGTACCACTTGGTCCATCAATGAAAATGAAATTTTTTCTAACACTTGCTTTACCCTGGACAATCTCAATGACAAAATCAAAAACTCTCCTCTGATCATCATTTAAGCATGGCAACCACTCATCTAAAAAATGATGTAGTTCACCACATGACCATCTAACTGATTCCCTTCCAACTTCTGTAGAATCATCTGTTGCTGGTGGTAAACCAACTTCTTCTAGCGTCCTACCATGACTTCTCAACCTACTCTCAATGCCAAGCAATGCAGAATTGTATGCCCTATTTTCATCACCTGCAAATTTATCCAAAAAATCCTCGGAAAGCTCACTTTTGAATTCACTCTATAAAATCCCTGCAGGCGCACCTGCTATTGTTAAACATGAAAATAATAACCTAAGCCCACTGCCAGTTTTAAAAACCATTGCTTCTTTAATGGCCTCCCAATATTCATTTTCATTTTCCAATAATCCTAATGCATTAGCAGCTTCCTGAAAAGACTCGTACACTACCCCATCCACTCTCCTTAGATCCTCATAAGTGTAAGCAGGGAATTTCATTAACAACATTCTTAAATAATATACCTCACCTAATGTTGGCAACAACCACTGTAATTTAGCTACACAATGATGTAGAACTTTCTTCGTTATCCAGTGGCAACCTGAAGTATGCTCAATGACTGGAACTCTGCTTCTTTCACGTCGCCTAGTGTCAACATGGTAATTCTCAAAGAAATCTAAATATGTTAGGTGCTCAAACTCGGCTTCTTTTGGCCTTTCAAAATACAGCATTAGTTTACTCTTACTAACTCTCAAGGCTAGCCCCTCCTCACCTGGCCTAAAAACTACCTAGTCTCTATTAGGTAATTGTACTGGCAGCATAATTACACTGGGGAATGAATGAGAAATATCAAATTCTAGTATGCGCCACATGGCCTCAGATGCACTAATATATCTTAAGGATACATAGTCTTCTATTTCATCTATTTTTTCTACATTTTCTGCCACTACAGCAACTTGAGCACAGTCTGGTCCTTTATGAATGTACTTAAAATGAAATTTAATGATTTTAACTGAACTCGCTATCTCTACATTGCAGTGGCACTCTAACATCAAAAGTAAAGCTGGATTATAAGGAACAATCAAACATAGCCTTTTTCATCTATAAAAGTGGCCTCACGAATCGGCTTAGGAAATCCTTTCATACAAATTTTCTTATCTACATTCATACAGGGAGCATTCTGCTGATCATGCCCACATGATCCATGAACCATATGCTGTAGGACTACTTTTCTAAGCATACCTCCAGCATCTTCCTCTGATGGAATTGAAGCCTTTATATATTTATCTATTTCTGTAATATGTTTTGGCTCACCCTGAACCTTAAGTGCTATGTGGACATGAGGTAAACCACATTTCTGAAATTCAATAACATACATTACATATATTAAACTACCAAACAATTTGCCACTACTAATTAATCTCATTATGGCTGCTAATTTTAGCTGGAAAACCCTATTACACAAGTCTGGCCTGTCTGTCGCACTTTGATTTGAGGAAAGGCTACTCTTTATTTCTTCCCATTGTGGATTACAGGTAATTGTTATAAAGAAACTGGATTTTCCATTTCTTAGGACTAATGCCATACCATTCGGCATTTTCACTTGCACGTACCGTGGACTATGTGTGAAAGAACTTGGTAAATAAACTTTTCCTGCCCTAGGTCCACCTTCTGCTTCAATAGTTTCATCTATTTCCTGTCTATAAGCTACCCTAAACAACTTTGCCTGGTTATTCCTGCACCATTGAAGCCTCTTCAAACCTGGAATACATATCAACAAAGTACTCTTGCGCTAACCTTCGCATAGATGTAAACATACTCTCAGATAAAATAAGCCTCCTATAATATTTAACCTGACTAAATTTATTCCCATTTCTATCTTTGAGGCCAACATGCCATCCAGATGTAGCGTGAGGGAAAAGAAGAGGATACTGGAAAGCTTCGTACGTTTCACTGAAAATGCTAACAAACTGTGGCTCTACTCTACCATGCTTCCAAATTAGCACCTGTCTTGGATCACTGTTAGGCTCCATTCTAATAATGGCAGTGATTTCATCAACTAATGGAGTGTCTCCTAAAACTGGTCCATGAGTTCGCCTATTAGTTTTTTCAAAAGCAATGTAAGCATCCTCAGATGTATGTCTACTTAAACATTTCAAAGAATACACTATAGGGTTAACCAGATTTAAGAAGCTTTCAATTTCTTGAACGATTTCTGCATTCAGTAGCCTGCCTTCTGCTATTCTCCTATGCTCTGCCTCATCATCAATATAAAGAGCTACATTATTGACACTATTGCTTCTTGAACAACCTAAATTGAATAGTCTGCGGTAAGTCCTTCCCTGTATCTTAACTAAAGGTGGTCCTTGTCTTCCTGCAGCATCCTGAAAACCATGAGAGACCCCCAGAGCAGAAAATGCAAAAATGTTTTTATATCTTCTAGCATTTTTAAGGAAGTCAATGTTATTATAAAATGAAGCAACTAATTTAGGAAGGAAACCCAAAAAATACCTCCCACTCCCACAACACCATCCTCTCCTGCTTTTCTCCTCTTCAAAAAAGATAGCTCCACAGAGATTACACTTTGAACATTTGCTATCTAAAAGGGAAGAAACTTCAAGCTTGAAACATGCAATATCATTTAATTCATTGCCTGATCTATTTCCTAAACAGGACTTAAGGGGAACAGTTCTTATGATTGTTGGCACATTATAGTATCCCCTCTGACGTGCAGCTTGTTGTAATGGAGTTTTCTGTTGGAACTGATTTCTTGTATCTTCGACTCTCTCTGGGTGTATTTTGCGATAATTTTCTCTCGATTCCTTGACACATTCAGGATGAATAACCTGATATCTTTCTCTAAACTCTCTAACTATCTCTGGATGTTTGGTCTGATAGTTTTTAGCACATTCTCTATCTCTGGATGTGTGCTCTGATATTTTTTAACAGATTCTCGAAATATCTCTGGATGTGTACTCTGATATTTTATAGTACATTCTCTAACTATCTCTGGATATGTGCTCTGATATTTTTTAACAGATTCTCGAAATATCTCTGGATGTGTACTCTGATATTTTTCAACAGATTCCCTATCACTTTCCGGATGGGAAGTTTTGAATTTATCTCTGGATTCTTTGACCGTTTCGGAATTTTTAAAACGGTATCTCCTGCGTGCCTCTTCCTTCTGTTCCTCCTTTGAGGATATTAGAGTTTTGGGTAGTCCTAATTTTCGCTTTGCAGGCTTCCTCTTTTAGGATTTTCACAAGGTGAATTTTCGGTGGGAAACAGCATTAATGTTTTAGTCCTAAATAGATTCATAAAATGCGCTCGCATCAAAGCAGTGGTAAACCTCAGATTGGAAGGGTTCTTACCTAGAGCAACAGAAACAGCGAAAGCAATCGCGAAAACGCCACAATCATACGCATTTTCCTGCTGCTGCACATCTTCTTACACAATTCTAGGTCCATGGGGGAATAATCTCATAAGAAAACCCACTTGTTTTAAAGTTAACCTTCTATCACTTGAAGCACTATCATATACATGAATAACTTCACCGTCAAAATACGTACAAATCCAGTGAGTTACACGATCAGTAGCTTTACTCGGAAGAATTTGAATATGCTCACAGCTAACTGGTCTAACCTCATCGAGTAATTCCACATCAGTAGAGCTTCTTGTGGACGAAAACTAGTATGGAAGGCCAAAATCTCATTGAACTTGCTAACGTGATCACTCGAGATGTAATCATTGCATTTTATCTCGTTAAACGAAGAAGCTGATAACGACAAAATGGGTACGCAATCACTCATTGTGACTCAGTGAGGGGAATTCACTTTCGCAAAACACAAAAAAAGAAACACCTATAATAAATAAATACTTATTAAGTAATAAATACTTTTACAAAACTAAAACCACACAATAAACAATAACACTATAGCAGTGAAATGTACAATAACAATGTACAATCAACACTTTCACGGAACAAAAAAGCGAACTCAATCTTGTTATAAAAGAAACTTAATAAGTAATACTTACATCCACAACCCTCCCTAAGGACTGCATAACCTTACAGAGGTGGGAGGGTTTGTGCACTCTTACGAACCAAAGAGATGTGCCGGCGGGAGATAATTCTCCTGGTAGGACCATCCAAGCCGGAAAGGTCTGAGGGGAAGAGTCAGACTAAGAAGCAGTCTTGGGGGTTTTACATCCCCCCTGTGCAAGGGCAGCAGCTTGCACAGTACCTCTGTAGGTGGTGATCATGTGGATCTGAACAGCTACAGATGGGTAATCACTCTGTGAAACTGCGATGAGGAAAGCAAGGGGAAACTACCTCATTATATTTCCCATGATAGGCTGAAAAGCTGAAAATACCTCTATGGATCTTTCTGGGGTAAAATATTCCGGAGGTGAAATAGTCCCCCAATCGGATATCCGGGTGGGGACTACACTAGGGGATGCACAGAGGAAATGTAAGATTAATAAGAAAGCAAGTAGTGAGAAATTAAAAATAGGCACATGGAATGTTAGGACTATGAATTCAGGGGGTAAACTAGAGAACTTAAAAAGGGAAATGAGAAGGAATAATGTAGGTATAGTAGGATTTAGTGAAGTCCGGTGGGAAGGAGAAGGCGAGATAAATTCAGACGAATTTAAGATTATTTACTCGGGAGGGGAGAAAAAGGAAAGGGCAGTGGGGATTATAATGAGAAAAGAGATAGCTGAAAGAATTAGTAAGGTAGTGACAGTTAATGACAGATTAATAGCCGCAAAACTCCAGATGGAGCCAGTGGATATGCTTATAATTCAAGTGTATGTGCCAACAACTAATGCTGGCGACGACGAAGTAGATGAAATCTATGAACAGATTATGGAGATATTGGAGGAGGGAAAAGGAAGGATCACCACCATAGTAATGGGAGATAGGAACAGTGTAGTCGGAGAGGGACAGGAAGATAACGTAGTGGGAAAATATGGATTGGGGAAGAGAAATGAAAGAGGGGATAAACTTGTGGAATTCTGCCATAGAAATAGATTAATTGTAACTAATACATGGTTTAAGCATCACCAGCAAAGACTTTACTCATGGAGAAGCCCAGGAGACCAGAGACGATACCAGATAGATTACATACTAGTCAATGAAAGATTTAGAAATAGCATTAAAAATGTGAAAACACTACCAGGGGCAGATATCGATTCTGACCACAACCTTTTGGAGGCAAATATACAATGTAGACTGAAGAGCGTTAGGAGAAACATAAGAGTTAACAAGAAATGGAACTTAGAGGAACTCCTTAAAAACAAGGAGGCTATCATGACTGAGATGGAGGAAAGGTGGGGGAAAGAGCTGAAGAAAATAGGAAGAATGTAGATGAGGAGTGGAGATACATCCATAGCAACATTAAAGATGTAATGGAAAAGAAGGTAGGAAAGATAACGGGTGAAAGAAACAAAAAATCCTGGATCACAGCAGCCATGCTGTATAAAATGGAAGAGCGGAGAAAGTGGAAGAACATAAACACTGAAGAAAGCCAAAGAAAGTACAAGGAGTAAAATAATGCTTTAAGAAGGGAAACAGATAAAGCAAGAGAACAGTGGATAAATGAAAAATGCGAGGAGATTGTCGAATGTGAAAGAATTTGTGGAACAGACCTCATGTATAGCAAAGCAAGGGAACTATTCAAGAAAAAAGCAAGAAAGATAGGACGTAAAGGAAACATGAACAAAAGTGGTAAAATAGTATCGGAGCCAGACAATGTAAAGAATGTCTGGAAAGAATACATTGAGGTTCTGTATGACAAAGAAGGTAAGCCAAGAAATATTTAATTAAATGAAGAAGAGGATGTGGAAGAAGATCAGCTAGGACTAAGTATTCTCGAGTCTGAAGTTAAAAGAGCAATTGATTACATGAAAAGAAGGAAGGCTGTTGGGAGTGATGATATACCCGTGGACGTTCTTAAGGTTTTGGGGTCTAAAGCAGTTAAGCAACAAAATTTTTTAACCAAGTATATGATACTGGCATATGGCCTGAAGATATTTTAGATGTTGTTATGGTACCACTGGAGAAAAGGAACAATGCAAAATGTTGTAAGGATTACAGAACTATTAGTTTAATTTCTCATACAGCTAAAGTTCTAACCAGAATAATAACCAAAAGAATTGAAGGTAAAATAGAAAAGGAGCTGCAAGATAATCAGTTTGGTTTTAGAAGAGGAAGGGGGGCTAGAGATGCTATAGGATGTATGAGGATGATGATAGAAAGAGCGCTAGAAGTCAATAAAGGTATGTATTTTTGTTTTGTAGATTGGGAGAAAGCTTTTGACAGAGTGAAATGGGATAAAATGCTGGGTATTTTAAACAAAATAGGAATAGATTGGAAAGATAAAATACTGCTTAAAAACCTTTACTTTGATCAAAATATTAGAGTCAGGGTTGAAGGAGAAGAAACAGAAAGTACTTCAATAGGGAGGAGAGTGAGGCAGGGTTGTCCTATTTCACCAGCGATATTTAATATTTATGCAGAAACAATAACAGAAGAACCGTTGATGGAAGAGAAAGGATTTAAGATAGGAGGTGAAAGTATTACCACCATTAAATACGCAGATGATCAGGGCTTAATAGCAGAAGGCGAGAAAGAGCTTCAGAGGATGACAGACAGACTAGTAAAGGTTGGCCAACAATATGGAATGAAGATCAATGCTGAAAAAACGAAAGTCATGGTGGTTTCAAAGGAACATAAAGAATTAAATATAATGGCAAATGGCCGAAAATTGGAACAAGTGAGTAGTTTCAAATATCTCGGCAGTATTTTAGCGCAGGATGGAAGTAGTACACAGGACATCAGAAGAAGGATTGCAATAGCAAAAGCAGCATTTAACGAGAAGAAGGAGCTTCTCACAAGAAAAAATGTAAATTTAAAAACAAGGAAGAAATTAGCAAAATGCTACATATGGAGCATAGCTCTTTATGGTGCAGAGACGTGGACGGTAAGGAGAAAGGAGGAAAAATGTTTAGAAAGTTTTGAGATGTGGGTATGGAGAAGAATGATGAAAGTGAAATGGACAGAGAGGAAGAGAAACGAAGAAGTAATAGAAATGGTGGGAGAAGAAAGGACGCTAATAAAAACAATCAGGAAAAGAAAAGCAAATTGGATAGGGCACATATTGAGAAGACAGTGTTTACAAAGTACGATCTTAGAAGGAAAAATTAGTGGAAGAAGAGGAAGAGGGAGAAAAAGAATAGGAATATTAGATAATATAAAGCAGGGATATAATACTTATAGAGGTATAAAAGAGGCTTCTAGGGAGAGAGAGAAATGGAGGCAGCGATTCAGTTAAAACCTGTCTTCGGACAGAAGCATGATGATGATGATGACATCCACAAAACTAACTTCCGCATTGTCCACGATGGAGGTGCACCCATAACAGGGATGAAAGCTCCAGAAAAATATGACAATCACTTTAAGATGAAAATGCAGTAAATACAAACACACTGCCAGTTATCTCAAAGCGAATGACGTGGCGTCGGTTGATGTCAGTATATATTGCGAGAAGTTGCCGTTTGCGTATAAAGAAGCGCAGTCGACGATGGACGCCATAGTGGATATATATCGTTCCGTGTATTTCAGATATGGAAGGATTTGGATGTGGGATTATTACGCAAGAAAAATAAGGACTTGACGTAATAGAAAAACCGAAAGTCATGCACCTGAGAAAATATATCGTTCCGCGTATCCGAGATATGGAACGATATACATGCCGGATTAATTACGCATTAAAAAATAAGGACGTTAAGTCATAGAAATGCTGAAAGTCATCCATTTGAGAAAATATACCGTTCCGCGTTTTCGAGCTTAAATACGCAGTAAAAAATAACGAAGTGACATCATAGATAAAAATCAATGTAAAATTGTTGCTATTGGCTGAAATTTATATTTTAATCAAAACTATCGTATAATAAAAACAAAAAATAGGATATTATATGTATTTAAAAGATGACGCCTCCAAATACATACGTCAATTATTTTCGTGCTTTCAATCTGTAAGCTGAAAATTATATACTTACCTCTACTTAACTTTAAAATTTATGCATCCTAGCTTGCCCCAAAGTACCTAAACATTAATCTATTAGTTTAAACTTTAAGAGTTTTTAACAGCCAAACGAATTAAAATATAAAACTTTTTATAATTTCTTATTTCATTTTTTCACAAAATATACCGGTAAAGATATTTCAGCTTCGTAGCAGTTCGATAATACACTAACCTCAAAAATATGTTTAAACAATTGCGAATTTTTAGCGGTCAAATTATTGAAATTTTTCAAAATTTCCTTATTTTCTATATATAATTTTCTGCAAAATGATTTCAAAAACTCGAACCTACAGAATATAGTTTTCAAGATAAAAATTATTAAACCTTAAAGTACAAATGGGGATAAAACAACCCCTAAAAATTAAAAATTTTGAAATTTTCGATTTTTATAGTTGGTTATGAGAAAAGTTCTATAATCTTGCAGAATATCAGCTTCCTAAACTTATTAGATTGACCTACACACTGGATTGCGCTTTCCCATGCTAACTTATGGGAGATATTCCGGGGTCTCTGGAGTCGAACCCAAGACACTCTAAGCAAAAGTGACAATAATTCCTAATAGATATTTTGGCCATCTAGCAACACTGAAAATTTCATTTTTCTAGTTTACCGGCAAGTGCCCATAATTCATTTAGAAAAATGGCGCATGCTTTTCTTATAGGAAAAAACGCAACTTTCGGAATTTCTGGAGTCGAACTCATGTCTTTTAGGTAAGACGTCTCATTTTATCTGTAAATTTTTCCATCATATCTACAAGAACTAAAACTTTCAGCTCTCTAGCTCTAGTAGTTTGGGCTGGACATTAGTATCCTCCTGTTATCATTATATATAGACGTTTCTTACAGAGGAGGAGGAGGATATAACATACTAATAGAAGATGCTTGCATACTGCAAGCATTTCATCTCACCTTGAAAAAATATTGATTTTTCAGAGAAATATTTCATCATGGGAATTATATCTTTAATTTATAAGATTTCTCCTCTGGGCAGGTTTTCGTATTTCATTATGGAACAATAATGGATTAAAACTAATAGCTAATTTTTGCAATTTTAGGAATATTATACTTTACCAACAGTGTGTTAACAATGCCGCACATTTCTGCAAAATTTCAAATTTATAGTACAATTAGAAGTGAAATAACATTTATCTAATTGTTTAAATTTAAATAATTTTTAACGACCAAAATAAAAATTTTATTGCCAAATTAAAATCTTTATTCGTTTACATAGGCTAACCTCTAAAAAATTTAAAAATTTTAGCTCCCTAACTTGCGTCGTAGTGTCTAAGCATCTACCAATTTATTTATAATTTAAGAATTTTTAACAGCCAAACAAATTAAAATATCAAAATTTGTATAATCCTAATTTTGTTAGTTTAAGAATTCTACTTACAAAAAAATTTCAACTCCGTAGCACATTCGGAAATACATAAACCTTGAAAATTTATTTAAACAATTGCGAATTTTTAGCGGCCGCATTGTGGCACTTTTTCAAGATTTTCGTTTTTTCTGGTCAGCTTTGCACAAAATCCTACCTAATAAAAATTTCGAATCTCCAGCTCATCTGGAAGTGCCTAAACATAATTATCCTCCTATCATTATATCGACGACTCTTATAGAGGAGGATATATATAACATATTAGTAGTTGGTGCTTGCATTCTGCAAGCATATCATCTCAACTTAAAAAACATTCAATTTTCATATTTCATCATTACAAATATTTTTTTTAATTCAAGTACTTCACCTCCAGTGTGATTTTCGTTTTTCCCTTATGTAAAAATAATAGACTAAAACATTCTTAAAACTTTGCAATTTTAAGAATTTTATACTTTCTCCATTATGGAGTACTAATACTACACATTTCTGCCAAATTATAAAGTTGTAGTACTTCTAAAAGTGAAATAATATTTTTCCAATTCTTAAAAATTTAAACATTTTTAACGGCCGCCGCAATGTGTATATGGAAAGATTCAAATGTTTATTTCTGCAATTGCACTAATTTGTACATAACTTGAAAATTTCAGC
The DNA here is from genome assembly GCA_028673005.1 of Tanypteryx hageni. Lineage (NCBI taxonomy): Eukaryota > Metazoa > Arthropoda > Insecta > Odonata > Petaluridae > Tanypteryx > Tanypteryx hageni. Next base: position 264,016,324 of record CM054112.1, read on the forward strand.
TTCCTAGCTCATTCATTAATGTTTAAACAGTTATGTATTTTTTAAAATTTTAAGAATTTTTAACTGCCAAACTAATTAAAATATCAAAATTTCTATAATTTTCATTTCGTTTTTTTACGAATTCTATTTATAAAAAAATTTCAACTACGTAGCGCATGCGGAAATACATAAACCTTGAAAATTTGCTAGAACTGAGAATTTTTAGCGGCCGCATTGCACTTTTTCATGATTTTAGATTTTTTTCTAATCGGTTTTGCACAAAATCCTACCTATGAAAAAAATTTCGAATCTCCAGCTCATCTGAAAGTGCCTAAACATTAGTATCTTCCTATCATTATATATAGACTTTCTTACAGAGGAGGAGGAGAAGGAGGAGGATATAACATACTAGTGTTTGGTGCCAGCATTCTGCAAGCATATCATCTCAATATAAAAAAACATTCACTTTTCATATTTCATAATTACAAATATTTTTTAATTCTAAATATTTCACCTCCGCAGCGATTTTCGTTTTTCCCACATGTAAAAATAATAGTTTAAAGCAATCCCCAAATGTTGCAATTTTAAAAATGTTGCACTATCGTCATTATGAGGTACTAATGCTAAACATTTTAGCCAAATTATAAAGTTGTAGCACTTCTAGAAGTAAGATAATATTTTTCTAATTGTTAAAATTTAAATAATTTTTAACGGCCGCCGAAATTCATATATGGTAAAATTAAAATGTTTATTTGTCCAAGTTGACTACTCTGCAAATAATTTGAAAATTTCAGTTTCCTAGCTCATCCCGTAGTACCTAAACTGTTATCTATTTGTTTAAAATTTAATAATTTTTAACTGCCAAACAAATTAAAATATCAAAATTTGTATAATCCCTAGTTAGTTTTCAATGAATTCTACTTATAAAAAAAATTTCAACTCCGTATCACATTTGGAATTACATAAACCTTGAAAATTTGTTTAAACAATTGCGAATTTTTAGCGGCCACATTGTTGCACATTTTCAAGATTTTCGATTTTTTCTAGTCGGTTTTGCACAAATTCCTAACTTAGAAAAAAAATTCGTATCTCCAGCTCATCTGGAGGTGCCTAAACATTAGTATCCTCCAATATGTATGTTATATCCTCCTCCTCTGTAAGAAACGTCTATATATAATGATAGGAGGATACTAATGTCCAGGCCAAACTACATGTGCTAGAAAGCTGAAGCATCTAGTTTTATTATATATGATGGAGAAACCTTCAGATAAAATGAGACTTCTTACCCAAGTGACATGAGTTCGACTCCAGAAATTCCGAAAGTTGCGTTTTTTCCCATAAGAAAAGCATTGCGCCATTTTTGTAAATTAATAATGGGCACTTGCCGGTAAGCTAGAAAGATTAAATTTTCAATGTTGCTAGACGGCCACAATATGTATTAGGAATTATTGTCACTTTTTCTTACAGTGTCTTGGGTTCGACTCCAGAGACCCCGGAATATCTCCCATAAGTTAACATGGGAAAACGCAATCCAGTGTGTAGACCAATCTAATAAGTTTAGGAAGCTGAAATTTTGCAAGATTATAGAACTTTTTTCATAACCAACTACAAAAATCTAAAATTTAAAAATTGTAAATTTTCGGGGTTGTTCTAACCCCATTTGGATATTAAAGTTTAATAATTTTTAAGTACTACGGGATGAGCTAGGAAGCTGCAATTTTCAAATTATTTACAGAACAGTGCATTTGCACAAATTAACATTTCAATCTCTCCATATATATGTTGCGGAAACAGTTAATAATGTTTAAATTTTAAACAATTAGAAAAATATTATTTTACTTCTAGAAGTGCTACAACTTTTTAATTTGGCTCAAATGTATAGCATTAGTACCCCTTAATGGAGAAAGTATAAAATGTTTAAAATTGCAACATTTGGAGATTGTTTTAAACTATAATTTTTACATGTGGTAAAAACGAAAATCGCTGCGGAGGTGAAATCTTTAGAATTAATAGAATATTTGTAATGATGAAATATCTGTCTGAATAATTAATTTTTTTTCAAGGAGAGAGAAAATGCTTGCATTATGCAAGCACCTTCTACTAGTATGTTACATCCTCCTCCTCCTCCTCCTCTGTAAGAAACGTCTATATTGAATGATAACATATATATAGGAGGATACTAATGTTAAGTCACTTCTAGATGAGCTGGAGAGTCGAAATTTTTTTCTTAGGTAGTATTTTGTGAAAAACGACTAGAAAAAACGAAATTTTTTAAAAAGTGCAACAATACGGCCGTTAAAAATTCGCAATTGTTTAAACAAATTTTCAGGGTTTATGTATTTCCGAATGTGCTACGGAGTTCAAATTTTTTTGTAAATCGAATTCTTAAAATAACAAAATTAGGATTATACAAATTTTGATATTTTAATTTGTTTGGCAGCTAAAAATTCTTAAAGTTTAAAAAATTGATAACTATTTAGGTACCCAATGTTGGAGGAGGATCGTAATTATGTTCAGGGCATTTTATTGGAATCAACAGATTCAGAAATGTCGGAAGCAGATGATAGTGATGAAGGTGATGAAGACTGCTTAGAGTAGCAACTTCAAAACACAGACATGGAACAAGAAAGTGAAGAAGAAAGTGGCAGAGAAAATGAGGTTGCAGGTAAAAATTTTATTTTAGGGAGAGATAATATTACTATGTGGGAATTAGAGGGATCTGTTAGAAATTTTAGAACTCGCTCTCACAATATATTAACTGAAAAGCAAAGATTAAAATGAAACGCAAAAACTGATAAAAATGTACTACAGTTTTGGAGTAATTTTTTAGTGACGATAATCTAATTCTCATTTTGGAAAATACCAATAAGTTCATTGTTGCTAAAAATAACAATACGTCAGAGAGAGGGATTGTACATTAACTGATGAGTTAAATTAGAGCTTTCATTAGGCTACTTTATATGGCTGGTTTCCTTAGAAACAGTAAACTGAATACAAGTGATTTGTGGAATACTGATAGTACTGGGATTGAATTTTTTTCGTCTGGTAATGTCGCAGAAAAACTTTCATTTCCTTTTACAAAATACTCGTTTTGATGACAAAGTAACTAGGAATGAAAGAAACGTTTTAGATAAACTTGCACCTGTGAAGGAAGCTTTTGGTATATTTGTTCAGAACTGCCGTGAAAGTTATTCCTTGGGAGAATATGTAACCAGGGCCGGCGGAAGCGGGCCTGTAAAGCCTGCGTTGCAGGCGGGCACCAAGCAATGGGGGCGCCGCTTCCAAAAACTTCGGTCATAAATGTATCATATTTAATAAATAATAAATACGACACCACACCCACGGAGATTATGGTGTTTTATGGCTTGAATCAGCATTAGTGATTTCAGTAAGGAAATAATAGTTGGAAATATATACAAAGTAATACATTTTTGAAACTTTGTTGGCCGACGGTGCTGGGTGTAGCCAAAGTTAGCTAGCGGACGACTATACCATGTATACCATGTAGCGTAATGAGAGTGGGCCTTCAATGGTTCTAACTGAATTCACAGCGTAAATGCACGTATCGCTATCTGCTATGTCGAATTAACTGCTGCGGTTGTTTCATATGCGACCAGTTTAATAAAATTTTATATCTGATATCTGCATAACATTCGGTAAGTTGAGAACGTACTTGCTTAAAATTCATGTTTAAATTTATTTGAAAATAATTACAAAATACCCACTGTTTTTTTTTTAAATAATCCAAAATATCCAGTTTTAAAACAGGTTAAAATAGGTGTTAGAATTAGTGTTAGGTTAGGGTTAGAGTTAGGATTGGTGTTGTGTATATTTTTGTTATTACTCCTAACGTTTTGTTTAAGTTATTTTTAACATGTTTTTAAAAACAGTGGACATTTTGGAATATTTTTTAAAAAACTGTGGGTATTTTGGAATATTTTTTTAAAAACAGTGGGTATTTTGGAATAAGCCCTAATTTATTTTTATTATTAAATTTCAGTCTAAAAATTTAACTAAAAAATAGAATCGAAGAAGAAGTCATCCGGTGCCCAGAAATGTAAACGTAAGGCCGCGAAAGATGCTGCCATTCAAAAACAAGCCGGTACACTTGCTCATTTCATTAAAAAAGTGAAGAATACTTCCGACTTAGACTGTAGTCAACTTGACACATCATTAAAACCAATAGTTGACGAAGAGGCATCCAACCCAAGTTCATCAGCCAGATTCAATGAGAATATTACAACGAGGAATTAATTTCTGAACCAGATCTCGAGGTAATTAAAAATTATTTAAATAATGACATGGAAAACGTCTTAAGTGATGAATTGTTTCGAGATAATTCGGAGAAAGACATTTTTATAAATGAAAAATCTTTAGTTAATGGAAATTTAGAAGATCCAGGAAAATGGCCAAATATTGACTACAAATTATTAATAGTTTTATCAGAAATGGGACCTATTCAATAGAAAAATGTAATATTTCGGAAAGATACGAATGGATGTAAATTTAGCGATACATATTATAATAGAAAAATGGAATGGCAATGGAATAAGGGATAAAATTTTATTGTCAATTCGAAAGGCTAAATACTATTCAATGATCTTGAACTGCACAGCTGACGCAAGTAAAACAGAACAGATGAGTATTACCCTACGTTTTGTTTTCTACACCGATGGAAAAGTCGAAATCAGGGATAACATTTTAGGTTTTGTGGAAGTTGATGACTCAACAGGCCACGGTTTATACGAAACCATAATTAAATTATTGGAAAAATGAAACATTCCCATTGAGGATACGAGGTGTCAAGGGTACGACAATGGGGCAAATATGAAAGGGAAAAGAAATGGGCTACAAAGTTTGCTCTTAAACACAAATCCTCGTGCCTTTTACGTTCCCTGTGCTGCTCATACACTAAATGTAATGATAAATGATGCCGCAAAAGTCAATGCAGACACAATTAGTTTTTTTGCAACTGTGCAAGAATTATATAATTTCTTTTCATCTTCTCCAAAGCGTTGGACAATTCTTTTCTTTTCATTAAAGTAGCTTTCAGACACCCGATGGGAAAGTAGAATTGAAGCAATCCGGCCTCTACGATATCAACCAGGAGAAATTTATGACGCGCTATGAAATTATGGACCATGGCAACTTCAATTAAGAAATACAACATGAAGCAAAAAGTTTATGTGTTAAAATAAAAGATTATAAATTTATTTGCTCCTTGATAATTTGGCATGGTATTCTTAATAGAATAAATCCCGTCTGCAAACAACTTCAAGTTAAAAATATGAACACTGCAAATGGAATATTGAAATTCTTGCTTAATGGGTAAAATATGTTATGGGTTTATTATAAAAAAATGCATACTAAATAATAGATTTTTAATAAAACAAGAAGTCCAAACCAAACTAGACGTACCGAATTGATTACTTATAAGGAGAGGAAAAGCATAATTATATGTTACTCTCTTCAAGGAATTCTCATGCCATAATTACCGCTTGTAATTCATAGTTTATCAATGATAGAGAAAAATTGTAAATCAAAATAATAAAGCATTATCAGGTTAAAAATACTAAAAGTAATATCAAAATCTCTGTCTGCCGTTTTATTTTGCATATACTTTTTAAATAAACGAATTTAATAAATTTTACAGTTTATACGCGAATATGTATGAATCAACTGTCCATTGCTGAAGAGTAGTCAAGTGGAAAAGAAAATAACCCATTTGTTCACTAGTCTATGCTCAAGTCAAGTTTGGTAATAATCGCCCTATGGCAACAATCCAGTTAAATGTGATTTAAAACGCAATAACGTTAGGTTTTTAGTAGATATCTAAGAATGCACGATCAATTATCAAAACTCGGTGATAAGACCTAGGGAAAAAACATAGTGGACCCTCACACTAAGCATCGCATCAAGCAACAAATCAATCAGCGCATCAAGCATCGCATCAGGGCTTTCATGGTGGAGCATTGACTCACGACATTCTTCCCAGTCTGATCCTCGAACTTGATATAGAAATATATCCTCCTATTTGTTATAGCTGTACTAAGTTTTATTGTGTGTAGTGTTGTTTGTAATACTTTTTTATATGTATTGCTTTAGTTCAAAAGTGTCATATTATCACTTCTTAGATTTGTAACATCTTCAGACAGTGTAAATGATTTGTCGACAAGTCGACAGTTAAATGGTGGGTGAGGAATAATACAAATCTATTGTGATGTCCTCTATCCCGCTTATCCCACATTGCTGCGCGAGGAAATACTTCCGCTATCAATGTTTCTTTTTCCATATTTAAACGGCAATCCTTAATTCACAGTGACCTGTGCCACACTAAATAATCTACGGGTGCCCGGGTGCCTGTGAGTCAGACGGGGGTATGGGGTGTCCTTGAACGCACAAATCAGAAGCCAGATATCAGGCATCGTCCATCGCACTAACTGCAAGGAAACAAACAAGTTTTATTCCTTGATAGATTCGATGCTTGAGTCGATGCTTGGTGCGAGGGTCGATGCTTCACTATGAAAGGGCACATTTAACACAATGTGTTTGATTTGGGGACAGATGCGATGCTTAAGTCGATGCTTGATGCGATGCTTAGTGCGAGGCTACACTGCGTTTTTACCCTTATAATCTGCATTCCAACATTATTTCTCCCTAAGAATAGTACAAAACTCGATGCGATATCGTAACTTTAAGTTATTTTGAAGTATTAATATAACATCTCTGCACAATGGATTTGTTGTAAAAGAAATAAGAAAAAACGTTCCCGGAATCAAACCCGGGATTTTTTGCCAAATAACATATATCCTGGAGGTGGGCCCTGGCAGTACGAGCTTCATACCAAGTTTTATGAAAATCGGTCCATTGCACAGTGGTCCAAACTCAAAAAAAGGCGATAGAAACACTAAATATGATATGTAACGTTAGTTTCAGTGGTATAGGAGATTTTGTGTGGTAAATTACGGATCTGGTATCAGTTGTCACATTTGAACTCGCACCCTGTTAAATACGGAATCTGCTGCTCATGAGAAGGTGAACGAAATTAGAAATAAATCCTTAGCTACACTTAAGAACATCTTAATTTTCTTAAATTTTATCAGTAACTTCAAAAGCTTCAAAAATTTTATCATAAACAAAAATTGGGTATGCGAATACTAATTTCATGTTTGAGAAAATTAATTTACTGATTTAAAAACGATACCCTTTTCCCTATGGACTCGATTTAGTCGTCATCAGAGAGAGGTACGTCTTCTGTCTCTGATGCAGGTGCTGCCTCACACAGCAGATTAACCACATCAGGGGAAAAGGATTTACGGCTCTTTAAAGAGATGAAAGAGATCAGCGGATCAGATGCAACCAGAAATCTACCAAACACATCCTGTAGGTTGGAAAACCTGAAAGAATAGAAATATAGGCATTTGCCATAAATCCGTAATTGAAAATTATAAGATAATTAGAAGATTATCACCCCTTTTCAAACTTAATGATGTGAAACTTACCGTGAATATTTTATCGCCTGATGGTCTCGAAATTGTTTGAAATACTTATTACTTATTTCTTTAGCATCTTCTGAAAGTTTCCCAATGGGCAATAGTGCTGCCGCAAAGATGTCTGCACCATGGACCAATATCTTATGCACAGATGCTGGCATATAGTACCAACTGTAGAGGGATGTGTACAGTCGTGACGTTTCCATAGAGTATTTTCTGAACTTGTCAGCATTTACTTCATATTCAGAAGAGAGAGTTTTCAAAATAACTCCGAAGCGAGTAATTACGGTCTCATCGACAGCAGCTATTCTCGCTGTTACTGGAGAGTCTTCAAAGAACCGTCTAGCGGTATTATCGTCTTTGGTCGTACCGCATCCTCCTTGTCGTGGTTTGTTTAACATTAATCCGATTTCCTTCCGAAACTGGGTCTGTATGAGTACTTTCCGTGACCTAAATTTAGCTTTGTCAATTTGTCGTCTGACTTGACATTTTTGGATCTCTATGCGATACGCAATATGTAAAATACACTCCATTAGCTTTATCCAGACGTGGAGGGTGGACAATCTAAATTGGAATGTTGACAGATCAACCTCTTTTTCAGTGATGACGTCTAGTTTGTTTATTTCATTTGGCAAGGCTCTACACACGTGGCACCTTTGCGATGAGACTCCAGTTACTGCTCTGCATACTTTTCCGTCAATCATTGTGAACAACATTTGATGTTTGACGTTCACGCATCTTCCAGATTGAGACACCTAGGACAGTTCAAGGCTCTTAATTTGATGCTCAATGTAAGCTTTTTCCGCCACGGTTTGATCTGTTTATTTCTTCAAGAACTGCAGTCGTATGGTCGACAGTATCTTGTCGATGATGTTATCGGGTACTGCCACACGATTGTCTTCTGACCAGACTTAAGATAATGACGCACTAGCTGCAGAGGCACGAGGGTCGTTAGAGAAACAGAACTGTAACTGACGTCGTCATGGGAAAATTTCTGCTTATAGTTGGATTGCCCACTTGCTCCATCGCATCCCCACTTCGCGATTAGCTCCAAATTCAGGTCGCTATTAGGTTCAAGGCCATTGGTTATAAGAGCTTGCAGTTCTACTAGGCATTTTGTTGTTTGGTTGAGATGAACTTGTAGTTTACCTTCAGCTGATGTTTCCGTGAAACAGAGAAACTCGTTATCAGGGAAGCATCTGTTTTTATCCTCTAATATTCTCGCATAGGAAGGATACAGGTCTGCTTTTCGCTTCAATTCACACAACCGCATCATAGTATACTGCTGTTTAGAAAATTTTCCTTCCATGAGTAGGGATAGAGCTTCATCCGCAGTGTATCGACCGACTACCCTCGTAGAATTGGCCGCTTTGACCGCTGCTCTCATCTTCCGTGGACGAGTTGGTGTTGTGAGAACAACTTCTTTTACTACTTTCGCGGCGTCTTCATTCCTTTCTGATCGAAATGAAATTTGAGCTGCATATGGCATTTCCGCTGCCGACGAAGATTGCCGCAACTCTTCTGTTTTCCTTCTCTTCACCACTTCGCTTGATTCTTTAAATGGTTTGGGAGGACAACCTTCTGGAGCTAATCTTAGTGGAGCACGAATCGGTAGATCTCCTGCAAGTCACACAGAGTGTGTTTGATGGAAACGATCCATCTTCCGACAACGTGAACGCCACTTTTCATTCACTCTATAGCAGAATGAATAACTGCATCTTCGATATTATTTCTGTTTTCATCCGTGTTTTCTGCTGTGGACAGCATTTTGAAGATATTGTGGCGCACATGTTTTATTTGATCTGTGACTGTTTCCATCTATCTGAAAATAATAACAGCTCTCAACTCTTCGGAATAGGCATCTGTGATAACGGGAACAGCTTCAAATTATTCAAGATGTCAATGTATTAACACAAAACATACTAATGTTTAGCGTACTTTACTACATGCAACAATCAAAACAAAAAAGTAACTCGGAAGACTCTCTTGTGGTTACACTGAATCTCAGCTTGATCGAAACACTAACGATATCAAAATGGAATACTGAACGAATGCGGGAATAGTGCAGATGACAGCGCCACTACTCCAGTGCGTCCCTATTCACAAATGACACAATGCCGCACAACGATTTAAGGAGCTTTTCTTCGGAGCTAGTTTCTTTTCTAGCACACTTGGAATGCACAAAGCTTTCAATTAAAACTAGAAGAAAATGCTGGAATCGTTTTGTACGCCTACAAACACATGGTGGAAATACATTCTACTTCTAGATTGCCGAAGCCTACATTAACCCTCCAAACAAGAACTACTTTTGTGTGCAATACCAAAGTTATGGCAATTTATCAAAAGAGGAGGATTAGGAAAACAAGAAAACAATTCCTCCATTAAGTTGTCAAGACTTCCCGCGCCATGGCAGGTGCATTAAATTGAACGAAATTTTGTTGTTATCAGGGCGAAAAAAGTTCTTCTTCAGTTACGACGTGAAAATATTTTAGTTATGATTCAACAAATAGTGTTTGATGGAAGAATGTGTCACTCTGGTCCACTTTGAGCGTTATGTTATTTGTTTCGAGTCACATTTCACACTTTTATTAAATGACTTTCGATTGCCTTTTTTAGATTTTGGGCCACATTAATTCATTGATGCGAAAGCTGCTAGTGAAAAACACATATATACACAGACATAACTATTTAAAAAGGCTATTTCTTTTAGAAACTAGCCTAAATATAATTCAGTCAGAAATGGGTTAAAAATACGTCATTACTTCCTAGAGGTATTACCACATAAATGCTCTCCGAGAGCCCTGGGTCTTGATTGGCCTATTCACATAGTACTCTCAAACTCAACGCACATTGTGCTTACGAGGTTTTTGCGATTGTCACTTGTTTACATTTGTTTACAAGTGCGGCTTTACTGTAAATTGGAGACTTTCGCTCCATCTTGTCGGTCGTGGCTGCCAAGGGAAAGCTAACAAGTCCCTTCTCATCACTTGGTAGTCTCCAAACTGCCTGAACTAGCCTTCTGAGGCTAGTTCTCGCTTGGGTTGTGGCCCTGAAAAAGGGTCTCCACCATTTATTCGGCCACCATGGACATCGACCTTACTGGATCTGCGGTGTTGGCTGCCCTTGAGGAAGTGGGCCTCCAAGTCTCCCGGTCGTGTCCGCATAGCGGCTCGTCACTAAGGACTCCGGATCAGCCGGTAAAACCTATTGACTGCCCGAGCGGGCTTACTGGTATGACTGCCCTTGATGAAGGGAGCCTCCATATCTACCGGGTCGAGCCGCCCAGCGGCTTCGAGAAAGTTACCCCGCAAGGGCTAAGAGATCTAGCTAGATCGACTCCAGATGCTGCCGCCCTGGAGACCGAAGAAGCTGATCCCTTGGCTAAGCCGGAAAATATTGCAGAGGCCTCCACTGGAGGAGTGCAAATGTTAAATTCAGTTCCCCTTCTGGCAGAGGGTCATGTCGCCGTCGTCGGCGCCTCTGTCCCCCTGGGTAGTGTGGAGGATGACCTGCCCTCCTCTGCATCGGGCTTGAGGGTAGCAGAGGCTTCGAGTGTGGCGGCGGAAAACGGCCCTTTGCAGGGCCAAAAATCCGCAGCCCCAGAGGCGATGGACGCCACGGAGGGTACCCGTGGCAAAAGGAAAATTGCTGCGACGAAGGACGTCGGCCCCGCCGACGCCTCGTTAGCTGACCGCTCGGAAACTATCCTCGCCTCGTCCGACGAGGATAGTCAAGACCATGAGGGAGGGTTCACGGAGATTACCCGCCGCAGGGCAAAGAGGAAGAAGTGTTGGGACATTGTATGTTTGCCTTTGTTTTGTTGACGGGTGGCGACGTCCTGGCGGGCGCCGTGTGGTTGAAGCATGTTGGGACATTGTATGTTTACCTTCGTTTTGTTGACGGGTGGCGACGTCCTGGCGGGCGCCATGTGGTTGAAGCATGTTGGGACATTGTATGTTTCTCTTTGTTTTGTTGACGGGTGGCGGCGTCCTGGCGGGCGCCGTCTGGTTGAATGGTGAAGTGTGATAACGTTGCCTTTGGACGGTGTGAGGCAGTGGAGACCTGAACACGGTGAGGAGAGGACGCGTCTGCCCACTCGAGAGTAGAGATTAAACGGTGACGCTGGACGTGTCTGCCCGGCTCGGGTGTTTGTAATAGAACGCAGATTCGGTGATTGTACCGCCCTCGGTAGAATAAAATACGATTTATTCAGTCCACTAGTTTGTTAATTGAGCGAACAGAACAAGAAGAATTCCTCAAATGCTAACGAGGGAACCGGTGGAAAGGCCCATAAGAAAGGTCAAGCCGGAAATTTCGGAAAATGAGCGAGGACACGATTGCGCGTATCACCGATAGTGGTATACGGCATCATGTCTCATAAGGTCATCGCCAATGAGCTAAGCAAGGCGATGACTATGAGTTGGAGGTCCGTCGGGCCTCCACCAGAGTGGTGGTCCATTCGGCGGACCACCACATGGCAGCAACCAAGGTGCTGGACGACGCTGGCGTCCAGTAACTTACCCAGCTCCTGGAGGGAGTTGGGAGGGGATACACGCCTGAGGACGTGTCGGCGGACCTGACCGCGAAGGGGTTCGTGGTCAGGAACGTCCGACAAATGACAGCGATGGAGGACGGAAAAAGAGTCCTCATTGGGTGATTCGTTGTCAACGTGGAGAGGACTCCCAGAGCTCCTCTCCCAAATGAAATTAAAAAGGTGCGCCGGTGCTCGATTCAGGTCGAGCGCTTCCGCGGCAGTCGCGGACCGTTTCGACTGTCAGTGGTTCGACTACATGTCGCATGCGTGCCGATGCGACACGTGATGTTTTAGGTGCGCGGGTCCGCACAAGGGCGCTGACTGCACCAAGCGACCCGACCACCCGTCCTCGTTCAAGGAGTGCCCCGCATACCTTGAGGCGCTTGAAAGATATGAGGAGGGCCAGCAGAAGAAGGTGCCGAAATCGGCACCCAAATCTGCACCGGCCCTCATTAAGGCCAAGTCTGCTTCCGCGGAGAAAGCGACCGCCACGCGGTCCTACTCCGCCGCGGTTAAGGGTCCGACTCCCTCGACTACCGTCTCTGTGCAGGTTCAGCGGCCCGCTGCTGTACCTGCCCCAGCTCCCGCCCCTTCTTCTTCGGGGTCGCCCTCCTTGGCGTCCCTTGCCGACGCTCTTGCTGAGCAACGGGAGCAAGCGGCTCCTCCCTCCAAGACCTTCCTAAGGAAGCAAAGGAGAAAGGCCGGCCAAGAATTAGCAATAAGGGAGAAGCAGATGGCCGAATCGGTCATGGAAGTGGAGAATGTGGCCGTTGCTGACGGCCCCGCCACGACCACGACCCCCATGGCTGAACCTACGAAAAAGACTGCCGCGAGGACGGTACTCACCGTCCCTACTGCGGAAGTGGTGATCCCGCCTGAGGGTGCCGCACCAGCAAAGACTCGTCTGCCACGTGAAGTCGAGCCAGAGGTAGCTGGGTCCGAGGTGGACCCAGACTTCTGGACCACGGTGGACATGATTTGCAGGTCGTTGAGGAGATACATCTCCTCAACTTCCGGACGACTCCTCCTGTTGCTGATCGGCGACCTGAATGCCATGCATGCCAGCTGGCATTCGAGAGTCGCCAATCCGAGGGACTCAAGACTGCGGGACTTGGCAGACGAGGAGGGGCTGACTGTTTTGGCCCCTACAGAGCCGACGTTCCTGCCTTCCGGGGATGTCCTCAACTTTGCTGTCGTCAACAACGTCAGAGCATCCTTGAGCATGCATTCACTCTGTGATTTGTCCTCGGACCACAATCCGACCCTGCTGCTTCTGGGGAACTTGCCGGTGCGAGTCCCACCATCGCAGCGTCTGGACCTCGCGAGGGCCGACTGGCAGTACTTCCGTGAATTCATCGTGGAAAGGCTGCCAGTTTCCCAACTGGGACGAGGAATGAGGCAGACCGGATGGGCGAACTCATCACCTCCACCGTCCAACAGGCCATGGACGCTGCGGTGTCTAAGGTGGTTAACGCCAAGGCCGTCCGCATCGCCCTGCCTCGAGTCGCCCGGGAGACCATCACCCGGCGAAACAGCGTCCTACGGCGGTGGCAGCGCCATCGGACGCTGAATCTTAGGATCCAGCTGGATGTTCTGACCAGGACCGTCTGGCGCATGTTGCAAGACGTGCGCTCTGACGTGTGGGAGAATCATCTCCGCTCCCTCAGCCTCGAGGACAATTCGGTCTAGAAGACCTGTTCGAGGCTATGCGGACCTCAGCGGCGCGATCCCTTTATTGTCCAGAGGGACTGCGTCGCGAGTTCCCCAGAGGAGAAGGCCGGATTGATGGCAGAGTACCTTGAGGGGGTGTTCTGTCCCAATCCGGCCACAGCAGAGTCGGATGCGTTAGAAGAGGACATCTCAGCGGTGCTGAGATCGCTGGATCGGGATCCCTTGCCGGAAGAGGAGCTTTCTCGATTCACGAGCGGCGAAGTCGTGGCACTGGTTCGCCGTCTCGGGTTGAGGAGAGCTCCGGGGAACGACGGTATCCCCAACGTCGTCCTGCGGCAGGTCCCCGTTGCAGCAATAGAATTCCTGACCGCCGTATACAACGGAGGCGTCAGGATTCCATACTTCCCGTCTGCCTGGAAAGGGCAAAGATCGTGTGTATCCCGAAAAAGCCAGGGACGGAGATTGGTCCCGGAGACATCCGTCCAATCTCGCTCCTGGCTGGCTTCGGGAAGATCTTCGAGCGTCTTCTCCGGAAGGCACTGGACGTCATTCTCCGGGAGAAGGATATTCTTCCAGACGAACAGTTCGGCTTCCGCGAGAGGCACTCTACCACGCAACAGCTAGGTAGGGTAACCGACTTTGCCATCGACTCCTTCAACAGGACGCAGGCGGTTGCGGGGGCCTTCTTTGATATATCGAAGGCCTTCGACCGCGTGTGGCACTCTGCGCTCCCGTTGAAGATGGTTCGACTCCAGATTCCGCTCTGGTACGTGTGACTGGTGCAGTCGTACCTACAGGGCAGGACGTTTCGGGTGTTCTGGCTCCAGGTCGGAACGGGACTGCGGCGAATTTGCGCCGGTGTCCCGCAGGGGTCCGTCCTGGGGTCAACCCTCTTTAACATCTTCACCCATGACCCCCTCGGGGGTTTGGGTGGAACGCCGTCCTCGCCCTGTACGTGGACGATGCGGCGCTCCTGTCGCGTTCGATTCAATACTACGCGGCAGTTGAGAACTTGCAGTGCGCCGTCGACGATCTGGCAATCTGGTATCGTCAATGGCGCATTGCTGTCAACCCTTCCAAGACAGGAGCGGTCATCTTCCACCCTGGAAGGGGACTGCCGCCTGGAGTCGACCTGTCGGTGATGGGGGAGGTACTCCCATGGAGACAAGAGGTCACCTACCTTGGCGTTGTGTTGGACCGGAGGCTTCTTTGGAAGTTTCAGGTAGAAAGCGTCCGCCGCAAGGCACTCGGGGCTCTGAGGAGACTTCGTCTTATCCTCAGCTCGCGTGCCTTGTCTGCCGACACACGGAGATGCCTATACCTGAGCTGCGTACGGTCTGTCCTGACCTACGCAGCTCCGGTTCGGTCAAGAGTGTCCAAGACCTCCCTTTACAGGATCCAGGTCGTGCAGAACATCGCACTCTGGCTAATACTCGGTCGTACCCGATACGAAAGTGTCAGCCGGTTGCACGAAGACGGGAGCGTGGAATCACTGTACGTTCTCTTGCCGAGGATGTCCAGGGAATTCTACGCGAAGGCGGCAGCCTCCCAGCGCCGAGAGGTGAATGCGCTCGGTGAGATCCGAGCTAGGTGGTGGGACCGCTATAAGCGACCCATCGCCAGCCTGGACTCGCAGGAATCCCTCCCTCCCAACAAGCGGCCTCGCTTGGAGTGAGAGAAATTTAAGTTGCCCTTATATAGTGGCCAATCGCAAAAAGAGCTAGTTTATACAGCTAAGATCACCATTGAAAGCAATGCTGGTAATGGTACCTGCCAGTACAAACAAATGTATTGGATCATGCACAGCAACCACATAAATGATTTGTTTTCGATAGAGCTTTTTTCCATTCTCTTGACCTTTTTCAGCGCAAAATATAATGCTTTAATAATTTTAATGGCTCTCGCGTTATCTGCCGCTTAAATGGCGAAACATTAGCGAGAACGATCTGCCCTGAGTGTTTGTATCGGAAGCTGCAGATAAAGGTACATAGTCTGCAATTTTTGTACAACAACACACAAACGAAAATGACTCCTTTGGAGATCAACTTTAAGCAGTTTTGATAGCTTTCTAGTGATTCTCTTTTTTCGTATCCGATACGTGATTAGGTCAATGTAGAACAAATATATGCACTTCGCCACGTATATACGGTAAATCAAAAAGTTCCCGGAATATTTCATTAACAATGTTCCTGCATTCCAACTAACACCAAGGCATTGTTGCCTAAAACTAGCATTATCTTAGCCATTACAATTCAATATTTCGTAACAATTCATTCATTTGTTATAATATAAAAGCAATTTTTCTAACCCATTAATTCATGAGTATGGATAACTTAAAGTTTGAGATTCAAGTAAAACATTTTTTGAAAAATCTTGGTTGGAAATCGAATGCCATTATTCAGGCTTTGCAAAAAGTTTTCGGAGTTGATGCATCTAAGAAAACTGCAGTTTATGAATGGATTAAACGGTTTAAGCTTGGACGAGAAGACATTAAGTATGACTATGAAAGTGGAAGACCATCAACGTCGATCAACGAAGAAACCGTGGTCGCCGTCTAATCAATTGTGGAAGAAGGTAGACGAGTTTCAGTGCAAATGATAGCCAAACGTTTGGACATCTCATATGGCTCAGCTCAATCAATTCTCAATAATAGTTTAGGATAAAGCAAGCTTTTTGCTAGATGGGTACCAAAAGCGTTGCGCCCTGCACACAAGACTCAGAGAGCTGACCATGCAGATGAGTTCCTCAACCAATTTTATGCAGACCCAGAAGATTTCTTTCGCCAAATAGTGACTGGTGATAAAACATGGATCTACCAGTACGATCCAGAAAGAAAAATTCAGTCTAACCAATGGTTACCAAGGGGGTCAAGTGGACCAATAAAGTTCAAAGCTGAACGATCAATCAAGATAGTTATGGCAATTGTTTTTTGGGATAGTGAAGAGGTAATCATAGTCGATTTTCTTGAGATGCAACGGACAGTAACAGGAGGTTATTACGAACAAGTTTTAAAAAACCTGAATGCTGCGCTTATAAAAAAAGATCTGGGAAACTGCATCGGCGAATTCTGTTTCACCATGACGATGCTCCAGCACATTCATCTACGGTATCAAGAGCTGTGCTTCGAGAATTGTGCTTGGAAACGTTGTCTCGCCCACCCTACAGTCCAGACTTGGCTCCTTTGGACTTTTTTCTGTTTCCCAAATTAAAGGAGTACATCAAGGGAGTTCGCTGGGAATCGATATCTTAGGCCAAACCAGCAGTTTTGAACTGGTTTCATTAAAACGATAAATAATTCTACAAAAATGGGTTAGAACGATGGCGACATCGAATGGAAAAGTGTTTAGAGTTAAATGGCGAATATGTTGAAAAATAAATCAAAATAAATTTCTTTTTGAGTTTCTTTTGTTTTTATATGATAATTCCGGGAACTTTTTGATTCACATCGTACGTATAAGGGTTCTTCAGAAACCGACGTCAGCAATGCACAGTCTTCATATTACGCATGTAATAAGTCTCGCTTTACTACTATATTGGAAATTTTTAAATATTCAAACTCGATACTTAAGTTCAATTAATTTATCAATATCTTTAACGTGTTTGCCTGCGTTCAATTCAATATTCCATTGTGTAAGATGAAGGGGGTTGAAGGTGATTTCACTCTGACAAAAGAAGAAATATGTCATTTGCCAAGAAGTAACGCAGTGCTGAGAATCATCGCTGTTGCTCAGTTAAAATGAGAAGTGTACGTATATTATACGAAGACGAAATTAAAGGTGAGGAGAACTAAAGACCACGTAATATGCAAATTCACTGCGAGGTCACGTTTGACGTAATGACAGCGTTCAGTAATAAACTATTAGGGACTTACATTGCATTTGGCGCGGTTAAAATGGACGCGTTTGCACAATTTACGTTACATTTTCCGACCTATCAGCTCGCTTCATCATATCATTTCTTGTCTAATCTTGATTCCAGTTTTGATATTTTCTCAGGCTTCTCATTCCTCACAGAACTACCATCAGATATTAACAAATAATGATGCGTAATTTTTCAATAAATTGTGGAATTATTACACAAAGTTACGCCAGGGGCAGTTGAGATACCGTCAAATATTTAATCTCTCCCCTACTTTAAGCGATAGCTTCGTTGCGATCGTTGTTGATGTTAAAACCGTGTTTGCTGGATTTTTCATGTTGCTGTTATTGCGATACATAAAAGAAAGCATGTATTTCGTACAACGTCTATGTGGAGGGAGATTTTCTTTTACAGCGTGCCTAGATATTCATGACTTCAATGGGTCCCGTTATGAAGAAAAGTTAGCCGATCCCTGACCTAGACCTTTGCGTCTATTCCGTCAAAGTCTACGAATGAATCCTCAATAGAAATGCATTGCTTGCGATGATTGCGGAACGGGCTACATCGGTCAAATGGGGAGGAGTTTTGACAAGAGGATTAAGGAGCATAAGCGAAACTTCCGGGTAAATAATTTGAATTCTCCATTTGCGAAACATCTTTTAAACCACAATCATCAGAGTTTCTTCAGTTCAAAATTCCTCCATTTTGAAATTAAAGGCCGCAAATTGGTTGGTCTAGAACAGCTATGGATAATTATTTTTAAAGACTCGCTTCTCTTAAATGAATACCTATTCCACAATCATTCTCCTCTATCAAGCTTACCTAAAATTTTGTAAATACTTTGTAATTTTGTTGTCTTTGGCTCTTTTTACCAAGTTTTGTATACATCTTGTAACTTTATTTGGCTTCCGTCTTCCTTTTCCAACTCCCTCCTTTTCCTAACCGTTTCTTTAATTACCACCCAATCGCTTCCAGTGTAACCCCTCCTGTCTCCCACCTCCTTTTTCGCTAAGTATTTATATATAAGGAACGGCTTTATATAGTTTTTCATCTGACGATGCTATTATCATAGCAAAACCGCTCGTGTTAAATAAATTTCTGGAAGTGACAAAGTTTTTCCCTTTCATCTCGATGATTAAATTCCATAAGGTTGAGTCTGCCCTCATTAATGATATTTATCTAAAGATTACTTACATTGAGATTTTGACACATTTTTCTGAGATTGAGTTTCCTTGAGAATAAAAAAAAACTAGCTCTGCGGTTGTTGACCAGCCCAAAAATACCAGGTAAAGCAAATAGAACTCAATTCACAAAAATCATCGCTGCCACACGCTATATATCCTCCCAAACTACAACTCCGTCGGCAGATCTACCAATTGATAGACGTAGATAACTGCTGATGATGAAGTGGACCTTTTTTTGTTTTGGTGTTCATGGCGTCCACGCTTAAAGGTAAGGAAAACTTCTTGATCGAGAAAGGTTTAGAAAGAATAAAAGAGCGCGACTGAACCTTTGCTACTAATTTTACCCAAGTATATAGTGAAGGAGAAGGCCATCGAGATTACGTGGTCAAATTTTAACACACAGCCACTTCCACAGCAAATTTGATCGATTGAATATTACTCCGTTCAATTGCAATCCGATATTTACACCCAAAATTGAATCTTGCTAAGAAGTGAGTAGTTACATCCATGAGATACTTGATTCATCCGAGTGCAGATTTAGGGAGTTACTCACATTTCTCATAATTGGTAATGATTGTGAAAATACCTTTTTAGATGCATGTCCTAAAATGTCCTAATTTTTAACTAGGAAATATACTTTTACTTTTCGTATTAGTGAATGTTTCCTAATTAATGATGTGATAAACAACTTTTTAGGCTAGAAGATTTCAGCATCCAATTGATAAGTAAATGATATCGTATTGCCTCAAATGTAACGACTTTTTTCAAAAACACGACTTGGAAAAAATCGCACCTAGGCATAAATTCTCTCCCGAAAAAATAATGTTATTTCCTCTTAAGTATTACACATCAATGCATTAATGTGCCCATAGTTGGCACGCTATTAGATCGCGAATTAGCTTTGTGTAGAAGACTACCTCTTATTTACTGTCTTGAAACACATTGTATTTTTTGTAACATAGATTAGAATTGTAGTAATATGTAGCTGTTACAGTTATTATATAATTCATATAAATTTATAATACATAATTCGCGGAATGTAGCTGTTAATATTTAACGAGACATTTTTATTAAAATGGTTTATCACGTTCAAATTAGAGAAATTTCTTCTTCACAAATCAACAAAGGCACACGGATAACACACGACGCTAAATTTAAATTATTAGTCAACGGGCATGCAAAAGAAACTAACAATGTTCAAGCTGCAGGAAAGTATGGCCTTTTTGAGTCAAGTATTAGTAGTTGAATATTGCAGAAATAAAAATTGAAGTTGGCAAAACCGAAACGAGAAAATACCAGCCGCTTTCGGGAAGTGGTAGAAAGAGCAATTGTTTATGTGAGGAGAACATGTAACGCGTGAAGTTTTGCGGATGAAAGCTCCAGAAGTCACTTCAGAGCTTGAAATGCCTACTACATTATTAAAAGCCAGTTTAAGATGGGTCAAACGAATTATGAGATGCAATGACTTTTCGTTTCGTCGGCGCACTTGAGTGGCACAGTGGTCTTAGGTTGGAAAGACAAACAACAAGTAACAATGCTGAGCACCGTTCATAATGCTATCCTTACAACCATAAAAATTAGTAATAAAAATAGATTTATCGAAGAAATCAAAAAACCGAACGTAATATGCGATTACACTGCCAACATGGGAGCAGTTTATCTTGCTGGTCACTACTGCACAAATTCCGCATTCGTAAGGAAGTCCGTCAAGTGGTGGAGGAAGTTATATTTCTGGATTTTTGATGTACAGTTAGTGAATAGCTATATTCTTTACTCAATGGTTCGTGCCAGAGATAAAAATGCATTTGTTTCACAGAAACGTTTCCGTAAGCAGCTATTAGTTCAATTAATAGGCAGAATCCATAATGTAACGAAGCGTGGTCGCCCATCATCCTCTGACCAAGAAGAGCGACTGGACGGAAAACAACACTTTTTAAGGAAATATGGCAGGTTCTTCGAAGAATTGTGCAGTGTGCAGTGATAGGAAAAGGAAATAATGGAGAAAAGAAACTGTTTTTTACAGCAAAACATGCACAAGAAAGCCAGGTCTACATCCTGATGACTGATTGAAATGAAATGTAAATACAGCTTTTTCTATTGTTAAACTATCTGTTAAAACATAAAGAAAGTTCACACCACATCTCTTACAGAAATATGTAAAATTAAATTGGAGCTTTACTGGAAGAGACGTTTTTATTAGAAGTGGAAGGGGCTAATAGCTGTTAGATGGTAGTGAAGACTCCGTGGGGAGCATAAATATTTTCTGCAAGTGAAGAAGAAGAAGAAGAAGAGAGTGATTGGGTAAAGTGCTTGTGTAAAAAAGACACAGCATGTTCAGGTTATGGAAAGATAATAAAATAAATAATTTTCAGCTTACTTTTAACATATGTTAATACAGGAAAACCACTATTCTACGGATCCCGATCTTACGGACCTCGGATTTACGGTCAGTGTCCGCCGAATTGGTTTTTTGTACGGTCAACAAGTGAATTATCGTTCGATTCCATTATTTTCTTTGCATTTGGGACGGTTTTAATAGACAGTTTTTTCTAAAATTCTTAAACAAAATTTTCACACTGCGCGCAACATCAATTGAAAAGGGAATAGTAACGAAAATGGATTAGCGACCTCGCATTATGGTCAAGATGGCTCTTCAGAATCAACGATCGCCGAATTTCCTCCTATGGCACCTTATTTGTAGCATCTTCTTCACCAAACCGTTTAACTGCTAAAGCGATTATCTAGATCATCGAACCTAGATTGTTGCCTTTCAAATATATCATACGACTTCAATGTGATTTTGAACAAATCTACGAATAAGACGAAATTTATAAATTCATTTGTTTCTCATGTTTTATGAA
Organism: Tanypteryx hageni; assembly: GCA_028673005.1. Classification (NCBI taxonomy): domain Eukaryota; kingdom Metazoa; phylum Arthropoda; class Insecta; order Odonata; family Petaluridae; genus Tanypteryx; species Tanypteryx hageni. The sequence continues at coordinate 264,037,904 of CM054112.1, forward strand.
TGTAAATATCCTTTCACATTACATTAGAAGTTAATATGCGTCTAAAGAATTAGATCGACTGCCAAAAATGTTTTAATTCTATCATTATTGAAAAAGTAATCTTTAAAAATTAATTATATAACAGAGGCTTCGATTTTAGCATAATGACTAAATATATAAACATCTATTTAAAATGATGTACAACAGTTGAAAGTTACCATTATGACATGTTTCTATCGATTCAATTTCAGAGTTTTGTTTGATTAACTCCTCTTACTACTCGCTCATGCAAATATTAAGACACCGAATCCCACAAATAATATATTACTTAACTTCTAATCCTGTCATTAGGTTATGGGATGACGGAAAGTTAACGAACAAATGTCTCTTATGTAGTTCATTAATAACCTTCATGTAGAATTTCAAGGATCATATCATCCAATTATAAATGTAATATTGATATTATTGGAAAACTTATTTGCAGGTTTTATTGTAAAATGACGGCTGTAGAAATTTTTAATTAAATCATTCCTTACATATTCCCTCTATACTTACCCACTTATCTACCTCCCTGTTATACCACCTACCTACCTTTCCATATCCACCTCTCTTGCCAATCCGCCTACCACACTCCTCTTCTCCGATTCCTTCATCACTCCCTTTTTCTTTCCTCCACTTTCCTTCACTCCGCCCTCATCCATCCCCTTTCCTTCACTCCGCCCTCATCCATCCCCTTTCCTTCTCTCCCCTTTTCTTCCCTCCTCTTTCCATCCCTGCCCCATATTCCTTCCCACTGCATCCCTCCCCGTCCTTCATCCCTGCTCGTTCCTTGCCTCCCCTTTTCTTCCCTCTCATTTTCTTCCCTCCCCTTATCTTCATTCCTCTATTCTTCCCTCCCATTTTATTCTCTCTCATTTTCTTCCCTCCCCTTTTCTACCCTTAACATTTTTTTTGTCCCTTTTCTTACCTACCGTTTTCTTCCCACCTATTTTTTTCCTCCACTTTTATTCCGTCCCCCTTCTTCCCTCACACCTCATCCCTCCCCGTCCTTCATCCCTGCTCGTTCCTTCCCTCCCCATTTCTTCCCTCCCCTTTTCTTCCCTCCCCTTTTCTTCCCTCCAATTTTCTTCCCTCCCCTTTTCTTCCCTCCCCTTTTCATCCCTCCCATTTTTTCCCTCCCCTTTTCTTCATTCCCGTTTTCTTCACTAGCATTTTATTCTCTCTCATTTTCATACATTCCCTTTTCTTCCCTCCCCTGTTCTTCCCTCCCCTTTTCTTCCCTCCCATTTTTTCCCTCCCCTTTCTTCATTCCCCTTTTCTTCCCTCCCATTTTTTCCTCCCCTTTTCTTCATTCCCCTTTTCTTCCCTCCCATTTTATTCTCTCTCATTATCATCCATCCCCTTTTCTTCCCTCCCCTTATCTTCATTTCCCTATTCTTCCTTCCCATTATATTCTCTCATTCTCATCCCTCCCCTATTCTTCCCTTAACATTTTTTTCGTCCCTTTTCTTACATACCGTTTTCTTCCCACCTATTTTCTTTCCTCCCCTTTTATTCCGTCCCCCTTCTTCCCTCACACCTCATCCCCCCCAGCCTTAATCCCTGCTCGTTCCTTCCCTCCCCTTTTCTTCCCTCGCATTTTTTCCCTCCCCTTTTCTTCCCTCCCATTTTCTTCCCTCCCCTTTTCTTCCCTCCCCTTTTCATCCCTCCCATTTTTTCCCTCCCCTTTTCTTCATTCCCCTTTTCTTCCCTACCATTTTATTCTCTCTCATTTTCATCCATTCCCTTTTCTTCCCTCCCCTTTTCTTCCATCCCATTTTTTCCCTCCCCTTTTCTTCAATCCCCTTTTCTTCCCTCCCATTTTTTTCCTCCCCTTTTCTTAATTCCCCTTTTCTTCCCTCCCATTTTATTCTCTCTCAATATCATCCATCCCCTTTTCTTCCCTCCCGTTATCTTCATTTCCCTATTCTTCCTTCCCATTTTATTCTCTCTCATTTTCTTCCCTCCCCCTTTCTTCCCTTAACATTTTTTTCGTCGCTTTTCTTACCTACCGTTTTTTTTCCAACTATTTTCTTTCCTCCCCTTTTATTCCGTCCCCCTTCTTCCCTCACACCTCATCCCCCCCGTCCTTCATCCCTGCTAGTTCCTTCCCTCCCCTTTTCTTCCCTACCCTTTTCTTCCCTCCCCTTTTCTTCCCTCCCATTTTCTTCCCTCCCATTTTTTCCCTCCCCTTTTCTTCATTCCCCTTTTCTTCCCTCCCCTTTTCTTCCCTCCCCTTTTCTTCACTCCCATTTTTCCCTCCCCTTTTCTTCATTCCCCTTTTCTTCCCTCCCATTTTATTCTCTCTCATTTTCATCCATCCCCTTTTCTTCCCTCCCCTTTCTTCCCTCCCATTTTTTCCCTCCCCTTTTCTTCATTCCCCTTTTCATCCCTCCCCTTTTCTTCCCTCCCCTTTTCTTCATTCCCCTTTTCTTCCCTCCCGTTATCTTCATTTCCCTATTCTTCCTTCCCATTTTATTCTCTCTCATTTTCTTCCCTCCCCTTTTCTTCCCTTAACATTTTTTTCGTCCCTTTTCTTACCTACCGTTTTTTTTCCAACTATTTTCTTTCCTCCCCTTTTATTCCGTCCCCCTTCTTCCCTCACACCTCATCCCCCCCGTCCTTCATCCCTGCTCGTTCCTTCCCTCCCCATTTCTTCCCTCCCCTTTTCTTCCCTCCCCTTTTCTTCCCTCCAATTTTCTTCCCTCCCCTTTTCTTCCCTCCCCTTTTCATCCCTCCCATTTTTTCCCTCCCCTTTTCTTCATTCCCGTTTTCTTCCCTAGCATTTTATTCTCTCTCATTTTCATCCATTCCCTTTTCTTCCCTCCCCTGTTCTTCCCTCCTATTTTCTTCCCTCCCATTTTTTCCCTCCCCTTTTCTTCATTCCCCTTTCCTTCCCTCCCATTTTTTTCCTCCCCTTTTCTTCATTCCCCTTTTCTTCCCTCCCATTTTATTCTCTCTCATTATCATCCATCCCCTTTTCTTCACTCCCGTTATCTTCATTTCCCTGTTCTTCCTTCCCATTTTATTTTCTCTCATTTTCTTCCCTCCCCTTTTCTTCCCTTAACATTTTTTTCGTCCCTTCTCTTACCTACCGTTTTCTTCCCACCTATTTTCTTTCCTCCCCTTTTATTCCGTCCCCCTTCTTCCCTCACACCTCATCCCCTCCAGCCTTCATCCCTGCTCGTTCCTTCCCTCCCCTTTTCTTCCCTCCCCTTTTCTTCCCTCCCCTTTTCATCCCTCCCATTTTTTCCCTCCCCTTTTCTTCATTCCCCTTTTCTTCCCTACCATTTTATTCTCTCTCATTTTCATCCATTCCCTTTTCTTCCCTCCCCTTTTCTTCCCTCCCATTTTTTCCCTCCCCTTTTCTTCAATCCCCTTTTCTTCCCTCCCATTTTATTCTCTCTCATTATCATCCATCCCCTTTTCTTCCCTCCCGTTATCTTCATTTCCCTATTCTTCCTTCCCATTTTATTCTCTCTCATTTTCTTCCCTCCCCTTTTCTTCCCTTAACATTTTTTTCGTCCCTTTTCTTACCTACCGTTTTCTTTCCAACTATTTTCTTTCCTCCCCTTTTATTCCGTCCCCCTTCTTCCCTCACACCTCATCCCCCCCGTCCTTCATCCCTGCTGGTTCCTTCCCTCCCCTTTTCTTCCCTCCCCTTTTCTTCCCTCCCCTTTTCTTCCCTCCCATTTTCTTCCCTCCCATTTTTTCCCTCCCCTTTTCTTCATTCCCCTTTTCTTCCCTCCCCTTTTCTTCCCTCCCCTTTTCTTCACTCCCATTTTTCCCTCCCCTTTTCTTCATTCCCCTTTTCTTCCCTCCCATTTTATTCTCTCTCATTTTCATCCATCCCCTTTTTTTCCCTCCCATTTTCTTCCCTCCCATTTTTTCCCTCCCCTTTTCTTCATTCCCCTTTTCATCCCTCCCCTTTTCTTCCCTCCCCTTTTCTTCATTCCCCTTTTCTTCCCTCCCGTTATCTTCATTTCCCTATTCTTCCTTCTCATTTTATTCTCTCTCATTTTCTTCCCTCCCCTTTTCTTCCCTTAACATTTTTTTCGTCCCTTTTCTTACCTACCGTTTTTTTTCCAACTATTTTCTTTCCTCCCCTTTTATTCCGTCCCCCTTCTTCCCTCACACCTCATCCCCCCCGTCCTTCATCCCTGCTGGTTACTTCCCTCCCCTTTTCTTCCCTCCCCTTTTCTTCCCTCCCCTTTTCTTCCCTCCCATTTTCTTCCCTCCCATTTTTTCCCTCCCCTTATCTTCATTCCCCTTTTCTTCCCTCCCCTTTTCTTCCCTCCCCTTTTATTCACTCCCATTTTTTCCCTCCCCTTTTCTTCATTCCCCTTTTCTTCCTTCCCATTTTATTCTCTCTCATTTTCATCCATCCCCTTTTCTTCCCTCCCCTTTTCTTCCCTCCCCTTTTCTTCCCTCCCCTTTTCTTCCCTCCCCATTTTTTCCCTCCCCTTTTCTTCGTTCCCCTTTTCTTCCCTCCCCTTTACTTCCCTCCCATTTTTTCACTCCCCTTTTCTTCATTTTCCTTTTCTTCCCTCCCATTTTATTCTCTCTCATTTTCATCCATCCTCTTTTCTTCCCTCCCATTTTCTTCCCTCCCCTTTTCTTCCCTCCCATTTTTTCCATCGCCTTTTCTTCATTCCCCTTTTCTTCCCTCCCCTTTTCTTCCCTCCCCTTTTCTTCCCTTTCATTTTTTCCTTCCCCTTTTCTTCATTCCCATTTTCTTCCCTCCCATTTTATTCTCTCTCATTTTCACCCATCCCCTTTTCTTCCCTCCCATTTTCTCCCCTCCCCTGATCTTCATTTCCCTTTTCTTCCTTCCCATTTTATTCTCTCTCATTTTCTTCCCTCCCCTTTTCTTCCCTCCCATTTTATTCTCTCTCATTTTTCATCCATCCCCTTTCTTCCCTCCCCTTTTCCTCCCACCCTTTTCTTCCCTCGCATTTTTTCCCTCCCCCTTTTCTTCGTTCCCCTTTTCTTCCCTCCCCTTTTCTTCCCTCCCATTTTATTCTCTCTCATTTTCATCCATCCCCTTTTCTTCCCTCCCATTTTCTTCCCTCCCCTTTTCTTCCCTCCCATTTTTTCCCTCACCTTTTCTTCATTCCCCTTTTCTTCCCTCCCCTTTTCTTCCCTCCCCTTTTCTTCCCTCCCATTTTTTTCCCTTCCCTTTTCTTCATTCCCCTTTTCTTCCCTCCCATTTTATTCTCTCTCATTTTCTTCCCTCCCCTTTTCTTCCCTCCCATTTTATTCTCTCTCATTTTCCTCCCTCCCCTTTCTTCCCTCGCATTTTTTCCCTCCCCTTTTCTTCGTTCCACTTTTCTTCCCTCCCCTTTTCTTCCCTCCCATTTTATTCTCTCTCATTTTCATCCATCCCCTTTCTTCCCTCCCATTTTCTTCCCTCCCCTTTTCTTCCCTCCCATTATTTCCCTCACCTTTTCTTCATTCCCCTTTTCTTCCCTCCCCTTTTCTTCCCTCCCCTTTTCTTCCCTCCCATTTTTTCCCTCCCCTTTTCTTCATTCCCCTTTTCTTCCCTCCCATTTTATTCTCTCTCATTTTCACCCATCCCCTTTTCTTCCCTCCCATTTTCTTCCCTCCCCTTTTCTTCCCTCCCATTTTTTTCCCTCACCTTTTCTTCATTCCCCTTTTCTTCCCTCCCCTTTTCTTCCCTCCCCTTTTCTTCCCTCCCATTTTTTCCCTCCCCTTTTCTTCATTCCCTTTTCTTCCCTCCCATTTTATTCTCTCTCATTTTCACCCATCCCCTTTTCTTCCCTCCTATTTTATTCTCTCTCATTTTCATTCATCCCCTTTTCTTCCCTCCCATTTTCTCCCCTCCCCTTATCTTCTTTTCCCTTTTCTTTCTTCCCATTTTATTCTCTCTCATTTTCATTCATCCCCTTTTCTTCCCTGCCCTTTTCTTCCCTCCCATTTTATTCTCTCTCATTTTAATCCATCCCCTTTCTTCCCTCCCCTTTTCCTCCCTCCACTTTCTTTCCTCACATTTTTTCCCTCCCCTTTTCTTCGTTCCCCTTTTCTTCCCTCCCCTTTTCTTCCCTCCCATTTTTTCCCTCCCCTTTTCTTTATTTTCCTTTTCTTCCCTCCCATTTTATTCTCTCTCATTTCATCCATCCCCTTTTCTTCCCTCCCATTTTCTTCCCTCCCCTTTTCTTCCCTCCCATTTTTTCCCCTCACCATTTCTTCATTCCCCTTTTCTTCCCTCCCCTTTTCTTCCTCCCCTTTTCTTCCCTTTCATTTTTCCCTCCCCTTTCCTTCATTCCCCTTTTCTTCCCTACCATTTTATTCTCTCTCATTTTCATCCATTCCCTTTTCTTCCCTCCCATTTTTTCCCTCCCCTTTTCTTCAATCCCCTTTTCTTCCCTCCCATTTTTTTCCTCCCCATTTCTTCATTCCCCCTTTCTTCCCTCCCATTTTATTCTCTCTCAATATCATCCATCCCCTTTACTTCCCTCCCGTTATCTTCATTTCCCTATTCTTCCTTCCCATTTATTCTCTCTCATT